>JAWWTY010000156.1:32621690-32770649 GCA_035222235.1 Margarornis squamiger
AAAAGCAGGAAGTTTTCCTCGGAGCTGGCCCTCATTGGCTCTGCTCTATAGGATGGAGGGAAACTTCCAGAGACTTCTGACAGAAGCCAATCTTCCTCTTACAAAACAAAAAAAACCCTAATCAGAAAAACCCACGACACAGAATTAAATGTGGTTTTGGTTTTATGGATACAGACCACAGATTTCAGTTAGCAATATCATTACCTTTCACTGCATATTGCCCCACTATGTGCTGCTTCTGAAACAGCTGGACATTAATGCAAGATAGGCTGAAGACTGAGCCTGAAAGCCACACAAATCAAAGTGTGATTCTACTCAGAAGAATGCCACCAGTAAGTAACATATTCTAACTCACCAGACTTCTTGATGTTTTTATATATTATCAAGATATATGTTCATAGCTTTTTTTAATTTTACTGAAACAATTAATTTTAGTCCACTTAATTAAAGTCTTCTTGATTAAAAAAAACCCAACAAAATCCAAGTTTCATTTACGTGTAGTTGACAGGGCCAGACTGTTGCCAATCAGCAGCTTGCAAATTATCTGTACAAATAACTAATGATAAACTTAGGCATAGCTCTTAAAGTATATTTTAGACTTTCTGATGACTTTTAAGTCTGTGAGGGAGTCCAGAGTGAAAACAGAAGAAAAATTATGTTACTAAAAATTAGTAATATCTACATTTTAGTGCATTTGCTTCACCTTGTAAGATTTGACTGAAAAGAAGGAAAAGGGAAGAGGAATTTGGCCATTTTGCAGGGATTTGTCTCTGCTTGGAATCCCAATCAGAGTACTGATGAAACTCAGGCACTGGAGTACTACATGTACTCCCTGATGCATATATCCATCTATCAGTGTCAAGTTTCCTGCACAGAATATGAAATCTCTAATTTAGGTTGTGAAATCATGCGCTTGTATATACTGTGGATCCCCAGAATATATGAACACTTTTACAAGCACAAATGCAGTCCTTTTCAGAGTGTATTATTAAGCAATTGGATAAATATTCACCAACATGACTGTAAATGAGAAAAAGACTTTATTACTCATTGTTGTGAAGCACAGTGAGATTGTTTTTCCCATTAAAAAAGGGGAGCAGAGGCACAAGGAAAGTGATACAAAAGTTGAGGTACACAAAATTACACAATGAGAACCTTTTTTTCCATAAAACTAATTAGCATTACTTAGTCCTTTGCACAATTGAAGACCATATTTCTATTTAATTTTCACTACTGAGTGTGCAGATTTATGCAATTTCTGCAGATAAAAGAATACCCAGTCAGCAACAAAATCCTGAGGAATACAGCCAATAGATATGTAGAAAGCTCTTTTTGGCATCATTGTTTGAAGGACAAGGAAATCCAGGAGAGTCCACAGAAGATGCACGAGCAATTTTCAATTATCTCAGTCATCAGACAATAATTTTATTTCTCCAGTCCTCATTCTCTAGTGATTACTAGCTCTCTAACTCCTGTAACCAAAGCAGTTGAAAATGACAACTGCCATCAGTATGCATCTTTATTTGCCTCTACTACATATCCATACCGTGATTTAAAAGGAAGTAGACATGCTGTGAAAGAAATTATATCTTGTTTTATAGTTAAAGGTTATATTGACACCCATACACATGAATCTTCTAGTTTTGAAGTACACAAGTCTTCATGGGGCATCTCTACATGGTAATGCAGTCATAACCGCAACAGCTTGAAGACACAGTCAAGACAAGATTTATAGGTAGATACAATGCCTTTTATTAGACCAGGAAATGTAGGAAAAAGTACACAGATTTCCAAATGTTGCTATTTTCCAAGTTTAGTAAAGCCTTCAACATGATTTTCTCTAATCTTATTGCATTCAGTTTGGGACACTGAAGTCTGGATAGGTAGACAACTAGATACATATCTAGTAAAAAGCAGCTTGAATGTCTAGGCTCAGGGAATAGGGGTTGTACTATAACTGTAGACTGGCAGTAAGTAACAGAGGGGTCTATCTTGGGACCTGCTCATTTTAACACTGTTATTAAGAGTGTGGGGGAAGTGATGCAGGGCACTCTCCTCAAGTTTTCAGGCAGCATCAAATTGGGATGACAATTCAGTACACTTGAGGCCAGGGCTGCCTCTAGAGACCTAGACAGGTTGGAGGAATGGACAAATGCATAGACCTGCACCTAGCAAGGAAGAGACCCTTGCACCATGGTAGGCTGGCAACTGAGCAGCTGGGAAAAAGCATGGCTGGAAAGGAGGTGGAGGTTTTGCCAGGCAGCAAGCAGTACATGAGCCAGCAGATGGAGTGAAGTGATTACACCACCTCTAGACTGAGCCACTTCTGGGCTTTCCAGTACAAGGACGTTGCCAAACTGGATTGCATTCAACAGAGGGCCACTGAAATTGCTGGATGCTGGAGAATTTGCCCTGAGAAGAGATTCTAAAGGAACTGGGTCTTTTCAGCTCAAAGAAGGGATGGTCTCAGGGGAGATGTAATAGCAGACTGACTGTACTTCTGAGAAGGCTATTGAGAAGGAGCCAGATTTTTCACAGCAGTGCACAGCAGGAGTATGAGACAAAACAAATAAACCAAAACAAACAAAGACAGTAATTAGATATAAAGATTTTTTTAATTTTGAAGATTTTCTTTTTAACCAGAAGAACAGGCAAATCTTCCAACAGGTTGGTCAGGGAAGCTGTCCAGGTTTCAGCCTTGAAGGCTTTCAAGATTCAGCTTGATCAAGTCCTGAGCAACCAGGCTTAGTCCCACAACTGGCCATGCTTTGAGCAGAAGGTTGGACCTGAGGTCCCTTCCAAACTTAGTAATTTTGTAATTCTGAGATTCTCTGCAGAAATGCTTGTTAAGTCTACTCAAAATCTTGTAGTTTTCTAATCATGTCAGTTGGCCTGATAAAAGACATTGCCTTTACCTATAAGCTATGTCTTGCCTATAATTTCCAAAACTAAAACCCACAGACGTTTCATCAAGTGGCAGCATATTTACCCCTACATGGATCATTGCTAGGACTGGACTCTTTCAAATCATTCCACAGACCTTTGGCATTTGAAATGAACAAACTTACTCACAGTAGGTACAATGATCAGCCTGAGTGTTCACTGAGAGTGGTGGGGAACCATGGCTGGCAAATAACCCAAGAAATGCTCTGGCAAAATCAAAAACCAGCAAGACCCAGTATTCCATGCTCTACTCTCGGTTCTGAGAGTTTTCACATGCTTTTCCTTTTTTACTTTTGTGAATTCTAGCTGTGTCTCTGTTTCACCTTGTTCAACTAAAGGCTAACTGCTGGATGTTAAGATGCTTAACGGAAGCAACTTTTACAGAAGAAATGTCAGTATAGAGGCAGATTGGATAGGTACTAACTTTCTAAGATGTCTTGCACATATTGTAGACAAACCTATGGTCCTTAAATGTAAGAAGGCAGTGGCTACTGCCAGAAAGTCACCTTAGAGCACCGTTGAAGGAAGATGCTTGTGATAAAGCCACAATAGGTAACACTGTTACAGGTCACATTGCTTCAGAAAGTGCAACATTCCATCCCTGGTCACTGTGGCAAAGCTGTGTGAAGAGAAAAACAGCAAGAGAATTACCACAGTCTGATAATCTCAATGGGGTTATCACACCGAAACCAGCACTAGCTCCGCAACTTTCAAAAAATGGAAATATTTGATAAATTGGTGAATGTACCCAAAGCCTAGATCATCCCGATCAAAAGGTATGACCCAATCTTGGAACAAGAGACTAGAACTGCCCTATTAGCTTTAACAGAAATCAATACTTCCACCACCAAAGTGTTCTAAGAGCTAACAACTTTAATTATAACAGAGAGATACATTTAGGTGATACCTTAAATAGGCCTGATGATACAGGACAGCCACACCTTTGACATATCACAGCTCAGCTGAAAGTTTTTCCATGTGCAATTGCTAGCAGGCCCTCACTGACAGACAACTTGTTAAACCTAATGACTGATTACCACCTGGTTTGCATAAGCTATGATGACTTTTCATACAGTGACTCTTAGGTTTCTTTTTACTGTCTTTCTTCCCTGTTATGTTAGCAAGCTTTTCCCCTTTTCTGGAATTGCTTCCTACTCTAGATGATCTGGCTTGCCTTTCTAATGTTGTCTACTGACCCTGCGCCCTAGCAGATGCACTCTCAGCACCAAGGAACCTTCTCATTCATGATCCCACACCACAAGGACACCACAAAGCTTTCAAAACGAGGCTGTGCTTTTACAATGATCTATGTTAAACAGATCTAAGCAAACACTACTGGAAAAATGGATGACCTTGCTCTCTTGCTATTGCTTGGTTATGGCAGCAGTTGAGCTAATGTGAGTAGGTGGTGAGATGAATTAAATAATTACTTCTGCATGAACATGTATAATTTTTTGTTTGGTTTATTTTTTTCCTGGATTAATTTTTGTGTTCAACTCGTTGTGTGGTAGCACATGGTTCACTAGTTGGCCCATTTTAAAGGGCAGGTATAAAGATGCAGGAAAGATGGCAAATTGAATGAGCTTAAAGCATATTTGAAAGCACAGCTTAAGAAAATTATTTTTACTCCTATTCGAGGCCAAGTTAGGTTTATGGAATTGCACTAAGCAGGAGGGAAAAAGGCATATCTTGAAGTGCAACAGAACTTCAAAAATCCAGCTTGAGCTGAGGCAGTAAGTTGGTCCCTTCACTTGATTCTAATGGTAGAATCCCATTTATAAGTTACTATTGTTGCAAGATCTTCCAGGAATCTGAGCACAACAGTACAAAAATGCCTAGCTGGTCAAGTTTCCTTGGGAGCAACATGGCTCATCCTAGCCATTATCGGCTTGCAACTCTGTTAGCATGGCTGTTAGCATGCCTCCTTTAAAGTTATACTTTAAAGTAATCATCTACTTATTGAAGCTCTGAGAAGAGAAGAGTTACCTTGCCTTTCCACAGAGTGAATCTCTGATCCTCTGAGGACACAAAAGAAGCATGAATATACTTTACACTAGGAGACCTTTTAATCTGAAGAATGTCACATTCAAGATCAGTATACCAGACTACTGTCTGGGCATGTAAGTTACAAATGAATATTTGTATGAGATTGTGTACTTTAAGATTTACTTATGGATTACTTCAGACCACAAAGCTAGAGAGTTTCTGTCAAACCCACATTTATTTGTGTATGTATGTATGCATGTGAACTTCTCAAGAAAAATGTGTTAAAGAAATGACAAAGATTGGTGGGATGTACTTCTTTGAAGTACAATTCAGCCAGGAAATTGGCTTAAAAACACAATTGCTACAGATAATACCACAGAGCAAATGACATATGATGTTGGATATATATTAACATATATGTTTCTTAAATCACAGTGGCCTTCAAGCTCTATTCTAGGAATGAGCTAACAACTTACCCAGAAGAATGTCACCTACCGAATGTGATTTCCAGGAGTATGTAGGGTTTTTTCTTTTACCTGGAATTCTTCAGCAAAGAAAATGTCAGGTTGCCCCAGCTACTGTTGTGATAATGGTATTTATCACCGAGAAAATGCCAGTGTGCAAAATTCGTCATTTTGGAGACCTAGGTTGTTGGCAGAGAATTACCTGGAATACCTGCACATTGCCAGTTAGCCTTAAAATTAAAGAAAAAAACATGAAATCTGTCTGAATCTTGGTGTGAGGCACAATGGCATTATGGTGACTATGTAATGTTTAAAAACATAAACAGCGTTCTTAAAATAAGCTGTTGATAATGCAGCGGCTCCATGACTCAGTACTTTTGTACTGGTCCACTGAGCGTATTTCTCAACAAAAGACTGCTTGGACAAACTGCAAGTTACAGGATATGGGGTGAGTCTGCCCTTTCAAATTTCCTGCCTGGCCATTTCTTCTCAGAAGTGAAGAAGTTGTCAAAGTTGAGGTGGAAGAGCTCTCAGAAACTCATAATGGTAAGACAAGAACCATGAAAAACACTGGGTCCCCTTTCCTTGCTCTGCGATTAAACTGGAGGGGCAGTCTAAGGTTCCAAGTAAGCACCGAGCCTTTAAAATTGCAATCGCCAGCGTGGGTATCTCAGCTTAGTGCCCTCCCTCAGCACTGCACAGTCGCTCCGCTCCAGCTGCGCGCACCACGGCGGGTTCCTGCCCTTTCCCCGCGATCCAGGGCGCTCTCCCGGGCCGCGGGGGCGCGGCGGAGACACGCGTGAGCCCCGCGGCTCAGCCCGCCCTGGGGAGGGCGCTTCCCCCGAGGGCAGGGCAGGGGAAGGGAGGGGAGGGGAAGGCCTGCCTTGCCGGGCCGCAGTCCTGCCGTAGAAAAAAGTTGCGGCAGCTTTAGAGCCCGACGGTGAGAGCGGGGGGCGTGTGTAGGTACCTGGTAAAGCCGGTGGCTTCAGAGAAGAGCAGCCCCCAGCTCAGTACTTCCTCCTGCCGATAAGATCTTCCCCAGCGCTCGTCACGGGTGGCGGCGGCCGCTGCTGCCCTACTTGAATCGGTTTCAGACTCCTCCCGAGGCGAGACGGGAGAGGGAGCGCGGTGAGGTGAGGCGAGGCGGGCGGGAGGGGGCGATGCGCCGCACCCGGCCTCCTCCGCCCCGCGCAGCACCGCTCCCTGCGCTGCCCACGGACCTGGGGCCGGCATGGGGACCTTGGGCAAGCGGAGAGAAAACCAGTGAGTTCATTGTGCCGTTTTACAGTCCCGCGGCGCTGCCGGGATGGCGCTGCCGCCTCCGCCCCTGAGCCCTGCGGTGCCCCCGGGACGGGCAGGGCGCTGCGGGAGCGGCTGGAGCTCCGCGGGGCCAGGGGTGCCCTCCCGGGTGGGACGGGGAGAGGAAAGAAGCGCGGGGGGGCTGTGCGGGGGAGGATTTTGTTTCGCCCTTTTGAATGCGGGTGTGCGCCGGGCAGGCGGCTCAGCGCGGGGTGGGAGAGTCGCGTTTCGGTGCGGGCGGAGCGGCGCGGTCCTTGCCGGGCTCGGGCGGCACACCTGCTCCTTGTCACCCCCGAGCGCACGGGCACTCACCGGCCGCGCCTTCCCCGCCGGCGCTAGCGTACAGCGAGGTGCAGGGGGGCGCCCCGGCCGCCCGCACCCCCGCGTTCCTCTGTTTGCCGTGTCGGGTGACCGCTGCGAGAAGAGCAGTTCTAAGGAATGGCCAGACGTTCCACCTGCTGAGCTTTGCCTGGCCAGTGTGGCCAAGTCGGCCACAGTGTTGCTGTAAACTTTTTCTGGGGTGTGGAAACTTCAGTTTTTCTCCAGTGTGTTGTCGAGACCTGAAATATCTTCTGCCTTAACTCCTACTTTATCACTACTGCATTGCTAGGATCCTCTGCCCTGTGTTGAAGAGTCACTGGAATAAAGCCAGGAGAGGGGTTTAAGTTTGTGAAAGGAAAACCCTGAAAGCTGATCAGGCTCTTGTTCTTTTTAAATGAGAACAGGAAGTCAGATCACAAAGCTAAGAGGGAAATTTAGAGAAAGGAGGAGGGGAAGAGAACGTTTGCGTAGCCCCTGTCGGCCTAAGGGCAGAGGAGCTCAGTGACGGTCACTACCTCTGCAGGGTCAGGCTTGTATTTTCCTGACTTTGAAACTATGGAGGCCTGGTATCAGCATAGCGTTGCAAGTGACACCGTGAACAGTTTTGTGGCTTGCCCAGCACTCAAATGGGACAGAAGGGTAAGGTTAAGGCTTGACATTCCCTGGGATGAGGTAGGAACCAGTCTGTCTTCATAAGGCATGCGTATTTCCACCTTCACCCAGCAATGCCAGTTCAGGGATGTTTGTGAGTTTACTTCTGCTATCTGTATGTAATATGCATAGTGGATAAATTTCTATGCCTTTTCTTCCCAGCTGATTAATAAAGTCTTGCATGGTGTTCCAAGAAAAATTGCATGAAAGCTTAAGATAGCGTCTTAAAGATGCTGGAGTCGCTTGTTTAGGAATACTGTGGAGGGTCTGAAATAAGCCCAATGAATTCCTGAAAATTCAGGAGTCCCTGAAATAAACCCGAGTTTTATTGAAACAGCAGTGGCTGTTGTTCTTTTGTGAACTGTACACTTATACTTAAGTCAGATTTTGCAGTGGTTCCTGTTATTTGCAAGCAAATATGTTTCAGCACTTTTCATCAATATAATATTGTGCCTATTTACTATTTAATACAGAATATTATCTGTAAACATGCACATTCTTGAGATCTAAGATATTATATGATCAAAACAAATCTAAAATTATGTATGTGCTTTATTTCAGTCTTTTTACATTTATTTACTCATGTATACTATTTTAAAACAACTTCATAGGAAATAATAGTGTAGAATAGATGCAAATTAGTACATTTGTTTTAATTATGAAATACACTACTGATATTGCACTGATATTGTGTTTACTTAATAGGCATTTTTCCAAATTAAATTAATAAAGCTAACATTGTGTTTTCCAATGTGTGTAATATTTGGTTATAGTTATATTTTTTTCTCCTTTACTTTTGGTGGGCACGCAAATATGTGGTGGTAAGTTACTTCATGACAATGTTGCTGTTGCTTGTGCTGAAATTTAAATGTAAATATAATTCCCCAACAAAGAAACAAGACTTCTGGTAATCTTGACAGATCATTCAGGGAGCTCTATAACCATGTGCTCTGCAATCCACATTTAGCAGGAAAAAAAGAAAATCACTGAGCAGTCCCTTTGGTGTACGTATTAAGTGGGAGGGTTATGTCTTTCAGCACCCTAGCTAGAACGAGTTAATTGTCCTTTAAATCTCTTCTCCCATATAGTGTCAAATTTGCCACTCTATCTTCTTGTATTTACTTCACCATTATGCTTTCTTTAGGCAAACTGCTCAAGCATGCAGCACTGCCCCTGAATCAGCACTGGAGCTGAAGCAGACCAGTCACTGTCCCAGCCTCTCAAATCATACTCAGGTCATGATGGTGCCGCTGGGGCATCTAGCCAAAGGAGCCACTTTGGAAGATCTTCTTGAAATCTGCATTCAGTCTTTTGGTGAGTGTCTGGAGGTTTTTAAAATCATATTAATTTGTTTCTGTCCTGGCTGGTTTTAGGTCACTAGATAATGAATTACATTGATTCATTGGTGGAGTAGAAAGGTGTTAACTGAAAATTTTCTATGCTGCAGGTGACTGTATTTTTATAGGTTGATAGATATATTTATGCATATGTTTGTAATATATGCTAAAGAGAGTAGTATTATGCTAAATATATGCTAAAGAGGTTATTATGCTTTTCTTGGGGGAACAAGACAAATTCTAGTCATCTATACTTCTGTGAATGTTTTTTGCTCTTCCTTCAAGTATCAATTTTGTAAACTTCAGCAAGTAATCATACTTTGCATATTACAGTAACATTCTCAAAGTGTGTGTAAGCAGTGTGTTCATATTAAACATTTATAAAAGAGGACTATTTTTAAACTCTGTGAGATCACATTGGATTACTTTTTGCATTATGAGTGTAGATTTAAAGTTGCTTCTCTACAAAAGAAAAAGAATCCAAACAGAAATCTTAACTATGCCTTTTTGAGCTTATCAGTTATCCATTTGCCTTTTTACAATAAGGATTGTAGTATGGATAAGCATAATTGTTGCCGAAGCCCTGTGTCCCTAGTTTGCTTTTCCAACTTTTTCATTAGTGCATGTGTTTATATTTTATATTATTAAAATTTGCTAATACTGAAGGCACTCAAAATGATTTTGAATAATTTGCTTACAAGTAGCACATCTGTTTGTTAATGCTGAGTCTTTCAGTGCTATGGGCTATTCCCAAAGCACATGTAGCAAAGTCTTATTTGCAGAGTAGTCCTTAGAAAATAAATGTACTTGAACACCCACTCAGGTCTAAAAAAAAATTATCTATATAGTTAAATAGTAACACATTATGCTGATCTAGTGGTACAGTGCATAAATACTGTGTAAACAATGACTAATCTTTCACATTTGTTGGAAATGCTTTTTTTTTAACTTTAAAGTCTTCTAATCAGTATGTGCAGAGAAATGCATGTTGAGAAAAGCTGGTGAAACATGTAATTGTCAGTAATGTCTTGTTTCTTTTTGGCTTCTTTTCTCCTTCATTTAGTTGTTCTGATGACATATTCACTGAACTGCTATAAAGCCCAATTCCTCAAAAAGTGTTGATTCATATTTTTGTAAGTTTTGTTTTACTAAGAGTGGGATAAGACATCTAAAACACAAGACCTTCAGACAGTTTTAATATTGTGACTATTTGACCAATATTGATGTCTCCACATTTTTATAAAAAAGGTAATATAAATGTAACATTATAAAAATCTAATAAAATTATTAAGGTTATTGGTTTAAAGTAGTGTAGGTGAAACCCTGAATGGGAGATTATTGTTGGGCAATACTCTGCATAACAACATACATGCTTGTATGTTCTCAGATTCCTGGGCATCCGTATATTAAAAAGACTAAGGTAACCATGAAAAGCAAGTGTACCTGTCCAGTTCAGCTATATAGGCATGTGAATCTTTCTAAAAGATTTCATACTTCAGTTAGAAAATTTAGTATAGTCCAGTAGATAGTTTTCTTAAACCTTTTCAAGTGGTACATAGGCCTAGCAAAGGGAATTGTAGTGCATCTGCAAACATTGTTATAACTAAGGACTGCTAGAGTTATGATGAGTGCTGCAGAAGTTTAGAGTCTTCATTGAGCAATTCATATGTTTAAACATCTTCCATGACATTATGCATATTCTTACTCTCTGTTGGAATCTCCTGTTAGGGTATTTACATAAAAATGCAACTGTTACAAATGCAAATAATGTATGTAATGAAGTGCAGTACAGAAGGGTCCTGTAGCTGCCAAAAAAAACACAGTGCAAAATTAATTCACATTATTGGGCCAATAAAGGAAGAGATGGAAAAAACTTTAATCTGGATTTTGAAGAGGAGTGGAGGTAGGGAGTAAAATGGTGGGGGAATGATTACACGCAATCTGAATGATTGAGCAAGTTTCTTTACATGCATAGTACTGAAGTAAATCCTCTACCCTGTATGCTAATAGTTCTTTTCAGACTGAGGTTATATCTTCAGTCTTGGATATGCTGACCTATAATATTTTGTATATTGCTCTACAAAATTAATTATTGTGATCTGAGCAAGTTTTATTAAAGTGTTAAAAATACAGAACCCCCCAAGACATTGTATATTTTGTTTTCTGGAAAAAGCCTTTGATTTATTTGCTGTCTAGTGTTAAGGAGAACAAGGCAGTAGATAGAGATGGTGATGTGTCACATTTCACAAGATATACTGCATTATGTTAATATTATACTGCATTTGCTAATATTAAGTGTACAAATACAATTCCAATATAGTATGTGCAGCTGACTTTATGTTCCTGGACTCAATTATGCAAGTCTGGAAAAAGCAAATAATGTGTAACAGAGGCTGCTGTCGAGAGAGTTGTTTAAGGAAGTTGGCAGCCTTTTGCTATATATGCAGAGACTATCACAAGGAGGTCTAACCAAGAAGGCATTAGGAATTAATACATACAGCTGTGAAGAAGACAAGTAATGTATTTTATAGCATGGATAAGAAGAAGAAAGGAGAAAAGGGGAAATGCTAAGCTGAAATTAAGAGTGAGAGGACTCAGCTTTGCTGCAGTGTTGTAAATGAATTCTAAGATGTTTTGTAGAAAGGCAAGTTTTGTCCAGAGAACTAAGTTAATCCAAAGCCCATACTAATGAGGTAAGGAAGAAAGATTGGATCTTGGAGGTAATATCTGTAGAAGTGTCTGGGTAGGAGATGACACTGAAATATAGAATAGTGTAATTACAGTGGTGGTGTTCTATCCACTAATTCCAAAAATAAAGAGTGAGGAGGCCTTTGTTTTGGGTGTGGGTTTTGTTGGTTTTGGTTTATTTGTTTGTTTGCGGTTTTTTATTCTGTTTCGGTTTTTTTGTTGGTTGTTTATGTGGGTTTTTTGTTTTTTTAAAGATCAAAAGCTTAGTCAGTGCAGTTAACTTAAATACCTGCTTTGCGATGATTAGTGTGTGCTCTGCTCTTTCACCTCTCAAGTTTGGTCATCTTTAGCTTGAATGGATGAATGACAGGCATGTGCTTTAGAGCCAGAAACAGTGAGGGTCATATGAGGTAGTCTGAAGTCATGTAGAAGATCACTGCATCTGCGAGGTCAGCATTAGACCAGTGTTTATTCAATAGCATGATGAGAAGTAGATGCGAAAAGCAGAGGTTTCTTCAAGTTCTGTGAAAGTTTGAATCAGGATGAGTAAGATGAATTGTCCCACAAATGGATTGCCAAAAGTAAAGGCAACAAAAAAGCAAGGAGGTGAGGGAAAGAGTTCAGGTTAAAAATAGCATGATGAAAGATTGAAGGCAGGAAGTGTCTTAGAAAGGAGTACTGGTCCTGAGATTAGGAGAAGATCTGCAGACACTTGAAACTACTCTCATCAGTTTTAAGAGCTTTGGTTCTATAGGACAGTGGTTCAAAACATGTTCTACAGGACTTGGAAGATCTCTCAACATTAGAAGTAACAGGATGGTGTTACTGCTGTGATCTGGATGGACAAGAACTGTAGAGCGCAAGTAAATGCATCAGATGTGATTGCCTTAGAAATGAAGGGGAAGGAAAGAGAAAGCAAAGAAGGGAGGAGGAGAGTGCATAGGTAGGGTAAAATGGTCAAAAAGACTAGAAAATAGAACAGCTGCAGAAAGGTTAGATTCAGTGCAACCTCTACGTCAGAGATTCTGAACAGAAAGACCATAAAGAGATAATTTAAAGTAGTGTTTATTTGGCAGCAAGATAGCTGAAAGTGTGAGTTCAGGAAAACAGAAGTAGTTAATAAATCTTGGCCTGGAATATGACAGCTTTGGGAGGGAGATAATTTATTGTGAAGGAAATCTTCCTTAGTGACTGTGATTTTGGAGTGGAATTGTAAGTAGAACAGTGGCTTTAGCCTCCTGCATCCATGTTCTCCCATTATGTAGTATATAAAATGCCTGGAAAAGAATGTACTTTTGACTGGCAGACGGTTCTCTGAAAGTCCATATGGCTTTGTGTCCTTTTTGTTGCTAGTTATAAAGACACTTATTCTATCAGCTTTGTTGATGAAACCAAGAGAGTAGGGTCTAGTTTGCTGGTCCATGGCCACACTGACTACTTAATGCTGACAGTTCAGCAGAACACAGGAAGCATATGGTTAGTAGCATGGCCCTACTTTCTGCTCATCTTTTGAGTCATCTTTCTGAGACTGCGTAAATACATAACATATGTTTAGTCCATAAAGTGTTACAGATCAGAGAGGAAAAATCTATCAGCAGTGTTCATTTCACTGAATACCTTAATTTGTTAACTGTGTATCTGCTTAATGTCCCTGACATTTGTCCCCTTAGTGTATCCTTTGTATGCTACTGTGAGTTTGAAGTTCTGACTGTGTGTTACCAAGTCAGTTTTTAATCTAGAAGATTTATTTTTCTGTTTGTAACTTCACTATATGTTTGTGCATGGTAAGAGGGCCCTGTTTCTTTCCTTTGACTGTGTCTTTTTTATCTTATAAATCTACCTTTTTTAATCTTGAATAAGGTTTGTGTGCTTATTTTTTGAAACAAACATACCTTTCAAAGATTCAATGAGCTATTTTAACATGATTTCAAGCTTATAGAGCATGTAGGGTCAGAGAGCCTTCTCCTAACCCATGCCAAATGTTTGTATAAATTGCTTTTGCAAGTGTCCCTTGCAATCAGGACAAAATGTATCTTCAACATAGTGTCAATTTGATATCTTCCTCTTTTGTCTACAGTCAAGTCCCAAAATGTTACTTAGAATTACCTAACAAACAATTTTATGTGCACTTGAAAGTCTTAATTTATTCAAACAATTGTGTCTTCCTAAAAAAAAAATTTAGAATCTAAAAGGTGAGAATTTCCTAAGATCTCAAAATTTTAATGTTGTGAAGGTATTTCTGTCCTTAACCTTTGAGTGCAAGATCTTACTCTTTGCCCATTACATTTGAGTGCTGGAACTATGTTTACTGTAGCACCTGGAAGACCATCCTACAATTCAGGCACTTCAGTTAGAAAGAAATCAAGAAACATTGTCTTTAAATGCATGTCGCAGTGCAGTGTCCCTGTGTTTGGTTTCTTAAAAGAGATATAAGTAAAGGGCTTTAGGAAAGCAACCAAAATATTTCCAAGAGCATGTAGCATAATTCTGTGTGGAATCTCATCCATGATAAACTGTTTGCAATGAGGCTAGCTGTTTATACTGATACATCAATTTTCAATAAGGAAAAAAGTATTTAAACACGTGACTGCGTTAAAGGAAGTTGAAAATCATAACTTTAAAGATTAGCAATGTTCTTAATAGAATGTATGTGAACCTAACGCAATTCCCAATTTCTAATGATCACAGTAGTCTTGGACAGCTAGGTCTAAGAGTAGTCTGTGATGTAAGTTGTTCTGCAGTGTTTAATCAGTGCTAAACTAGCTTGTTGCCTCAATGTGTGATACAGTGAGATGTTTGTAAACAAACCTTAGAAACAGTGGAAACTACATCCAGACTAATCTGGATGAAAGATGTCACAGAATTGTTTTGATAGAAATCAGAAATCTGATGGTGGTACTGGTTTCCTCTTAGGTGCTAGCTGTCTAAAACTGTAAAAGTTAATCATAGTTAATGTTTTCTAGAATAAAACCTAACATTAGCAGAGCTGTCTAGTTATGTGAACTGATAATATTTTTATATTGCTCATATCAATATAATGCAAAAACATACTGAGTCTTAGGAATTCTTTGAGACCGAGCTGCATATTGCATCCATCCTACAAACAGACAAGTTAGAGTTCACCCTTTAGAACTGTAGCCATCTTCTCCGCTAAAATACAGAAAAATTGAAAATTTTATCCAGTTATTCCCTTTTCAGTTATCCAGAAAAGCCTATTCTACTCTTAATATAAATACATTCTTCCAGTCTACTTAAAACCTTCAATAGCTAGTAAAACAATCACAGTTCAAGTACCCAGTTTATCCTTTTATCAAATTTACCATATACCAAATTCTAACAGGGAATTCTGATTCAAAGGCAGTGAAGTCTTTCAAGGCATATATGCACACTCAGAGAATGCAACTATGGTAATTTATTGTTTTTCTGTTAGGTTTGCCTGAACAGTCTCTTGTTTTTGTCTCCTGATGCACAAACTTGCAGGGTTCCACCCTTTGCCCTTGCAGCCTGGGCTGAGTGTTGAGGTCTCCAGTCCTCCCCAAAGTAGTTAAAGTTTATTCATGATACTGTTCTGTATTAAAATGCTGTTGATGATTGTGTGTTAAGTAATTTGGTCAAATACAGTGCAGAAACTTTAATATTGCTTGGCAACAGAAACTATGTTAATGATCAATTAATGACATTGTGGGAACAGAAGAGTCATTACTGCTCTGCCGAATGCATGACATTGTGGGAACAGAAGAGTAGTTACTTCTCTGGAGAATACTAAGTGCTGTTTAGCTAACTATTAAAGTCAATTGTGATTGTATCAAAATGAAACTGATTTCTTTTTTAACCTGATGTCTGTGGAAAAAAATTTCCCAAAGAAAAGGAACTTTAGATATCTTTATATACAAAGATATCTAGAATAAAGTTCTATTTATCTAATTTGGCTTTGTTTTTTTCAATATGACTTTCTAAAGCCAAGAAATAAATAATAAAACTACGAAAACGTAGACATTTTGCTTCGTAAAGCACTCTTCTGTCTACTTATGTGTACCACAGTGATATGACTGAAAATTCTATCTTCTTACCTCTAAATATAAATTCAGGAAAAATCAATAAACTTTTATTTAGCAATGCAAAAAAGCTTAGACAATAATAGAAAATAATTAATTCTCTTGCAATTCATTCTCCCTCAGCAATGCAGTTATCTGATAGTGCAACCTGGTGACTAGATGTTTAGGTATGTTTTAAGTTTGAAGTGAAGCTGTGAGGTTTTTTGGTCTATGGTGGATGGGAGATGTTTCAGTCTAAGGATGAACTGTAGTGGTTTAACCTTGGCCATCAACTAAGCACCATACAGCTGCTAACTTACCACCACCACTAGTGGCATGGGGGAGAGAACCTTAAGGGTAAAACTGAGGAAACTCATGAGTTAAGGTAAAGACAATTTAGTAAGTTAAAAAACCAATAAAACTGACAACAAAAAACCCCAGAAAAACATGCAATGTGAAATACTCTAATTGCTCATCACCAGTCAGCTGATGCCCAGACAGTGCCCAAGCAACAGCAGCCCTGGCAAACTTGCACCCTGTTTCTGTATGCTTTGGCCAGTTGGGGTCACCTGTCCTGGCTGTGTCCCCTTCCAGCTTTTTGCCCACCCCCAGCCTCCTCACCAGTGGGGCAGTGTGAGAAGTCACGTGCCAGCTGCTGGGTTAGAAGCTAGTTTGCCAAAGTCTGTAAACATCAGTTCCAGAAATTTATCTAGAAGTTGGAGCAAAGACTAAGAAGCTTAGGTATGTAAACAAGGGAAAATTGAAACAGTAAGTCAAAAATGTTAGAGCGGGACTAGGGTTGGAGCATGCAACAGTAATGAAAATCAAGGTCAGGAACTGGGGCCCAAGCCATCTGCAACATTTTTAAGTCCTTGTGCAGCAAGCAGTTTGGTGTCTACTAGTCTGTAACACTGTGGATGGGACAGGCTTTGTACATCCTTGGATCTGATGATTAACTGCCCCAGGATCAAGCAAGTTTCTGATTCTGTTATGGGAGTCTGTTTTGTCTTATTGATCAGTACTTATTCCAGCACAGCTGTATTGCCAGGCATTACACTTGAATTATTCAAGAGTTGCTTGCAGCTCAAAAGATGCACATCGTTCCAGTATCGCCATTTAAAGCTTTGGAAAAAGTCTTGAATGCTCAAATTACATTTTTTAGGCTTTGGAGAAAAATGCTATTTGATTAAAAAGTTTGCATATAAATTTGCTAAAATCAATATTTTAAACATGCTGTAGAATGGTGTATGGTGTGTGTCCACGTGTGCAAAACTTTTATCTTCTATGTAGCTCATCTGAATTTCCAAGGCTAATGGAATGCTTTCCACCCACATTGCATTTGGTTTCTCTCAAAGTACATTTTAATTTCTGAAAATCATCCCATTTCCCCTTGACAAGAGCTTTTATCTCCTTGTTTTTGTTTCAAAGAATTACCCACCTAGAGCTCTTTCTGCAAGATATAGCATTCCAAAAACTGTTTCTGAGAGAGTGTGATGGCTTTCCCTTGAGGTTTTTCTCCCTTTATGTTCCCTACCCTCACATGGAACAGTCTTATCTTTTTGGATGCATATTATCCTCACTTGTGTCTTAGATATATCTGCATTGTTTATGGATATTTGAAGGAACAGCAGTGGGTTCCCCCTCCGCTTTTGGGGAGTTTGAAGGGAGTAGACTTGAAGAAACATCCAATTTATAGGTTTTTTTTCTAACATCTGTGTTTGCTTGACTTAGAGTTCTTTTGGTGCAGAATTGATCACAAAGTAGCATGATTCTTTCCTCTCTGGAAAATGCTGATTTGTTCTAAGTTTAGTTTTGGATTTTTTCTTCCTAAGACTAATTACTTGTGTAAATAAGTACATGTATAACTCAATAGTTGCAAGCATTTATGGACAAGAAGCCAATTTAAAAAGACTCAAACCAAACCAAAACTTCAGTGCAATTCCCTGAGTATTTTGGTGCTGTCTGCTAAACATCATGTCACTCCTGTTGCCTGAGGGGGAGTACCACCGTACTTTACAGAATTAAATGTAAGCTGAAGAGCTCAAGACTTCACCTGCTTTCTGCTGCAGCTAAAATTAAAACAAGTGTTCTTTTACCTAATTACTGTGTCATCTTTATAAGGGCATTCTAATTAAGTTATATTATTTCTGAAAGTTAAGCACTTAAGATAATGATCTGAAATAAAGAAAAAATCACTAAGGACAAGTACAAAGTTCTGCATTTATCTGTTAAAACAGTATGGTAAAATCCTTCATATATAGCATTTCTGCAAAAAGGATCTCAATGTGAAGTTGGACTTTAGAACTGAAAATGGTTTAGTGATATTGTATTACTGCAGAAACTCTAAGGTGATAAATACATCCATGTAGGGATGCGTGTACTTCTTTTTATATTTTCTATATATACATTAGACATGTACATTTGCTTATATTAAAAGGTATGTGTATATAAAGGTATTATGTACAGGATATTAAAATTAACTCTGGTGCTAAAAACTCCTCTGAAGTGCTATATTCAGGTTTGCTTCATAAAAGTGCAAGCTAGAAATGGTTCAGAAAACATCAAAGTTGATCAGAAAGCTAGAAAATATGGCCTCTGAGGGAAAAAAAAACCCAAAACCAAAAAACAAAGACAAATTTGGTGTTTCTTAGTTCAGAAAGAGATGAGGGAAGCAATCCTTAAATACAGAAAATAGATGGATAAGGAAAAGGGACTTTTATTTCTGTCTTCAGGAGTCAAGGCATAATGGGCTTAAGCTGATGAAGTTTCCTAAAAGATTTGATTTGACCAAAAAGAACATTCTTAAATGATGGAGATGCTCAAAGTGCTGGAATAAGTCACCTGCAGAGGCTGGAAAGGCCTCATCACTGTAGAATTTTAACAACAAATCAAACTGGTTCTGAAGCATACTCATTTCAAAAAAGCTGATTCTGCCTTGGAGCTGTGGAATAGAATATATTAGCTCTTATCCCTGATTTCTACTATCAGCTGAGTTTTCAGCTCTCATTAAAAAATTAGTTTAGTTAGTTGGATCTGCTTGCCGACCCTCAGTGATGGTGTCATAAGTGATGAATGGAATGGTGGCTGCTTATGAACCTGATTGTGACTAAGTATGATCAGTATAAAGAAGACAGTGAAATGATTACCTCTCTTACAGGGGATCAAATTCCAACACAACAATAATAAGCCTGTCATTAGAAGGCTACTATGTGTTGCATAAGTTTTAAGCTAAAAGGGAACAGAGTGTTTCCTGTTTGTAAAGGGAATTTCCAGGGAGTATCCACTAAATACTCACGAAATATTAAGACAGTTTTAAGATTATCTTCTAGTACTGCACCTTGCGTGTGGGGCAGAGGCATTGACTTATGGCTATTTCAATTCAGTCACTAAACCCTACCATATCCTCCCACATGCGTTGCATATTTCATGCATGTCTTTGTGTTTCATCAAGGTCTTTCAGACCTCAAGACCTTAAGAACATTGGTTCCCTCAGTTTTCAGATCACATGCTGATTTAATAATCCTTGCAGACATTTATAGCACTATCCCCACACCATCATCTTTAAGCTACTAGAAAAAAAAATTTGCAGGAATCTGTAAGAATTCTGTGTAGCACATTAGTATAGCAACCCACGACTTTCAGCTTTGCACTTAATAACTTTTGGTAATTGCTTGATGATTTCTCACATTGCATTGTTTTTGGTGCTACTTTGTGATACCCGCTGGAAGACTTGAGGGAGTTTACAAGAAGTTATTCGTGTTCTTAATAGCTTAGTCACTGATCACATGGTGTCAGTGCTTTGTGATTCACTTCTGATTAATTTCAAATTGTACACTAGGTAATACAGTTGGAACCTGCTTATGAAATAAAGACAGTGTTTATGACATAAAGACCTCTTAGACCTAGAAAAACTAACTTCTCTTTCTTGCAGAATTTAGTTCAGTTAAGACATCCTTGGCATTCTTTCTCTTGCCTCATTATTGCATTCAGGAGTGGGAGGGAAGGTCTCAGTGCAAGGATCTTGTCTATTGAAAATACTCTTTCTGTTAATTATGTTTGCCACAGACTTGTGGACATCAGGACTTGGTTAGATGTGGGTAGTTTGCCCTTAAAGCCTTACTTGCTGACTTTTGAGTAGTTTGTTTGTCTAAAGGGTTCAAGGAACAAGTTATTTGTAAATCACAGATTACAAGGAGTCACTAATTGGATTATGCAATAGAGTGGCTGATGGGCCTAGATTAGAATGTTCTTATCCTTGTGTGTTCTGAGTCTCAGATAAGAAATGCAACTTTTGTAATTGTAGTTTTTAGTGTCTTTGTGTTACTACATAGATAATAAAATATTTATCATTAAATGTCTTTGTGCTTTCACTCAGGGATTTAAATGCTGGAGAAGTATATTCAACTCCTGCTTTCTTGTTTGCTTCAGAGACTATTTATTAAAAATCTTAGTACAGTAAGGGAATTTACAGGAGGAAAAACATGCAACCAGTTGGTTATTTGTATTTTTCTGCAGAGAAACAAAGTTATGGCTTGTGCATATTTTGCAGCTTTCTTTAAGGTAAATGGACTAACTGAAACACACCCATTCCACTTCATATAGTATTCACTCAGTGGTTTTGCTCGCAGGCTGTGTGGTTAGAAACAGATATACAAACGGAAATGAAAATGAGTTGCAAAGTTTTCAAACTGCTGGAGGTTCAAGAGAACGTTGCAGAGGCAGTCAGAGACACTCTTGCAACACAGTCAGAAAAGCCCTCTTATTGGCTCCACCATTTGCACAAAGATGCTTCACCACACCTTTTCTTACTTCCTTATGTACAGCTATGTTTAGCAGGTTAGCTCTCCAAAAAGAAGTGACCTTGTGGTCAGCAATGCAAAAGATCCAATGACAGCTCTGAAACTGAAACTGAGCTGGGGTGTCTTCTCATCTAAGGCGCATTAGGGTTTTTGAATTATGAATTTGTTATATGCAAATGGAAGAGGAATCAGACACAACATTTTTAGTTTTTAGTAGCATTTGCTTTGTCACGGTGTATGTAGTTGAAAAGTTCTTCATTTTACAATTGGGCAGGAAGATGACATTAAATATTTGATACTGCACATGTGTGTAAAATTGTTTGCTGCTACAGTTCCACATAGGCTTGCTGCTCAGTGTTGAACTGCACTGATAACCTTCAGAGATTTTTTTTTTTTACTGCAGAGTGTTTATTTTGTTTTTTAAGCCATCACTAATGCAATGTTTTTCTTTGTGGAGGTGAGCCTTTTAGCTGGGTGAGAGAATTGATAGCTCGAAACCTAGCAGTGCTTTAATATGTGCAAAATAATTGCATGTCATTGTAATGAAGTCAACCTCTGTTGCAAGATAATTACATCTGGATGTGGTGAAGCATAAATACACTTTTATTATGCAAGAAAATACCATAAATGTGTTGTTCTACTTACTAATAGTAGGCAGAACGTACTGGTTTTCTCTGCATCTTTGTAAAATGGAAGAGAGACCTCTAGAAAACTGAAATTCAATTTGGAACTTGGTGTCAGGTGGTACCTGTTTTATGTCATAGCAGAGGATTTTGGAATACATAAAGTGAAAGTTTTAGGAGTGAGAGTTATTTTTTGTCTTTGTCATCTGGAAATTATCTATCTTATGAAGCACTTATGAAAAGCTGGTGATTTAATTACAGCTGTATATTTTTAATAGTATGTGTGCACATAACCATTTGTCTTCCAAGTTAAGCATATACCGAACTGCTTTTCTGATTAAACAGGAGCTGCTGAATGGAAGTTCTGGCAGAACACCAAGTTTTGTAAAATGGATGAAAATTGATATATACCCCTGTGTGCAAGACCTAAAATAATTTTACTCTTCCTGAAGACACTGGTACAAAATGCCAAATACTAAAGGCCTGAATATGTACTGATTCGTGATGTTCCACCCTTCCTCTGCAAACTTCCAACTTCTCTACCTGAATAATTTGCTGTTTTGCCCTCAGTGCTCATGCTGTAATACCTAGGCAGTTTATATCTTAGAAGGATTCTTCTAGTAATAAATTAAATTGCCTGAACACAAAGAAGGAACACATAAACTTTGGTTCATGCTATAAAACTGAGAACTTGTAGCATAAGCCAAAAGACATATCAAGAACTTTTTATTACTTGGGGTCTACACTGCTCTCATTTATGGTGCTGTAAGATACACTCCCCTCACCTGTATCACTGAGTGTGGAATTGCTCCTTACAATTAAGTGTAAGTGCAGAAGGCAGTTTCAGAAAATGGTGTCTCATGTTCAGTGTTGAAAGTCACCTGATGCATAAAATTCTCATCCTGAGTGCTGCGTGGTTGCTGCATATTCACACAGGCTCTGCCAGAGTTTACTGATCAGGATTTTTCTGCTTGTCTTCCCTGAGAGGCTGGCTGTAATAAGATATTCAAGACTGTTTATTGTACTGAGTTTGAGTTTATTGTACTCCAAACTGACTATGCTTTTGCTAGGAGAGTGAAGTTACACACGCTAGTTATATGATAATGCAGCATGTCCTCTGCTTTCAAGGCTTCAGGTAGTCTACTAAAACAATAACTTCCCTTGTGAACTACAGATCTAGGCCATTCTGAGTTGCCTTCCTACTAAACTACGTCTACTTCGTGTGAAATGGAGTCAGCCTGTCTGCCAGTTTAAACTAAATTTGAAGGGAAGACAGGAATCTCAGAGAACTGCATGTGTAGAAGAGAGACATCCAGATAGGTGCCCACATTGGTATAGGGGCAGCTGTGTGAGCGCAAACTTGGTTTGATTTGATCTGTTTTCTGGCCAGGCACCTGGAGTCAACCACAACATATATTGCTTTGGTGTAGCTGGTAGCTTTAAGCACAAGTGATCTTAAAGCTGATAGCTTTAAGCATGGCATCATTGTGAGGAAGAGAATGAAAAGACTTTCAGGGGAGACTATAGTTATAATGGGCATGAATGGGACCATTGTGGAATGTAGAACAGAGAAGACCGATCTAGAGGAAATCAGATTTCATTAGTTCTACCAAAGATCCAATGTATTGCTCAAAAGGAAGGGCCAGGGCTCTGGGGTTTGCTCTTCATGTTTGGTACCTTCCTGTAGAAGGGCATGGAAATTCTTGCTGAATAACTAATGTGGATTATCTTGTTTTGCAAAGGGGTTAAGTTTAATGTTCCTTTTGGTGATATGGAATTTAAAAGTTATTTCTGTTCCCTTTCCTAGTAATAGATGCCATTTTATATGTTACAAATATGCTGTTTCACATCCCTCTTCCATTTTGCCTTATTGTGCATTGCTTCTGTATCTTATTCCTGTTATTGCTTTTTTTTAAAGGTAACTACGTTTATCCTAGTAGACGTTAATGTATTTTAAATTATTCAAACAGATAAATTTTGTGTTGTGTTTGAGAGTGTCTAATTCCAGTTCAAGCTACTTAGGTTCTCATGACAGGCTGTAAATATTCATCAGTAAATACTTACAAATACTTTTGTAGTGAAAGTTTTCGTTGCAGAAATGGAAACTTTTTTAAAGTATTCTGCTACATTTTATGTCCTTGATCTTTTCAGAATATAGAAAAAAAGCCCACATGACCCAGAAGACAGATGTAGTCTGAAAATCTTGTTCAACTGAAATCCTTCTAATGCTTAGTTGAAGGAGATGTGCAGGACATTTAGGTCTGTCACAGGGAGCGTGCATAGGTTAACCTCTGGGCTTCCTATGTCCATTGTATCTCATTCCACGTGGATCTAGGTATAGATCCTAACCTATGTGTGTACTTTAGTGTTATGTGTGTCATCTGTACAAAAAGCCTCAGAAACACTTAAGAATATTGCTGTTCTGTTTAATAAGTTCAATCATGGCAGTAACTGAATTCTTTTGCTCTGCAATTCATTAATTTGTTTCAGTTTATACTCATGTGCCTAAAAGTAAGCATTTAAGTGCATTACTGGGTTTAGATAATTATGTATAATTATCTGGATATTTTGAATGCTTTTGAGACACAGTTAATTTTTTTCTTTTTTGCTTGCAGTTTTTTGGGGTTTTTTTTAGAGTCTTCCAAACCTGGTAGAGAAATGTAGTTGTTGTTAATGTAGCTCATATGAGAAAAAATTATACACTTCTTAAGTTAGTAAGTTGCTACTATTTTTGAAATAGCATACATGAACAGACCTAATTAGAATTAGGATTCTGAAAAAGTCTCTTCTAAGTCATTTATGGAGGTATAGCAAGATTTCAATATGAGTACTCTTTTTTTTTTTTTCCCGCTTCAGATTTAGAAGGAAATGCATATCAAAACAACCAGCTGCTAAAGATAATTCTCACCATGCATCAGTTTATCATCTCCTCTGCAGACATGCTTCAGAAGCTCATTGATCTATATCCTTTGTAATATTCACCTGCTGTTAGGGTAATATTTGATAGCCTGACAAGTTTGAGATGGGTAAGTAGAAAATATTTAATAATCTATGGATGTATTACTGTATTACTAATTAAATAGGATACTTATTCGTTACATTTTTTCATTGTGTGGTGCGTGTTTCTTTGGTTTAGGGTTGGGGGTTTTTGCCTGTCTTTTGGTTTAACTTATACACAGAGCAAAAAGATGAAAGTCCAATTCATGCTTTAGGTAGGATAAATCATCCTCTGTGGGCTGTAAAGGGAGTATCTAGGAGATGTTAGATTAATGTAGGCACCTCAGTCAGGTACTATAAACCTGGGACTAAGTTTCAGATCTGTTTTTCTCTCTGGCCTCCACACAAGTCAAAGAACAAAGAAAAAAAGTGTATCATCTGGATGCGAAAATTTTAAAAAAAAATTATTTCTCTCACACTCAAAATTACAATGCACTGAAATAAATCATAAACCTTTCCTTTCTATTTGTTCCCATTTTGAGCTGACTGCCTGGACTCATACATGTGCCTTTCTGGCTCATTAGATTTTTCATAATGTACCTGCTGAATCACGTTGACAATAATAGGCTTTCTTAGGAATTTTTAATTGTGGAATATGTTACCTGTCTTCTTAGCTTTACAGAATGTTTACTCCAAATTGGATGAGCACAGTACAGGAAGGAGACCTGTCATGCTAAGAATCTCAAGCCAATTTTGGTACAATTTGATTTAGATAATCCTTTCTTTCCTCAAACTCCATGTCTTACAGGCATTTATAAGCAACATCATTGACAGCAGAGCTTTACTGTATTGTAAATTTACTGTATTGGATTCTGGCTGTCCTGCTGCTTCTCTAAGAAGTGTTAAATCAAGTCTGCTAAGCTATAATTATGGTGTAGTGTTGCATTTAACTTAGGCTTATGTGCTCTGTGGAAATGTAAGGAAGTTACTGGTTGCATCTTTCTGAGGTGGAACATATTCTACAGTCAGAGAAGTGATTCAAACCTTTGCCAGACTTTCATATTTTGCAAGCCTGGTTTTTAACTCTGTATAGCTCCCTGTCAAGACATTGAAAGTTAAAGACAGTTTTGAATGGATCGGATAGTCTGGGCTTTTATATTTTGCAAAACCTTGCAAATGTCCCAGTTTCACCATTTTTCAAATGTTATGAGTGATTTTAGGTGGGTATAGATTATTTATAAGCCATTTAACTTTAGACATTCAGATTGGGGCCTTTCAAAATCTTTGGGAACTTACTCAGACCTCACCAGTTCTGTAGTCAGCCTAGCGTAGCATGCAGTATGGGTGTTTAAATTGTCGCAGTAGATTTAGGCTGCAGTTATTTTCAATCAGACTGTGAGAGGATCCACAAGGTATTTTCATTAAATTATGTTTTTCAGACATGAAAGAAGAATCAAGACATGCATAATACATTTTCCAAGTGGATTTTCCATGTCTTCAACAGACATTGGCTGCAATATCAAAACATGTTTTACAGAGCTAATAGACAAAAAATATGGGTGTTTCTTTCCAGTTATCACAGCAAGTCAAATGAAAACTGTTATGTAGCTAGACAGATGAGGTTACTATGGAGACACATATCACATTTTGCTCTACCATTGTATACAACTGGTTATGTTCAAAAGAAATAACATTTTTCTTTTAAAAGCTCCAGTGAATCGTAATTGGCTGAAAAGGATTTCTTCATAAATGCAGTGATTGATAAATTTGGTATTGTTTGAAATTTTAATGTGATGTGCAAGGGCATGAGTTTTATTAGAAACTGTGAGCCAGGTTGCAAAGAAACACTAGAAAAGAGAATAGTTTCACTGCTTAACACTAGTCAATACCTGGCCAATAGTAGTCATACTTGCAATAAACTTTGGTAACAGCCTTGGTGTATACTTTGTATACTGGTATAAAACCCTAATCTGATACCATATGCCATCAGCAGAATGATTTCTATTACTTACAGGTTAGGAAGTATCAAGCATGTTACATTTCATATTATATGTGAGTGGATGCGATTTTCCTTAACAGTTTTTCTACTTATCTTAATGCTTTAGAAAATAACTCTTCCATGATGTGTGTGAAGATATGCTATTTTGTGAGGTAAGTATATTTTTGGTTGGTAGCTATTAGTTTGCAGCCATCCATATGGCATATATAAGTATGTTTTTGCATAGTTTAAGTTGACAGTAAAAAAAGAAACAGGTATTCTGCTTCAGCTTTCCAAGATTCACTTTAGCACCTTTACACAAAAAGGCCCACACAACTGGCTGCGAGATTTGTTTAAGTCAGTGCATGAGCTGTTGGGTCACACTTTTGATCTGAATCTCTATGAATCTGTATCTTAAATGTCCGGGAAAATTGCTCAGGAATTGGTAGCATTGTATCTAATATTATTATATAGACCTATTAAAAAGGAAGTGGGATATTGCAGATATTTTTATATTAAGCGAAACCCTATTACATTTGGTAGGTAATTCTCCTAGTAATTCTGCTTAGTCAGTTGCAATGATCCTGGAACACCCTTTTTCTTTTTTTTTTTCTTCTTTTTGTTTGTTTGTTTGTTTTTGGTTTTGTTTTCATTTTTGGGTTTTTTTTGTTTGTTTGTTTTGTTTTTTAGTTTTTTTTCCCCTCCGTTAAGTATGATAAGGTTTGATATCTCAGTTTAGAGAAAACAGAAAAGAGGAGAAAAAGATGCAGCTCTAATAGATTGATGATATCTTTTTATTTACACAAAATGGGAAATAATTAGTAACAGAAAAGTAGAATTTGTTTTAAATTGTGATGATTTAATTATCTCAGAGCAGAGTATTGGTTATGTTAGAATACTTTGGTATTGTATGAGACCTGGTAACATTTTTGCATCAAGTCAAATTCACACATACCTGCATCCCTAAGAATGTGCATTTCCATTTTTCCAACAAACACAGATTTTTACATGTACAGTACTTAGGCTCTGGCTGGGATGGAGTTAACTGTCTTCGTAGCAGCCCCGATGATGCTGTGCTATGAATCTCTAAGTAAAACACCCCTCCATATTAGCTATTGCTGTCCAGTGGTTGCACAGCCTCAAGCCCTGTTTCTCACTCTGCCCCCATCACAGTGTAGGCTGGAGGTGAGCTTGATGTTGGGAGGGGATACAGCTAGGACAGCTGACCTGAACTGACCTAAGGAATGTGCATGCCATACAGCATTATGCTCACCAACAAAAAATTGGGGACAGCCATTCCAAAGTAGCTGTTGCTCAAATACTGGCCGGGTATCTTGTGTGAGTTGGTGTTTGCCTTTGCATCACTTGCTTTTTTATTTCCCTCAGTTATTAAACTGTCTTTATTTTGGCCCACATATTTTTTTCACTTTTGCCCTTTCTGTTCCCTCCCCAGTTCTGCTGCAGGGGGAGGAAGGAGTGAACACATGAGTGGGTATTTGGTTGCTGGCCAGGGTCAACCTACCACATGAGTGACAAGTCACATATAGGAATTGAAATACGAAATACATGAATGAAACAATATGAATGCCCCACAATGAAAACTATAGTTCTCTGATAAGATTTTGTGCATGCAGGACAAAATCACCTGTAAACTACTAAATTGTTTTAATAAGTAAATTTTTGTGACTCTGATCACGTATTTTTTGATGTCCAGACCAAACAATTTCAAGTTTTAAAGGAATACATAAAATCTAAAAGTTCATGAAGAAAAACTTAGCATGCATATTATCTAGATTTATAGTGAAACTAGATTTTTTGATACTGAGTTTATTGCAAACTTATATGTAGTTTGGTGCTATACAGCATTAATTCAGGTAGGTTCTAGTTTGTTTTTAGTCTTGAAATTTTGATTTTTTGATAAAATCAAGGTAGCCTAGCAAAAGCATCTAAAAGCAAGATTTATCCCCCAAAGTTGATTAAGAAGAAGAACTACTTGAAAACAGGAGCAGATACCTAAATTTCAGCCTTACTGATATTAGAACAAAACTTTTTTTGTGTGTGCATATGTGTTTGTTTTAATTGTGCAACAGGTATTGGATTACAGAGTTCTGGATTATGTTCAAAATGGATTCTAAACTATCCACAACTATGGAGGAATTTCAAGAGCTGGTTAGAGCTAATGGTGAGGAGTTACACTGTCGTCTAATTGACACATCTCAAATGTGAGTGCCAAAGCCTCAATATGCTCAGAAAACAAACTTTTTCAGTGGATTTTTTTTATTGAAATATAATGTCTCTCATAAGCCATATGTTATCTATCCTTAGAAGAGTCTACACTTTATTACAGATGAAATACATCCAATGTAGTAGAACAGAATGCCTTCCAGGAATGGCTTAGGTTGAATTTAGCTGCATAAACTTCAGCATAGACTTTGTGCTGATTCTCTGTGCTGCCTGAGTTTTACTCTAATCAGGGAACTTAGAAAATTTGTAGAGTTCTAACGATTTTGAAAGAGCACTTGAAATCAATGAGGAGAAAACAATTTGGTTGGGTAACAGATGAGGTAAAAGAAGTGTGTTTATACTTTAGCACTGAAAGTAAGTAAGGATATATATTATTACATTGTCAGACTCTTGATACTGTTTTATAAGATTTTAAGTCAAAAAATACTTGTCCTGTCAAGAATAAATGCTACAGTTATACATCATACAGTTCTTTCTTGGGAAGGAAACTCTCCCTGTTGTATGAGAGTAAGATAGTTCTGTGGAACTGTATAACACTGTGAATTCATACTTTGGGTGGAAATGCACAGGCTAAAGCAGAGCAGAATTTGGCTTACATTTTATATCTTGTTATGAAAGAGGATATTTAGTTTTTTCAAATGCAAATAAATTTCATTACTCCATGAGTAAATAGCAAAGGGGGGGACATACTGAGGCTGATCAAGGAAATCTGTAGGAATTATTAAATGAAGGAACACTGGATGTGTTTGATGAAGACAAAGTTACAGACAGCTGTTGTGGAAATGCAGTATAGAATCTCATGCTGTTTAGTAATATAATTGTATTATACCTAATATGCTAAATCAATATAACAAAGACTAACAATGATATTTTTTCATGTAATCTCTAATACAGGAAAGGAGCTTGCTGTTTAGAAATTTTAATAATTCACTTTTTAATGCAGCGAGGCATGAAAACAGTGTTACTTTTGTATTAGGGAAAGAAGAAAATTTTGCTCTTCAGAAAACAATTCATGGTAATTCTA
Organism: Margarornis squamiger; assembly: GCA_035222235.1. NCBI lineage: Eukaryota > Metazoa > Chordata > Aves > Passeriformes > Furnariidae > Margarornis > Margarornis squamiger. The sequence goes on from JAWWTY010000156.1 coordinate 32,651,019, forward strand.
TTTTTAAAGCAATTCCAGGGATTGGTCTAGAAAGCTGACACAGCGTGTAAAGGCCAACACCAGTAAGAAACGGAAAGTCTCACTTCTTTTTGATCACCTTGAGCCAGAAGAGCTGTCAGACCACCTTACCTATCTTGAATTTAAATCTTTCAGAAGAATATCAGTAAGTGATTTATTTTTATCTATCTATCCATATATCCATTTGTTTATTTCTTTATTTAAAGTAAATATGGGAAAGACATAGAATATATGGCAGAGAGGTAGCATTACAACATTAAGTCTGCTGCACAACTGTTGACAAGCAGAGTCTGTGTCCAGACTCCTTTTTGTTTTACTAGCATTGAAGGTGGCCAGTGGTACTTAGTTTGAGTGCATACCCTTTTGCTACAGCCATTTGAAAGAGAGAGAGTGAACCTAAACTGTGGAACAGAGCCAGGGCAAGGTCAGTTAGAAGGAAGAAGAGTACACCTTGTTCCAAATCCAAGATCTTCCTCCTTAAAGTCTCTTTTATTTTTTTTTTAGAACAAATAATAAAATTTGGCACAGGAATTGGTAGCCTCCTTTGACTCAAATCAGTAATCAGGCTGAAACGGGATGAAGGAAACTTGGAATATTCTCCTAGAATGCTAACCTTCCGTGGTGGTAGGGAACAGTGCAGCATTCCTGTGCAGTGACTAATGGACTGTGTAGAAGCTGTCTTCTGGGCTCTGCTTGCCTTTTTTGATTGTGCATGACAAAGTAAAGACTAGAGATAGGAAAGCACTTTGGAAAATGCCTTTTTTTAATGTAAGGTTAGTTTAAAATATTTTATTAGACAAGCTTTCAAGTACACAAACAATTCCTAAGGACTTATCTTGTTTATGTTTTCTTTCATTTGATTTGTTTTTTCAGCTATGTTTGTAGCTGATAAGATGCAAACTTCCCTATACCTTTGGCTTCACTTGCATCATTGTATGCTACAGCATTACCTCTATTCAAGCCTGATACAGTCCACACATGGAAAAGTGAATGTTAGAGACCAAAATCTAAGAAGGTTGCAAAGTCAGTGTGATGATAAAGGTGGAAGCAAAGTGGATTTTTTAGTGGGTATTTTTTGTCATTGTTATTGAGTGGGTTTGAGTTTTGAGGATGAACCCTTGCAAGGAAAGGGTCTCTCAACAGATGGAAGATTTTGCAGTTGTATGTTAGTGTACTTTATTTTGAGCTGACAGTACATGACTATGTTTTGTGTTACAATCAAAAAACTATAGAGCCAAAGTCATGCACAGATTGCTGCCTGTAGGCAGTAATAATATGCAAAGCTTATATAACTCTTAACATTTTCAAGCTCTGTGCAGATATAAGGTAATTAACAATTACTGAGTATAACAAATATGGCTTTAGTCAGTGTGTCAGATGTGTCATGGGGTTCCAACAGTTACATACACATACACATTTTATATGCAGGGTTCCTGCATATGTTTTGGTACAAAATTGAGTTGACCAAGACTTTAGATCAGAAAATAATGTGTAATTAATAAATAGGTATATGAATTACATCTTTACAAAATGCGTTCATGATGTGCTAAGCCACAGAATCCTTCTGTTCTTCTAACATGTCACCATATACTGCTAGAAAACCTGCAAATGTTATTAGTCACAGAAGTAACTATTTAAAGGTTTAGTTATTTGAAAGTCAGAAAGGAATACATGATCCCCTGAACATATCCAGCACACAGCAAAATCTTCCATGAGACACCACGTATCTTGCAGCAAATTAAAATGAAAGGACTAGAGTTCACAGAGTAATGACTGTAGATATGCTGGTGCTTGGAAACTGTTTTAATTTATAGTCAAAAAATACAGGGAGGCTACAGTCTTTTGTAAGAATCTCAGTTCTGCATTCCTGTTGACGTTCGTGAGTTAGTCATTGCAATAAGTGACTCTTGCATTATTTAAGTACCTGAACTTCTTTATCTTCCACTAACAATTTTGTTACAGCTGACCTCAATAAATTTGTGCACCACAATTATTTCAAAACTTTTAAGTAGCAGGTTAGATATAAATTTCTTCAGCATTGAAATTTTTTTTCTGAAGGAGATGGCTGCTGAGAACAAAATATAAACTGATTCATAATTGTACTGAAACTGCTATGAAGTCTATAATTAAGTAGTCAGGTATTGCAAAATTATCTATCTGTATAGAGTAGTTGCTTAAATTTGAAGATCAGCCAAACCTGGCTGGGGTTCAAAATTCAAGCAGTAATTGTAATGTAAGTACCATGTAATCTCAGAGACAGCTCTACTTACTGCTGTTAATTTTTCTTCATTTTAATTTAATAAGAGGACAAATCCAAAGGTGTCTGCTGTCATATATGCTTTTAAAGTGTTAATAGTTCTTATTAAACAGATGGGAAAAAATTATAAAGTTGCATGAAAGTGAGAGAGGGAGAGTAAGAAACGAACAACAGCCTGATAATTTATGACCTTTCCTTAAGGATCAATGCCATTCAGCATATTCCTGTGTCCTTAAAAATGGAATATACATCTATTACAGCTATGAATGTTTTTGGTAGGGTGTTAGTATTAGTGGTCATAGTAAAGAATGAATGTATAAATCCCGTGCCACATTTTCTGATGATGCAAGTTCTTGTGTATTTTTTTTAATGGATAAACCAAGAGAAGGGATGAGCATTGCATCAACAAAAGCAAACGATTGGTTCTCTTTGATCTTAATGGGAAGAATGGCTTAAAAAATCTATGTATCACATACAGGTATCTACTGAATAATTTTACATTGCCTTGGTTAAATAAGAGAATCTCACAAGCTGTATTAAACATATTAAGGCATCTGTAGCCCTCATTCTTAATGGTCTTATCTCAGTTTCATATTAATCTCATTGAACTTGCTTTTTTTATTAGTGCAGCTTAATTTAGAAGTGTGCCCTCGCGACACAAACACAACACTGAACTCCCTTGAACTATTACTGATTTACTAGATTACACTTTAAATTCAGTTTAACCTTCCCTATAGAAGCCTAGACTCAATGAATCTATGAAGCCACTGAAGCTGAGAGGAAAGCCCCAGTTCTGGGGTTTATAAGAGCCGAGGCCTCTGAGATATGGCAAAAAGACACTTTCAGTTAATTCGATTAGTTGAAACCTCTTCTGTAAACTGAAAAAAGCCTTTACAAAGGAAAGATTTCAGTCTTACAGATATTGAAAGGATAAAATTTATATTTCATTTGAAAAGCAAGCCTCTGCACATACATCATGAAGTACATGAAACTGTACATGAATTTTCATTTGTGTCTTCTTTTGTTCATTTAAGTTCTCAGATTATCAGAACTACATTGTGAATAGTTGTGTGAAAGAGAATCCAACAATGGAAAGATCAATTTCTCTTTGCAATGGTATCTCTCAGTGGGTGCAGCTAATGGTTCTCAGCAGACCAACACCACAGCTTCGAGCTGAAGTGTTCATCAAGTTCATTCATGTTGCACAGGTCAGTTAAAATCTGACTTTTGGTGTTTGTCTTTCTCTGATACCTTTATATTTATATACTTTAATAGTCCCTTTCCTGCTCTTCCCATGCTACTACTATAGAGTGAACTGGGAGTGTTGGCACTGGCCTCCTGGTTCATACACATGGCATGCATATTTGTATATGCTGTGCTGTCATACCAAGTATTCAGAAATTACAGTGTCAGGGCACCAGGACTTTCTCCTATTAATTCTAAAGGAATTGTTTTCACTAAAAAACTAGGCTTGCTTTTGAGTCTGTGTGTGAGATTCCCAGCTGTGGCTCTGTACCTGTCCAAAGCATGAACCACTCTCATGCTTTTGGCCATAATTAAAAGCATTCCACCAGAAATGCCTTTCTGGATAAAAGCAGACCTATGGTCCTATTGGCCTTCTTTGCATACTAATTCAACTTCAGTCGTAATAGGTAGTATTTCCTAGTTGTGGTGGACTCTCAGAAGAGGGAGAAGTACTGAGGAAGTACTTTGAAGACTTAGTGTATCTGCAAATTTAATATCTGATTTAATAACAGTAAAATAACTCCATGCTGTGCCCAATAAAATCACAACTCATTACCAAAACACATAAAGTCAAATGGCACAAAACTCGTAAAACTTCAGAGTAAGAAAATAGAGGAAATGTAAAATTGTGCATGTTGAACGACTTGAACCTTTCAGTAATAAATACTGGGTTTTTTGTGTGTCAACACAGAAGCTTCACCAGCTGCAGAATTTCAACACATTAATGGCAGTGATAGGAGGTCTCTGTCACAGTTCCATTTCCAGGCTCAAGGAAACAAGTTCATGTGTTCCTCATGATGTAATTAAGGTTGGTATTGCTTCTCTAAGTTTTAAAATAAGATAACCTTTAACTTTTTTTCATTGCATGCATAAAAATCAACTTTGCTTTATTGGATAAGATGGAAAGACAGAACAAAAATTCCTTTGGTTTTGAAAGGGTTTTATTTGTCATTTCATCTCTGCATCACCAGTTACTCCTACACTTCTTCCAACCCCACCTTTCTTCAAGACTTGTATAAACTCTCTAAGGTTTCTGTTTTAATCCTCAGATGTGACAAATTGCATTTTCCTGTATATGCAGTAGTACTGAATAGCATTTAAACACAAAAAGAGAGAATTGGATCCTAGAACATTTGAGAACAAAACTATTGTCACCCATAGCAGCATTGACCATCTGTCAGTGAAATGTTAGCTTTGTACTTCGAGTCTAAAACTTAAAGGACTGGTTTTGTTCACCTGTTCTTTTCCCATTATGGATTTTAACTGGTTCAGAATTGAACAAACTTAATACACACATTATAATAATGTTAGGAATCTATTTTAATTTCCAGGTAAATTCTTGTAAAATACAGATGAAAGCTACTAAAAATGTGAAGGAAAGCATATTTTTAGCAATAAAATGACTTCTTAAGAGACTTCTTCTTAAGAGAATAAGATACTTTAGTATTTTATTCTGTCTTGCCCCTGAAAGATTTTGTATAGGTATCTAATGAGCATGTTTTCATGATCAACTTGAACGAAGAGTGCAGATCTGGAGTACAGATCTAAAGTATGAGCTCCCACTGGTAATGGTCACAGGTCTCAGAATCCATAAAATCAGTTAGCAAGGTTATTTTAGAAACATATTGGTTTTCAAATTTTGTCATTATAAGGACTGCATATGTGTACATCATTTGAGTAACTTCTTATATCAAGAAATTGTATGCAAGTGCTAATAGAAAACAGATGAAAAAAAAGCTGGTAATTAGCGAGTTGAGAACACATTTTAAGGTTTAACTGTGAAACTGTTTCTAAAGCTTACAAATCAAGGGGTTTAACAGGAACTTCCCAAAGGAAGCATTGGTCCATTGATTTTATTATGTCAACTTTGTACCTCTATAGTTTTAAACGATATGTAGCAGTATTTATACTGCTAGACTGAAGATTAATTTGGCCTTTACAACAAACCCAATATATTGTTTCTAATTAATTTCCATGGAAAAAGTTTTCTTAAAAGCACAGAAAAAGTTTTCTTAAAAGCACAGAATGTGCCACCTTGAACCATGGTACGAGTTCTGATCACACTGCAATGGGATCATAACACAGCATAGGGTTTCTCTGCCAGGACTTTTCCAGCAATTCCAGCTGGTCACCTGAAAGTCAGAGAAGTGCATTCCACATTTTAGGGTGAAGATGGCTGCTTCTGTAAATGTCAGAGAGCTTGTGCTGTGTTTATGCATTAATTGCATAGAGATCCCTTTGATTTGACAGGATTCTATTTCTTTTCATTTGACTAAATGGCGAATTGTAGAGAGATCTAATTATAGATTAGGCTATAGATTAACTATCTTTAATTATATATTAGTACCTAGATTATAGGTATAGGAAATCTAGAATACCCAGATTTCATTAAAAGTTTTAAAAGCCATTTCAAGAGTCATTGTGAGTAAACTCCTTAAAAATCACAGGGGACTTCTTGTGCTGTATGTCAAAAAAAGAAACAGTAACCAGTGCTGATTTTTTGGTATTCTTTTTATTTTTAGGTGTTTAATGAAATGACAGAACTGCTTTCATCTTACAGAAATTATGATAGTTACCGACGGGCCTATAATGAGTGCAGTAACTTCAAGATCCCAATCCTTGGGGTCCACCTGAAAGACCTGATATCACTTTATGAAGGCATGCCAGACTACTTGGAGGACAAAAAAATTAACATATACAAACTATACTCTTTGTATAACCACATAAATGAGCTGATACAACTCCAGGAAATGCCACTTCCTTTGGAGGCTAATATGGACCTTGTTCATTTGCTTACAGTAAGTCTGTTAGATAAGATAAATACCTTCATTTAAAAATTTCATATACCTCTCAAACAACTAATTAGAGAATTCAATTAATTAATTAATTATGAATACATAATATTGTAGGATTTTTTTTCCCTTAAGGGGAAATGTACAGCAATAGAAGGGAAGAAGCTGGTGATACTGATTTATCTGATTTACCAGCAAGAGCAGAGGTGCCAGTTCAGCAGTATGCTTCCAGATATTTCTGTAAGGGAAGGAATTGTTTATTTCTGCTTCACTATAGTAGTAGGGACTTTGTACTTTCAGTAAAGAAGTGCTCTGAATCCTCTGCTGACTAAGCCTAAATAGAGAGAAAGAAAGCAAGCTTCCTTAGATGCACCTGGAGGCAGAAGATTGTATACAAATATTCCTTGTGTTGAAAGCACAAACTTTCACATGAAAGTTCAGTCCTTCAAGATACCACATTTCTAGCCAAGTTTCTTCTGGTAATTAAAAAACCTGTCTGACATAAACATTAGTCAAATATAGTTGTTGTACTGCTCTTCCAGTCATACCTAGTCAGTGCCATGTTACTAAAAAAATTGATACTACCTGGGATGTATGTTACAACAATAGTTTTAACTTCTCCTAGGATGTTAAAATATTACCTTTTATTAAAAAGTAAATCTACCTTTTTGTTTCTCAGTTTTATTTAGCCTTAAGTATCTCAGCTTGGAAAAACAAGATAGTCTACTTCCACTTTCTGGTTAGAAGGCCTGATTCAGGAAAAAGCTAATAGATAAAAATGCTTATGTGCCTCAGGCTATTTGTTATCTCTGGGAGCACTCTTGTGTGAAATTAAGCACACATGCCCAGGGCCTGAAATAAAGCAACATGAATTTCTTACTTCTTCCTGCTATTTGTTTAAATGTTTTGTCTGAAATTATTCTAAATATTTTTTCTTTTAAATAATATTTTATAAAAAGGACTATTGCAAATATGTAGAACTTTGGCCACAATTTCATGCAGCTATATATGACAGGACATAAATGAAAAGAAATACTTCCTTTCAGTGCAGGAGCTTCTGAACTGCTAATACTCTGGGACAGATAATTTTCCTGTTTTTTTCCTGATTTTTCCAATAGTCTTTCTCCTTCTGTTTCCTTTAATCATAGGCTTTCCCATTAGCAGGCAAATCGGTTTGAAGAAGTATTAGTAATTATATAAATAAATCATGAGAAAAGTGGCATAACATTTGGATTTTTGTTTTTTGAGTGTCAGAAACTACTTTAAGATTTCCCCAATAATCTAAAAAAAATGACTATTATGAGTACAACAGTAATTCTTGCAGTTATTTACAAGAAAGTTATTACATATCTGCAACTTGCATAAGGCTATTCAGTGGATAAAATAGCTTTTTTTTGTTTCTTAATTTATATGCATATGACTGCAGCAATTTTGACTCTTTGTAAAGTTTTTATTTTCTTTGGACTTGTCATACACTGAGGCTTGTAACACATTAACATCTGGCTTTTGTATTCAAGTATTCAAAAACTGTCATATCACCACTCTTCATCTTAGCTTGAAATTTGTTTCGAGTCAATAAAATATTTGTTATACTATTTTCCAGGACATATGGAAAAGCAAAGATAATGTTTGATAATTTGATAATGTTTATCCAGGTGTAATGTTTCTCACTTTCCATAACTGCTTTTGACAGGTAAATAGACTCACTAATAACATCCTAGTCCATCTTTTATCCGCGTCTTATACTTAGCTCAACATGGTCACATGTGCCATGTTTAAACAAGAGTTTTTTGAGAATTTGAGATGATGGACAGTTTCATTGGAATGGTGCTTTTGTACTTAGCTGCACAATGGACCACTTGAATATTATGGAAGTGACAGTTTTTTGCAGGTTATGTATTAACTGACTGCTAATTATGCCTACAGTCACTTGCTATGATAATGAATGTAGTGGTGCAATGTTACAGATTTCTACATAATGTGAATAGCAGTCTGGAACATGGAATTGTACCCATTTCAAATCACTGTGAACATCTGTGCAGCTCAAGTGCATTTTTTTGAGGTGCAACATAAATTAAAAAATGCACCAAAAAATACGAATGCACTCCAGAAACAAGTTTATAAAGTAGACTGTTTGAGGATTAAACTAATGTGTTTGTTTTCAGCTGTCCCTTGATCTTTACTACACAGAAGATGAAATTTATGAGCTTTCATATGCACGAGAGCCACGAAGTCACCGAGCTGCCGTAAGAGTTCTTAACAAAAGATTATTAACAAAAGTTCTTTTATTAGTACTGTAAATTCTATCCCTTGCATTAATTTTTATTTTATGCTAAATTGAAAACATTTTAGCTTTATAGATTGAGTGAAGCATAAATTATTTGGTTGATGATGAAGCCTAAGCTAGAACATATGGGAGAGTTGACACCGTATCAGGTTTTATAATATGAACACAAAGACAAATGAAGTTACTTGTGTAGACACATAACATCAGTCTCCATCTTGGCAGTTGACACTGTTTCTTTCAAATGAAGAATTCTTATATGAATCAAATGATGAAACCCTAGTGTGATATAGTAGTTTTGTTCCTGTTTTATAAATATGGTAAAGATGATGATTTTTCAGGGCTGCCAGCAAACTGTGACAATTTAAGGAATGACTGCTGTTTTGAACAGTTCAGGGAAAAGCTTCCTCTGAAACACTATGTAATTATCAAAAGTATGATGTCAGGTCCAACAGATCATTTCTGCAGTCCCGTATTACATAGTCCACTGTCACAAGTGAAAGAAGTGTAATACTGAAAATCTTTCCATGTAGTACTAATGAAGTTCCATTTATTTATTTTAGCCTTTGACACCTTCCAAACCACCAGTAGTTGCAGACTGGGCCTCAGGAGTGGCCCCGAAACCTGATCCAAAAACCATCAGCAAACATGTTCAGAGGATGGTAGATGTAAGTAAGGCTGGCCCATGTACCTATGTCACGTCAAAGGTGGGACTTGAGACTTTTGCCAGGTGGTAGCCCCAGGAAAATCAAGACCCTGGTGTTGGACAGTCTGTCAGTGTCTCGTAATGAGACCCTTCACAACAGATTCACAAGGTTGGAGGGCACCTCGACCTTCCTTGTTAGGGGGGACCCAACAGAGCGAAGACCCCTCAGGGGGCCCTACCAAGGTGTTGTCCATTGCCAGCAACTGCAAGGACTCACTTTAACAGTTTATGGAATAACACTTTTATTAATACAAATTATGACAGATTAATAAGGTTCTGAGGTTGTCAGTGATGGTGTCCACTGCAAAAATATGTTCTTAAAGTAATCTACTGATGCATATATTAAGGAGGCACAAGCCCTAATATGATGCAATTTACTAAAATGCTATGGGGGTAAGCACAAAAGCTTTGGTCCTAAAAGCAGCATTTATTGTGCATAGAGTGTAATTCTCACCCAAGGCTTCCCTCTGGAGGGGGAGAAGATGGACTCAGCCCATTGACAGATCCCAGCAGTTTTGGTGGAGGTCTTCTCCCACCTTCCCCCTGTCCCCAACTTACTTCTACACTATTTTCTTTATGTTTAGGTGGAGTTTGAATGGCTCTAGTCACAAATACCTTTTATTTCTGATTGGTGTACCTAGTGGGAGGGTAGTCACGGCTTGGCACTTGAGGAAGGTGTTAGACATGGATTGTTGGCTTCAGCAGCACAACATCTTGATTTTCCCTTATCAGGCAGATATGTATGGTCCTGGTAACACAGTGTTCTCTCATTCTGCTGGGACTTGGACGGAGGGGGCCCCATAATTTCCACTTTGTTCCACACTCTGTTCTGTTTCTCTGAGCAGATGTTTATCATTCTACTATGTTGACCTCAGTCTGTCCATGGAGTTGCAGCTGCTTTTTACCCTAAAATTCTGAATCCCCTCTAGGTTTAACTCTATCCATCATCCCACAACCTTACATTTCAGTTGTATTCTTAATCTCTAGGTATGCAAAGATACAGGCATGGGAAAAAATAATGAATGCATTCAAAGTGGTGCTGAGCTTGTGAGCACTTCTGTCCTCACAAACAGATATTTTTTGCCTAGCTGTAAATAGCAGCAGAGGCACGGATGGAAATTCCTTAAATGGCTAAGGAGCTAGTGGGAAGTGTGAATGCTTCCAGAGTCACTCTTTCAAGGAGGCAGGAAGTCCATTTCTACCAGGGACTCCAACAACATGTTATTGGTGAAGTCTGACAGCAGGCCTCTCAGTGGCTTTGTTACAGCCGTTGCTTTTTCTCTTTCTTTTGGGTCCCCCATTTTATGGGAAACTGCCAAGTAAGGTGATTGATTCTGCTGGGGAGAGGTTTGCATGCCTGCTTCATCTCTTTCTATAAGCACTTCTAATATTGCGAGGCATGCTTTGATACATGCTGTTTTGGATGTATTTCTAAATTTGACCAGGTGTGCTCCTTGCCTTAGGGCCAGAGCTAAACAGCAATATTTTCAACAAGTGAAAACTTGTGTCTGCCTGACAATTTTGTCATATAACTGATTTTCTCATAACATTGACCTGATAAAATAAGCTTGGCAGCTACACTGATTGGCTACAGAAATCATCACTGAGAGCAGTAATTGAGACCATTGGTACAAGTTGTTTGTGTGGGCCTGGAAAAAATTATCTTAAGGCAAAAGTAAAAAAGAGCTGTCATTGTGTTGTGAAGCACTTAGTCCAGCCTGTGCTGACTTGATGTTTTCCTGCAAATCAAGAAATCATAGTTTTTCTTTAGTCTCAAGCAAAAAAAGCAATTAGACTGTTGCACTGTTTAATAGACACTGGGAGAAAATGGGAGAGGAAATCCATAAATAATGTGGAGACTTTCTGAAGTGGTAATTAAGGCCATCCTCATTAAAACTATTCTGCTATTACCTTGTGCAGTCTGTCTTCAAAAATTATGACCATGATCAGGATGGATATATTTCCCAGGAAGAATTTGAAAAGATAGCTGCCAGTTTTCCATTCTCATTTTGTGTAATGGCAAAGGACTGGTGAGTACCTGCTTATCAACTTTGTCGCATCTGTTTTGGGAAGGATTTGTGGGGTTTTGTGTTTAAATTGCATTTTTATCATTAGGGTGGTAAACCCATCCTCGTCACGCACAAATAGAAGTGAAAACATAACTGACAAAAGCATCTTCTAAATGTGTTGTGAATGATGTCTTCGTGGACTTCCAGCACTGGTAACCAAGCGGATTTAGAAGGAAGAACAAATAGAAAAAGAACTAATTTTTTTTAATATTCAGTATATACTAGTAAAGAACTTTCCTAAGATAAAGCTGTCCCTAAAAATAGAGAATTGGCAAATGTGTGTTTTGGTAAAATTAGGAAAACTTTTCGTAATACATTAAAGCATGGAAAAATACAATAGTGATTATTCAGATGTTTACCATGAAGTAGTTTTGAGGTTGCATCACGTGTGCAGATATTCCATTTATCCTCACAGTCTGCATTTGTGTGGATAAGCTTCTGACTATTTTGGGAGTAACTGACAAGATTAATTGTCTGAGATCACTGTAGTTTTTTGCCCATTAGACTATCACTGTCATAAAATGTGAAGAAAGATGTTTAATTCTCCTTAGGCTTTTAACAAAATATATGTCTCACAAACAACTCTTTTTTTAATCTGTTTTCAGGGAAGGACTGATTAGCAGGGATGAAATAACAGCTTACTTTATGAGAGCAAGCTCAATCTATTCCAAATTAGGACTTGGCTTTGCTCACAGCTTCCAAGAGACCACTTACTTAAGGCCTACTTTCTGCGACAACTGTGCTGGATTTGTAAGCTTTTTAGTAAATTAACATTTTTTGAATAATGCCTTTTTTTCTTTCATAATTACCTTATGTTATATACAGAAATGGATCTATATAAAACATCAGTGAAGCTATATAGAACATCAGACGTCTGCCTGTGTAGCTGTTTAAGGTACCCTTTACAGCCCTCTTGGCAGTGCTAATACGCGTTTAAACATGGGTCATACCTTGTGGTCTTTGGCTGTATCACCAAACACAGTCTCAGACACGACTCCAGATCCAGGGCCTTCCACTCCATGGGGCTGATAGAACTCATGTCCTGATACAGACATGACATGCCCCCCTGCCTAAGGGACAGGAAGATTTAATAAAACTGATTGTGCAACCAGTCTTCCATTCAGCTGGGCTCAGACACAGGAGCTGAAATAGAATTCTCCATCTACTCGAGCTCCACAACTTCTCAGCAGTATATCAGATCTGCTGCTATGTTCATTAGAGACTAGATCAAGATATTTTGTTTGTGATTGAGGAACACACATAAAATATTCTGTTTACCTTATGCTAAAGAGGTAAATATTTCATATTTTGACCCTACCATTGAAAGTGTAGGAAAACAAGATATTCTGCAAGTGCTCTGATCTGAGAAGAGTGGAGCTTTTAGTGTATTTTTATATCTGGAGGTATCAAATGTGCAGAGAAATATATTAATACATAGTCTTTCTGTTTGTTTGAATTTCAGCTATGGGGAGTCATTAAACAAGGATACAGATGCAAAGGTAACATATTTTATACTTTGTTAATTTTAAACTACAATAGATAATGAATGGCAAAAACCCCTTCATCCTGAGATCCATTGCTGTGTCTGTGGACCTATTTAATCTGACCTCTCAGGGAGGAGAAGACTGATTCAAGGATAGTATGACAGATGGTACAGAAGAAATGCAAAGAGGAAGGAACTTGTAAATGACAGCAAGACATCACTGAATTTAGAGGGTTTGGGAACAGACCCTTGGGGCACAAACACCAGCACTGTGAATATTGTGCAGCACATTCCCAACCTGTATTTTGCAGTTTTCTTCCTCATACAGGTATCTGCTTTCTCTGCAACTCCCACAGCCAGAAGACTGTTGTGACTGAATGTTGCCATTTTGTATTTTTGTAATGAAAAGGAGTTTTAGACATATATAGCAAAGCGGTGATGTTGGTTTGTTTACCAGATATATGTTTTTACAGGTAACGCACATAGAGAACTCTAAAAAAGGTTTCATGCTTCCCAGGGAGGCAACACAGTGTGAGAGCTATCTCAGATGCTACACCAGAGCCACTGAATCACGTAAACTTTGTTTTGTTTATAGACTGCGGAATGAACTGTCACAAGCAATGCAAAGACCTGGTTGTAATAGAGTGCAAGAGAAGACCCAAAACTTCAGTTGCAGACAACAGTCCAACATCTGCTCTTGCATCAAGCCTCTGCCCAATAGGAGTCAAAGAGCAGTTCCATGGTGAGTAAAGTTCACATTAAAAGGATCAAAAGATCTAGGTAATCTTTCCTTTGCTACTTATTCTTTTAAAGCTGAGTTGTACAGCACCATTTTAGGTTTTGTTAGTTAACTGCAGTGTTTTATCAACATAGAAACTAGAAGCAGGTGTAAATGAGCTTGTATCAACAAACACCATTCCAGTTTTAGACTGAATAAAGATGGACTCCCTTTCTGGGAAATCTCTTGTCCCACTTCACAATGTATGGTACACAAATTTCACAAAAAATGAGTAAATGTTCTGCCAGACTCTCATGAGAACTAGATACCATGATCTGAACAGTTGCCAGGTTCCCTTAACTCTCACCTTGTGACAAGCAGGTCTTGGTTTTTAGCACTGTTGTAACATTGACTACTGTACTGTTACAATTCTGATTCAAATTTTAATGTGGAGTTTATAAAGACAGTTTACTGTGTGGCAGGAAAGCCAAGAGCTTTGTCTTTATTTTTTCCACTTTAGTAGCTGAATCTGTAACTCCTCTCCATCCGTCTTTCACAGAATCAGAAATGAAAAATCTACATTTCCCTGTTCTTTTCTTCGTATATCAAACAAACTGTATGAACTTTTCATACTGTGTAGGCTTCCAAAGGAGGAAATGTCCTTTGAAAAAGACCGGGCTACTCTTGGGTTTTTTTGACATTGATGTTCCAACTCTCTCCACATTTACTTTCTTTGAATTTCTCTCCTGCTCTTTGCCTTTATCTAACATTCCTCAAATCTGCTTCCTGCCAGTTTGATTACCAGTCTTTTGTGTTGTATTTACAAGATTCATACTGCTGGATTCCATCTTAGTTTTCCTATTAGCACTTACGTGGAGCTCAGTGCAGCCAATTTCTCTTGATACTATGTGCATCTCTATGACTGTGCCCACAACGGCTGCAGCACTATGTAATAACCACCTTGTGGGATGTCTTATAAAGAGATGGAAATGTAGTGTGTTGCCCCATCCATCATCACCCAGTGCACCAGAATGTGGTACCTCTTACTGATCCATATTTATCTTACTGAGACAGGGCAAAGAGTTGTTCCAAGGGACAACACTGAGAAACTTCTAATGACACCTATTTTGGAGAACAATGAATGTAAAATTCAGTAAGGAATAAATGTTTTTTTAAAATCACATTTAATTACTATGCCTCCTGTTTCTCCTTTCCTGGGAGAAGACCTTGTCTCAGTTTACCATATATATTTTAAAGGACAAGAAGAAGGATCGTTCACATTTCCTAATGGAGAAGTAGTGGAGCACAGTGAAGACAGCAAGGACCGAACCATTATGCTCATGGGTTCCTCAGCTCAGAAAATCTCAGTGAGACTGAAACCAGCTGTGGTTCATAAAGGTACACAGACTGATCCTGTACTGCTGGCTGGTGATGTATCTCGTAAGCGGAGAGAGAAGAAAGAACATAGGATGCCAGAAAATCCTTATCTCCAGGCAGCTCCACTATCCACCTTCCCAAGCCCAATTCTAGGCCGCAGAAAGGCATTTGTTAAATGGGAAAACAAGGACT
Source organism: Margarornis squamiger (assembly GCA_035222235.1). Taxonomy (NCBI): domain Eukaryota; kingdom Metazoa; phylum Chordata; class Aves; order Passeriformes; family Furnariidae; genus Margarornis; species Margarornis squamiger. Next base: position 32,666,160 of record JAWWTY010000156.1, read on the forward strand.
CCAGCCAGAAAACGAAGGAGGAGCATCACAGCTGTAAACCCTCATACCAGGAACTTGAGCAGGTACATACATGATGAAAGAAATTCTGTTTTACATAACAGTACCATCAAGTGGTTGGAGGGTGCTGGGGAGTGGCTGGGTGGGCAGGTGTCATTTTACTCCACTGTAATTAATTGCCAATTTAATTGAAGTTAAACCATCCATGAGTAGCATCTTATATTCTTTAGCCTCTTTAACTCCAGCAATGTTTCACTTCAATTATAAATCTTAGCACTAGTATAGGGCTTAGGAATAAATTTTGAAGCCCTTGCTATGATCACCATCTTCCAGACAGATTAAAGAGACTATAAGAATATCAGCAGTGCAACTGGTGGATGGATCCAGGTATAATTACAAGGAACAGTCATATTTATTTTCATATTTCATTATTTATCACTGTTCTGTGAAGAACAAACATGGAAACAGTCCAACAACTGGACTACAGCCTGGTCTTTGAATGATCAGTATAACTTTCAAAATATCCTTTGCTGTTGATAAAGTGAATTAATCTTTTATGAAAGACTGTTTGTTAAGACAGAGGTTAAGACAAGAATCTTCCAGTAACAGACCACTTCCCTTTCAATCAACAGTATATTCAATATAATAAAAATGTGAAGGATGGACGTACTTGTAAAAACTTGTTCTTTAAAATGCCCCATTCACGTGAGTCGCACAATTTACACTTGTCCTTGTTCCCTCAGCAGATCCTGACCTCAATTACTAAACAGCAGATGATGTTATAAATTAATGGCTTAGACCATGGTACATCAATTCTGCATTAGTAGAGCGGTAAGGTGTGAGCTGTGTTCTTGTTTCCCCTAGACTACTGCTGTTACAAGAGAAGCAGTGGAGGGTGGTTAAGTGCAGGGTGTTTACATGACTTGCATACCAGCTGCTGAGAAGTTGTAAGAGTATACAAAAAGGATAGGCCAGTGACTGTGGAAATATGAAATAAGTTTCTGGTTCTGTGCCACTGATAAAAGCTACATCAACTTATGTTTATGGCAGTCAACCTAAACATACATCCAGACATCCTGAAACAAATGCAAAATAAAATACAATTCTGTATTTTTTCATTTGTTTAGGAAAGAAATATTCTAAAGGCAGACAATGAAGGTTTAAAGATCCAACTGGAACAGGCACATAAAACAATTGAATCTCTCACACTCCAGAGAAGAAACCATGCAGCTGACAGTCTACAACACAGAGAGTGCTCCTAGCAGATGAGAGAGGAAAATCTCCTATGGAAGAATGTAAGACTGAAGGAGGGACTATGATAAAGCTGCTTTACCAAATGAACTGGAGAGAGAGTCTGAAGAATATGAAGCAGAAATATTCTCTTCACTCAACATATTTCCCTATTAAACATACACTCCCAAGTGTATAAATCCATTTCTTTGACTTTTTAAGGTAATTTAGCATTATTTGTGCAATGGAAATAGTATCTTCTGGGTTTGCTTTTAAAAGAAGTGAGAGTGTTGCTGAAGTCTCTGTTCATATTGAAGATCTTACTGGAATTCCCACTGACTTGGCTGCCAGCAGCACACCTTACTCTACAAGTGTTCTGACAAAGTAGCTGTTTGTAAGACTGTGTCACTTCAAATTTGGCCCAAACTCACTTTTATTAGAAACAAATGTTTGCTAAAGCTGAGGAAGGAAAACTGTAGAAATACTACATTAAGAGAAACAGTTCCTTCTCACTGGGGCTGAAACCAATTAAAATCATGAAGTGTCATCTTTATTTCCAAAGATTAACAAGAATAACAAGAAGTAAGTAGTTAAGCTAATGATATTTGATTGAGTCTTAAGACTTTAGGATAAACTGACAATATTTCAAAACCTCTTTCAGAGCTTTAGTAGTTCTGCTGCTCAAATGCTTACCTTTATTAAGGTAAAATATACAAGACTATAGAGACTTGACACTGAATACTGCTTCCATTTTTGTATTCCATGCCATGACTTGGAACACTTAGTCCTACTTATCTGGCTTAAGAGATAACATCTTGTCCCCATACAGTTGATATGGGACAAGGTTGATTATTTTTCTCTCATGTCAAAGTGGATGCCATAGTTGAGTAGAACCTTTAAAGCCATGAGGGAAACTGTACAGTGATCCCAGTGCAACAGCTACTGTATTGCAGAGCTCCTAACAAGGTTTCTCCATTTTCTCTTCTAGATTTCACATGCACTTTACATACAGTCAAGATGGAGTGTGCTCTTATGTCTGTAAATTTTGTATAATAAAAGGTGTGAGGAAAGTAACTTAAAGATACAAAGTGTATGTATTGTTAAGAGGCAACAAAACAGTATTTCAACTTACTGATAAATCTACTTGTCAGAACAGCCAATTTTAAAATTGCATTTGTATTCCAAGAGAATCTGTACACTTACAGTTGTATAAAATTTGCTTGCATTTATCAGAGATTTGTCATCACACATATAAGCATCAGAAACAAAGTTCACTTAATGCTCCTCAAAACCTGTAAGTTACCAAGTCCATTACAGATTGAAATTTAGTTAACCTGTTACAATAGCATGTGCGCTTTGTGTTCAAACTGGTATAAATATATATTCAATTCATAACTTACAGTCATTATCAAGTATATGAATAATTTATTTATAAAGAAAGTTCATTTGAAACTACTTGCCAGTTTAGTGATTCTAAATTCTTGTTCTGGAGAAACTGGATTGTGCTTGTAACTCCATGTACAAGTAAAAACAAATGGAGGGGAAGAGGAGTAGTAGTAGATATTCTGTTACATTACTGTAAATAACTGAAATGCATAGGAAAAAACCCAGCAGCTCTGAAGATTGTGCAGCTTTTTTTCCTCATACACTAAACCTGAATTATTAGCAAGTAACATGGAATTGCACTTTGATCAGTGAAGCAATCAGAATAGCTTTCAGGTCAAGTCTGCAAACTTGGTTTCCCTGTTTTCTGTAAGCTTCTTGATTTTGTCCTCTATTCAATGAATTACAGCAAGGTGTATTTCTAACAGGCATTTAGCAAATAAAAGTCTCTTTCTGCAATAATTAAATAAGATAAAAGTTGAATACATTTTCCTGTATTTCAAAAATACTCCAAAAGAGCAACTAAGACTCATAAATCTTCTTGTGCAGCGAAAATACGTGCTCATTTGTGGTCTAACTCTGGATTCTATTTTTTGTGCATGCATACTCTTTGTCTATGATCAAGGGTGAAGATCATGAACAAAACCTCTTACCTAAAAAGGAAAATTTCCTAATATCAGCAGCTGGCCCAAAAGGCTAATGTGTGACTAGGTTGAGTACGTACTTAGTACTCAAAACTGAGTTATGACCATAGATTTGTACAGTTTTAAGTGCTAACTTAATGTTTGTGTTGTCTTTTTGTTCAGTCTGAATGACTGAAAAGCAATCTATTTGCAGGAATGTCTTACAGAACAAGTGTGCTGAAAAATTCCTGTTTCAAAGAAGTCAGTTGATACCTGGAGAATTTCAGAGATCTCCAAGTACCTTCAGGTTCTCTGTTTGCCCAAAGTTACTTAGTTTTTATTCCCTCTTTTTTTCCCTTTTTTTTTTTCCTTCCTTTTTTAATGCTGTTAGTCCTTTCTTTTGGTTTTTGCTGCATGAAGAACTAATAGTGGAACGTGACTGCAGGGAAACTGTTAAAACTGACAAAGCTACTACCCCCCAAAAAATCACTAGCATCTGTGTTAACCTTCAAGCTGCTCTATGTTAAGAAAAAAGATACAATTAAAAGTGCTGTTTAAAAGTCATGCTAGCAAACACTGATATTGAAATTTATCTTGTCATGGCTAATTTAAATGAAAACACTCACCTTTTTCCTTCCCCAGGTTCAGCTGCACATACAAGAAGATAAAAAGAACAAGCGCCAGTCCCCCGTCCCCCATTTACTTTTTAGGTGTGAATTCTGGTAATTTAAAGATAAATAGATCAAGTAATATCACAATTAGCAAGGCAGGGCTACTGTTCATATTCAGTTTAAACACAACCGCTTTTCAAATAGCTTATATATGTTTTTGGAAATATGTTTTTGTTCTAGTAGCATCTGTTATTTTGTTGTAATCAATCTCTATGGCAACTTGAAAAAGTTTTAGTGCTGTCTGTGAAGACAAAGTGTACAGATTGTAAAGGTTTTATATAAATTGTAAGATTTTTGTTTAATATTTAAAATAGAAAAATATTAAAATTGTATTTCATGCCTCTGACTTCGTATCTCAGAGAAATCTATACAACCTATATTTGTCTTTCTTGACTGTCATCTGAGACCCTTCTGCAGGATTAACCTAGTACTAGAGTATCTAGTCCAGATTCACCTTCTATAAGCCTTGGAATGTCACCAGAGAAAACTTAGGAAGCTAGGTATTTACAGATTATTCTTTTGGTATTTTAGTGGCTGACACAGTACAGACACTGTTTTGCTACCCACTATTCCAGATATTAAAAAGCACCAGTCTTTATTATCACAGCCTCTCACTTTTGTTAAGAATGCTAATTTTGAAAAGATCTCACAACATGAAAGCCAAGTTTAAGCAAGGCTTCTGTCATGTCTGCTAATGCTGCCTATTCCACAGGCAGCACTGTAGCACTCTTAAGACTTGCTATTCTTTAGCTTATAGTAAATCTCAAAATACCTTATCTTAAATTTGTTATTATAATCTTCAATCATATGAGGGAGGTCAAGTAAGACAAGAAGAAATGCAACTCCTATTTATATGGGCAAATCTGCTCCACAGTCTTGCATATACAAAACAAGTTGTGATTTTCTTCATAATTACAGAAACTAAAAAAACCCAAAAACTTCCAAAGTAATTGGAGAGTATTTCCTTAGTTTCCATAAAGACAAAAGTAATGATCATAAAGACCTATGTATTTTTTTTTTACTAAGATAAAATTTAACTGAGATTCCATACTAATCCCAGACAATGTAATAGCGATATACTTGTGACACACCCTGTCTGTTAAAACTGTCCTAGTTACCTAGAGACTTCTTCATTTTGGTCAAAAATATATGTGTTATTTTTCATTACCATAAAAAGTCAGTTTCATTGCTATTGTAAATCACCAGCAGGAATTCTTCCTTACAAACACAGGAGGAACATATGATAGTGGATTCAAATCACACTACACAGATGATGCAAATAACTTCAAATACAGTGCTTTATTCCTCAGTGTTTACAGCTATTAACAAAATTGTCTCTCTCAACTCCTGAAAAAAGACCCCAACCTATTTTTCAATTCTTGAACAAACAAAACAAAATATTCATGTAGGTATTCACTAAGTGTGAATACACACAAAACTACAAACAGATATAAGAAAATCTTTTACTTACAATGGAATTTTTGAAAATACTGTTTTTCAAGACAAACAAAACTTGAGGTTTAAATCAATTATTCTCATGATGTTATTACATCATTTGATAAATTAAAAGCATACATTCTGACAAAAGAGGACGGAAAAGGATACCTCTGAAATGTGGTGGTGCTTACTTTAGTTTTCAACTACTGGCTTCACATTTTGAAAGTATTTAAGGAAAACTGAAATGGCCAGATTAAAAAAGAAAATCTTAAACGTACTTAAATTTCCATCTTTTACATGGTCTATGTACATATAATTGAAATATGATATTGAAATAATTTAACTGTTAGAATTCAAGTGGGCATGTACCTGGTTCGCTTGATGATTTACTTCATTCAGAACTGTCCTGCCCACAAACAGGATGAACTGATGAGTGTAAAAACACCAAGGCACATCCACAGTTACAACAATTCAACTAAACTAGTGCAACTAATGAAATCCTCAAGCATAGATAAGTAATTTGAATTTCTCAGGGTATCTCCCTGGTGAAGCTACATGCTTGCCTGCTGGTTACTTCTAAGAAAAAGTAACATTGGGATGAGCAAACAGAATTTTATCTTGAGGCTTTGGCTGTTAAAATCTACTCTCTGTTCTTTTGCTAACCACCACTTCACTTTAAGGCCAGCAGTCTCACTTGGTATGTCATCAGTTTGTGAGCTATTTCAGAGCACTAGGCAAAAAGCATGTCCAAAATCAAGAGAACTGGTACTATACTCCCATGTGACCCATGAGGGTCTGTCCACAGACTGCAGAGGCTGCCTAGGGCTTAGGCCAGAAAGGAGCACAGAAAAAAATGGCAAAGGAACTATATTTCTAGTAGCTGTGTGACATTTAACCATTAATTGCGAAAATTTAGCTCCAAGCCAACATGTTCATTCAAGCCAGGAAACTCCTGCCTCTTTTTGTCAGGCACCTGCTGCAAGCCTAAAGCCTGGGTAAGGCCACACCTACCACATCAGAAGCAGAATTCTCAAGCAAAGTGGATCAGAGAGGAAGTAACAGGAGAAAAACTTTTGAAGTCTATCTGGATTAAAATTTCAAATTAAAAAGTTGGTAAACACTAATTAATAAAAACTACACAGGCTTTTGAAAGATAAAATAATTTGATTTTGAATAAAGCTTTACATTCACACATAAAGCTACCAGTGAACCAGGACATCATGGATGTGCTTATGAAGGTTAAAAAAAAACCTTTAAAGCATACCAATGGACACCAATAGGATATTTGTGCAGAAAGAACTTGTAACTGCAGAATATAAATCCAAAATCAGATCCTAAAATTCAACCAGCAGTTAAGCCTACAGCTAGAAGTGCTTCAAGGTTGCTGTGCTGTTTAATCAACAGACACACCCAGGTTTATCAGATGCCTTCCTGACTCTCTCTCTAGTAAACTGACCCTGGTAAATGCTGTTATGTGTATGTACTCAGGCATCATTCCCCTGTTCCACCTCTGTTCTCAAGAGGGAAAGGAGATCGTCACTGGACAGCAAAAACTGTTCTCTTTAAGTGATGGCTCTAAATTTAATTCCTGTCTACATGTATTTACAGCCATAACTGTATGACAGCTAAGTCATTCTTCTACAGTAACACTGTATGTGAGGGAGAAGGCACCCACACCGTATCAAGACAGTTTCTTTTAGGTTGGCAGAGTGAGAGAGAGATATCACTGAGGAAGGGCAACTGCTGTATGAGATGTCTTATTAACTGGGCAGCTGGTGACTCCCAAACACAGAGCAGGCAGGGGAGGAAAAAACAAAAGGAGAAGAAATGGTATGTTCTTTCTTAAGTTCAGCGTATTCAAACTTCCTGTCTCACAGCTGATTTTGAAGGCTATATAAATAAATTCTTACCAGACATAATGGCTGCAGGTTTTCTGCCCAATCTGATCTGAAAATATTTTTATGAAATGCCAATAAAATGGAAAACAGGTAAAATGAAAAAAAGACACTATCAAAACTCACCATAATTCTGAGTTTACAGTACACGCTCAGACCTTCAAATAGTCTCTGATATATTATGAACACAAAACCCGCCCTGATTTTATTAGTTTCTGTAAGAAATTCAGAATGTTACTTTAACGTGAACTTCTTCAAGAATTATCAAAACTAACTGAACAATTTTGACCAAAGCCTTAAGGATTTTAACATTTGAAAATAAAATTCATTTACATGTCCCACAGGAAAATTAGATGAAGAGAAAAAGCCTGAAAAGCATCCTAGAGCCTTTTAAAAGTGGTTTCATTTGGTTCTTAGGACTATTTTGGTTTTGGTTTTTTTTTTTTACACAGCATTTTGGAGCAACATGCAATAATTAGAAAGGTCTAAACATTAGTATATTTTAGTTTGTTTATAAAGGATTTTATTCAGTTTTATGAGGCTTATTTTAAATAAAATGACATAATAAAAAACACCATATAAGCAGTATGAAAAACAAGGACTTTAGTCATCACATTTTAGTATAAAAGTTCTGTTCAGTTAACTAAAAGAACTTAGTGAGAACATCAGTTGGTCGAATGCAATGATTCATATGGTCATACTTAATTCTAACCTAAACCCAAGTCAACATATCTAATGTCTAATACCAGTAAACACCACCACTATACTTTGCCAGTTATTCTTTTAAGATTTACAGTACTTTAGTATCTTCGGTATCCTCCCCCTCCTCTTCCACCATATGGATCACCGTAGCCTCCCCTGCCACCATAACCTCCCCTGCCACCTTGGAAGCCACCTCCACCCTGGAAGCCTCCTCCACCCTGGAAGCCTCCTCCACCCTGGAAGCCTCCTCCACCTCTCCCACCACCTCTGAAACCTCCTCCTCCTCTGCCCCCTCCCCCGCCCCAGTTGCCCCTTCCACCACCACCACCTCCCCAGCCACCTCTTCCACCACCTTCTTGTCTTTTTTGCCATGGTGGCATTTCAGGAGGAGGTGGTTCAATCTCTGTTGGTCTGCCTCCACGATCAGGTACTCTCCCCATCAGAACCTATGTGGAAAAAAAGTTCATGTTTAGAGTTAAAAAACACTGTTAATAAGTTGAAGAGGCACAAGATTCTTCTGCTATGGACAGAGAAATGTTTTCTGCTCTCTTCAGGAAATATGGCCCCTCAGTGCCACGCTTGACAGCAGAATCACTATTCCCTGTCCTTGTAACACCACAACAGAACTCTGACAGTGTTCTCATTTTCCACCTATAAAACCAAAATAACTGCAACTAGTTAGCTCATATTACTTTTATGAAATTTTTATGAAGGAGCTACACACCTGAAGTATTAATATTGCAATAAGCAATATACGTAATTCATATATAATACCCATGAATACATAAATATAGAAAAGATGCCTGATAATGTGGCTCTTCTACTTAAATTTCAAAGTTCAACTTCAAACCTAATCAGTTGAGAAAAAACAAACTGGCAAAGTTATGTGCAACTCTTGAAGGAACTCCATTTTGCCTTAGTTTAAAAACTGTTGACACTCAGTAGAGAGCTGGAATGGACAAAATATGTAACAGGCTACAGTAACACTTCTAAGAAAAGAAAATAGAAAACGGATCTTGACTGTGGTATCAGTGTGAAAAAATAGATACTGTACTGGACAAAGTTAAACAAAACATTAAGTTGAAGAACAAAGAGATATCCAAGTAGGCTTTCTTGTTGCTGTTTTGCTATTTCTTAGACTCTGCATGATCAATGTCTCTGGTCAGTCCCAGGCACTCCAACTAAAGTCCTTTAAAGAAAAAAAACAACTTTCTCTGAGATCCTAAAATAACTAAGAAATTTGTCTTTGGGATCAAAACATATTAAAGGGTACCTAAATGAGGCAAAAATCTTCAGAAAAACCTGTAAATACAGGATTAATAAAAGCAGGTTTAGTAACGATTTGCATGGTGAAACTAATGTCATTAAAGGCAAGCTTCAGCTTTTATCACACAGAAGAAAGCAATACCATGTTGATTTACTACTGTAGCCAAACCAAATAATTTTACTTTGCAGCAAAATGACATTTCCACAGATAAATTTGTGATTTATAATACACTGATAAACTAAAGATGCTGGTTTACCATACAACACAAACCTGGCAACAGGTAGCCAGGAACCAATACCTGAATACTTATAAATATCCTTAACTTGAGGTGTGCAGTTTCTCTGAACTCAACATACATGCGTGCATGCACACACACGTACACCCCACACCACTGGTCCTTCTCATCCACACCACTGTTTCATCCTGTTGCATGACTGACTGTGTAGCAAGACAAAAAAAAGAAGTTGCTGCAATGTTTACTGGAATACTGCAAACCTTCCTTTCTTAAATGGAAAAAAATGAAATGAAAATACTAAGCAAAGACTCTAGTTTCAGAACTACTTTTGACAGGTCTGTAAACTCCCATGTCCTTTTATCACATCCCAGAAACAGAAAGTATACCTTGTTGATAGCACAGACAGTATTTTCCCGTGTTGATCCACTACTTGTTCTTATGATCTTGGATAAATCTTCTCGAGCAGCAAGAAGGTGAGCTAATGTAATAGTTGACTTTGGAGATAATGCATAGCGCTTGGGCTGATAGATACGTGCTATTTCATCTGTTTTTACCTAAATGATAAAATCAAACACAACTTACTTGCTATCCATAAAACACACCAACAGACTTACTGTAAACCATGTACTGGTCTCAGTAAATTTCAGTTTGAACACAAGGTGTAGCTTCTGCAAATATAGATCACCTTACAAAATATAGTGTCAGTTATTACCAATTCTCTTCATATTGGTGAAGCTATTATACAAAAAGTACTGCTGATTATGTATAATTGATGCAGAAACTTAACACCTCTACAAGAGAAACTCCTCTATCAGATTCTTTAATGTCTTCCAACATGTCTACAGACTAAAAGAGTCCACACTACTCTCTTAAGAGCTTTACATAACCATATTCAACAGATCACTTCTAAATGTGATGGTAACACAGAAGCTTCAAAGTAAGGTAAATCTGTGGAAACCTGAAAATACATCAATGCAGCAAAATACTTGTGCAAGCCATGAAAAAGTGAGACTGAGAAGGGGAGAAACCTAGATTTTTTTTCTAGGATGCTTTGATGTTTCATTTTTTTAGCAAAAAAGGAACATCTAGAATGATCTTCAGAATAAAAAAACCCATTTGATCTTGGGTAGACCAATCAACAGGTGCTGCTCCTTTACATGACTGTAATTTCTGCATCATTTATGGACCCGTTTCAGTCTGCAAACTTACCCCTCCTGGGGACTGAACAAGTTAAAAAAACCCCAAAACACTAAAATGCCACACCATCAAAGTAGGTATTGATGCATTTCTCTGCTTAAGTAGTGGGGAAAAAAAGACAAGCTAACAAATAAATTAAAAAAGACAACAATTTGCCTCTTGGTCTAAAAACTCCCAACCTAAACTATATCAATGCCAAAACATTTGCTATCCCTGAAAACCTTCTCTAAGAAGTTATGAACCAATATTCCTACAAGAGAAATAAGATTGAAAATAATATGTAATTTTGAATTAATATGTAACCTTGTTATTTCTGTAATTGCATATATCAGACATCAACAGTCTTTAACAGACAAGAAAATGAATCATCCGACTACTTTAACATCATTAAAAATCTCTTTAAACTATTGTTCTATTGCAAAAGTGCATTCATTGTTTTTCATTGTTTGAATGGAACAAAAGTGAGTGACTTAAGTTTTAGTCTGCTAGTTAGTCATCAGTTAACATCAACTACATTTTAGAAGTATATTTTAAATTTGAAGATATATAATTGTATTGGTACAGCTGTTAAGGAAGTTATACACATATGGACATTTCCTCGCTTCTCTGAATTAAATGCTCTTCTCCTTTCTTGTGGCAAAAAAGCATTCCCAACCCCTTCAGAAACTGAGAGCCAGCAGTACAGCACCATCTAGACTCATGTCCTCCAGTGATACCTGGTGAGCTTCATGAAGTTGATTCTGTCTGCATGTGTCAGTGACACATTGTGATAGCAGAGACTACTCTTTAATATATTGAATTTTAGAAAACAGTACAAATGAAATTACCACAATTAAAATGATACCAGCAGAGCAAATCCAGAGGATGGCTTTGGAATTTTTAGTGATCTGAAGGATTAAAATAATTGTGTGATATTCTCACAAGAGCTGCTATTCCAATAACCTGTTTGACCAACCAGCTGTTCATTCAGTAGCATTGAATCCAAGATAGGCAACAGTCACTGTAATCTCAGTGACTTTATGAGCAGTCACTTTTTGCACCCAATCTCTGTTAAGGCCCAGTGTTTGTCTTCCTTTTGCATCTGCATGAGAAATGCTGAGGCTCCCTCCTCGTTTACTTGATTGGAGGGGCTCAGATATGGAAAAGAAAAAAGCGAGATGCAAACTTATTAGAGTGAGAAATCCCAATGGAAGATGCTAGAATTTCTAACTGTGAGGCTATAAACAGTAACAAAAGATGGACTGTGCCATCTGGTTAAATCCTCCCCCTTTCTCAATACCTAGGATTTGGATATTACAACCTAGGATGAGAGGCTTGAAAAAAGACAACAGTATTTGAAGTGTATTTACGTGGTGTGCATACTCTGTAGGAAGAGCTGGGGAACTGTAGCAGACTCCCACCTACAGGAAGCAAAGAATACATCAAGTTTACCTTTGCTCTATCAGACCAGCCAAAAGACTGTACAGTCACATCGAGCCTCTTCATTAACATACGTCTTCGACATTCATACTCACTGCGAAGAGCATCATTGATTTTTTCCAATCTTTTCTGCAGTGTTACAATAAAAAAAAAAAAAAATCACTCATGCTACAGTAGTATGTATACACAAAATGTTTTGAAAGTCAACAGTGGATGAATGAACAAAAGGTCTGTTTACTAATGTTAGTTCTGGAAGTATCTGATTATCACTGTTAATATTTAGCAACTGAATTTCAGTAGTAATATTAAGCAATAGAACAGTGACTGTAAAACAAGCAAAGTTCAATGAAGCTGTATGCATTAATTTTGACTATTCTGTTATATACTGAAAAGAAATGGAGAAACTTTTCTTTACCACTTGGTCAGAATTCAGAGGTTTTGTTAGCAGTGATTTCCCCACATGTTTACTTTGAACTTTTGAGAGAATGTCCTTTATCTGAAACAAAACACATGCATCTCAGAACACAAATGATATTTAGATTTATTTCAGCACAATCTTTTGCAATCACATTTTGCTACTCGCAAGATCAAACAGAGCACATTTATTGTAGCAGACTCATGAAAACAGGTATTCATCTTCTGGCTTATACCCATTACAAAAAGATTTCCTGAATACTTTTGTAAGATGACCAGGCTCTACACAAAATTATTTTATGGCACATCACTTCTCTTGATAACAGAACAACAGCTGTATGGCAAATTATTCAAATGCGTATAGAAAGCAGGACTAGTTAAATTACTCATTTTACATATTACCAAGTGTTGTAACTACAACAATTGGAAGCTGGGAGTTCTGTTGCCAAATGCTAGACTGGACTACAAAAATCCAGTGATGGATACTAGTAAGAAGGGCAGGAGAGATGACACGTATGCAGTCATTCTCTCAAATTTTCCTCTAATCCTTCTTCCTTTGGCACAGCTCTTCTAAAACCATAACCACAAATGCCGACAACACTTGTAAGTTTCCAGTCAGCTGATTTTTCAGCTGTAGACTGCATGCATAATATTGTTCCTGCAAGTTTTGTACCCACCCCGATGGGCAGAAGAACTACACCTTCATTTGTTTAGGTAAACAATTACAGGGAACCAAGTAAAACAAGACTAAAACTAGAGTTAACTTTCTTCTACATGTCAAAGTAAGGATTAAGGCAGTGCATGACCTACAGTAAAATCTGTAGCTGGGGACAGCCATTACACATATTTGCAAGGATTATTGTAATATTCCCTGCTGTTATATTCCATCCATATAAAAAACCAAATTACAATAAGGGATAAAGTTCTGTTTCATGTACCCTACTGATCCCAATACTCCTCTTTCTCTGACAATTTTTTCTTCTCTATAACCTTTTTTTTTCTTTACAAAAAACACTCAAGGGTTGTGTCTGTCCATCTCCTAAATGTAGCCAACCTTTCGGTTTTTTTTTATTTTACTGAAACATGTACACGATGCCTCTCATATTCCACTCCAAAATTCAAATGTACCAAAGCACAAACTACTTTTTAATTTATACAAATGTCTGAAGAATCAAAATCTAAAGTTAATAATCAGCAATAGAACATGATCAGTACGACAGTAAGAGATGAAGAAATCAGTAATTAGTAAAGAAGAAGGAATGAACAGCAGATGAATTAGGAGTTTTACTAGGCAAGAGGCGTCTATCCATATACTATTAAGGCCAAAAATAAAACCTCAAAGGTTCTGATGAGTTGAAAGGAAGAGAGTCTTATCAAAATGAGACTGGCTGCTGGAACAAACAACACAACAAAATGAAAACAAATCCTCCATGTAAGTAACAGCTAGAGCATGAAAGAAGATCTGAAACCCAGTGATGCTGAATTATTATCTAGAGATCAGAATTACTGCAAGTCACTGAGCTCCACATGGAAAAGGCATACATTCTGCCATCACAAGTTAATCAGCACTGCATCCTCCCGATTTCCATAAGATGAAAGATTAAAGGAAGTTTAGAGACAACAATTAAGGAAGATAATCAGTGAAAATCAGAAGAAACAAGAGCAGCTAAATGAAAACAATCCTTTATTGACTGAGAAACTGCCCCAAAATTTCTGCAACCTTTCCTTATGTAATTTTTATCCAATACTGGTTTACTAATCAAGTAATAGTTAAGGAGGAATCTTTTCATCGATGAATTGGTCTATGTTTGTGACACACTATAAAGTCATACCCAGATTACTGACCCTCCACTTTACTCCTCACTCCCACCAGCAGGTCTCAAGGGGAAATCCTACTACTATAATGGTGAAATAAGCTGAGCAGCCTTACAGCTGCAGAATACATTGTCCAGCCTTGACTGATGACAGAGCTATGAGCACAAGAACTCTGACATAACCTGTCTGCCAGAGGAAAAGGATACAATGGATACGAGAATCTGTGCTATAACCCACATTCCTAAACATGACAGTTGCCTTGGATTAAGGATAAGCAGGAGTTTAAAAAAACTACCACAACCTGGAAAGAAGTCTGTAAATACAAGTGGGAACAATACCAAAAGCAGTGCCCACATAAAAGAGCAGTGAAAACACTCAAAGAAATGTAAAACAAATCGTCACAGTCAAATTATCCTAAAGTTTTCACACATTCAGCTTGCAAAAGCAAACCAAATAATTAAAGCTAGATGGAATGAATATACTTAACTATTCAACATACTGTGTAATCATTGACCTTGGTAACACCAAATATTTATGAGATTGCTTTGAAAGTTCACACACACTATAAAAATAGAATGAAAACAAATCAACTGTTGGATCTATTTGGAACAAAAATACCCACTTCAAAATCTGCTGCATGAAAATACATAGTTGTTCTACTGTTATGGAAAATGCGCATATCTTTATGTATTGAACATGACATTTATCACTCGTTTTGTAATTTGTACTCCTTTAAAAAAATTTAGCTCACATTTAATTACCATGTTCAATATATTTCTTAATTATCATCATCCTCTGTCAAAATAAAGTAATTTTTGTTTAACACCTTTTGCACAGCTAAACATCACATATGCATGCACCTCCAGGGTTTCTAAGATTTTGAAAAGACCTGACCTGGGGATAGGTGTTATTTTATTAGTTTATGTTGAGCTATCAACACTGTAAGGAAAGAATATTGTCTTAAATAGTCGTAAGGTGTACTGCACAACTGCAGAAAGATCACCTAAAATATTACGCACAAAATATTTGTAACCATCCCCTGCTTCTCTTCCATTAGCTGCAGATAATTTCAGTATTTATGAACATTAAATACATTTTTGTTTGACCTTTATGTCTGGAGAACAGGACAACTCTTTTGTCTTGTTCCCTGCAACTACATTAATACTTTGCTGTACAGGCATCATTACATCTGGAAAATTACTACACACCAACAATTAAAAGCAACACATTAACTTAAATATGAATAAATTCTGGGAAGTGTACTCAAATATTTTAAAAAACATTCTTCTCATATTTCACTTAAATGTTATTTTAGCTTAGTTTTGATTTAGTTTCTCTGATAACCCTTTATAGTTTCTTTTAATTCTCTAATGTGGGCAAAAAAATTTAAAAGTCTTTTGAATAGCATCACATTAAGAAGTTTTTCATATAAACAGTATTACAATGTCACTTTGTAATTAGGTGTAAAATTCACACCATCTTGACTGGAAAAAAGCCAGATGTGAGCATGAGTTACAAAGCACAACATTGGCATAAATTTTTCTGAATCTTTCAGCAATGTTACTTCAGAATTTATGGGTGCTTTAGCACTAAATTTCAGAATGACTCCTAGAGTCATCCTTTGCAAATACAGTTTACAAAGGAACAGCATCTTAACTAAAAAATTGCTATTAGTTTTTCAATACTATACAATAAAATAAAATATATTCAGCAGTAGAAGGCTGTAATACTGTCACCTTCTCTCTCACATTTTCTTATGTATGTTGATAACTACTATCCCAGTTAATTACAGGAGATGCTAAAGATACTAGCTATGATTGTATATTCAAAATCATAATTACTACAAAAAGTCTGAATGAAGAAAGCAATTCTCTTTTTGTATTAGTCTTTTAAATAAACTGAAAAGTTATCTAAAACGATTCTAATGTTCCATACCAAAATATAATGTGTGATCTGCCCCTTTGGTAGATTGCTGCTGCACAGTCAAACTACTCTCAGAACTACTCCCACAGCTACTGACAATGCTGAAGATGCTAGACAGAGACAAAGAGTAAACATGTTGAAATGCTGCAGATACAATTGCAGATACAATAAATGAAAATACTAGATCAGTACGTAAGTTTGTACTATGAGTGATATAATACTAAAAAGGAACAGTGCAATTTTACACAGAATCTAATTTAAAAAAAAGCGACAAAATAATTGCAAAATGGATCGTTTCAAGTGAACTTTTGTGAGAATATTAAAAAAAGTAAGAAAGGGTGCACTGAAAAAAAAATGTTTACAAAGCCAACAAACTTTAACTGGTGGTATTGCCTTTCTAATGCAGTTAAACATACCTACAAATGTAGTTATCTAACTCTGTCATGCATCAAAATAACTTCAAACCTGTCCTAGACTAAATTAGTGGACGAAAGACAACTAAACATACAGAAATTCTACAAAATATGAGAGGTAGGAAAAAATTCCTTTGTTTATAAGGGATGAAACATGCAGAGAAAAAAATTACACTATCAATTTGGAGTCAAGAAAATGAACCAACTAGTTTTGCGACTTTTCTAGAATCTGAAGTGAGAACAAGTGGTATAACCACTGTGGAGCTGACAGACCTGAAAGCTATCGGAAAACAGCCCAGACAGCATTATTTAAAAAAAGAGATAACACGCTTTAAACATTCTCCTCATTTTAGTACTTCTGAAACTGCAATAGTTTTGACACCAACACTCTACACATTACTCAAGCCTCTGGTCCTATCTGATAGAAAATCTCAGACTTTGCAAAAGATGGCAGATTCCAGGTGTCTAATAATTCAAAGAAAATGTTCTAGAATCACTATGTGTGTATGAAGGAACTGGCATACCAGGTCTGATCTTGCTGTCCCACAACCACAGAACTGGAGTTCTACCCTATAACTAAAATAAATCTGTACCTGAAACTAAATCTGTACCAGAGAAGTGAAGCAAGCAAGGCCACTGACCACGGCTGCAGCCTACAACACATGAATGTAAAAACAGGTAACACCCACAGAGGGAGATCAGCTGTACCAGGCCAGTTTAAATCAATTAGTTATTAGTTGTAACTCAGACACTTTAATTCTCAAAATTCTCAGTGCTAGAATTGTTCCTTCATTGTAGGAGGAGCCAGATTGGGAATGAGGAGAATGAAGGAAACTTCTGTGAATGGATGGAATGGCACAGCTTACCTTAGAAGGGATTGGAGTCGGCTCCCATGAAGTTCCAGTTAAATTAGTTATAATACAGTTGTGTTAGATAGATAATTATTTCATACGTTTGTACAAATGTTCTCATTGGTTGCCTTTCCCTGGTTCTGCCCGGTTACCCTATGCCTATAGGTAGCTCCCCTCCTGATTTTTTCATTGGCCGGCTGGGGGTGCATAGTGGCACTACCATACAAGGCTGGCCATACCCTCTAACTCCCTATAAAGCTTTGTTCTACCCCTATCCACCCTTATTTGCCCCGGTTCCGCCCCTTTTCCAGCAGCTTCCAGACCCGACCCCATAAATGTCCCATGCTCCCTTAATAAAACGTTCCACTCTGTTCTCACTACCTCTCGAGTGTGGACCTCTCCTTTTTTCCCCGGCGGACCGCGGCACTTCATCCTTTCAAAAATATTTAATGAAAAGACTAGATAAAAGGGTTTCTTTAGAACTAACTAGGTCAAGCAAAGTTAATAATGCAGGAATTGCCATTTTCAGTATCATTTTTATAAATGAATCTATCAAAGGTTTCATCATGTCACACAGATGTAAGCAAACCACATAGCAGGCCCTCTCCCCAAAATCTCTGAATGTTC
The DNA here is from genome assembly GCA_035222235.1 of Margarornis squamiger. Classification (NCBI taxonomy): domain Eukaryota; kingdom Metazoa; phylum Chordata; class Aves; order Passeriformes; family Furnariidae; genus Margarornis; species Margarornis squamiger. The sequence continues at coordinate 32,684,259 of JAWWTY010000156.1, forward strand.
AACTGCTCACTGGTTGATGAGGAGAAAGTTAAAAGGAAGCATGATCGTGTAAAATCATGCAAAAAGATTTGAGAAGCATGTAAAAAGACTTAAAAGCAGAGGGAGTTTTATTCCCCCCTTAAGGGGGATTGGTCACGCACTTGCTCCCCAAACACTGGACAGAAATAAACAGCAAAACTTTTAGCTGTCTGATAGAGAAGATAAACTCCACTTCAGATGCCTATTTACATTCTGCAGCAAGGAAAGCAGACTAAGGATCACATCAGTGAAATGATTTAGAACCTGGAGGGACACAACAGAAAGAACTATCCTGCTGAATAAGGTTTAAGTTGGCTGACTCCTGGCAATTCAGGCCTTTTCATCTTCTTCTGCAACTAAAGCAATGGCACTAACAAAGCAATACTTGCAATTAAGAAACTGATAAACTAAAAAAGAACTAATTTAAGTTTTGGATATTAAATTTAATACATCCCAGAAATAACTACAGGTACATAAATGCACAATGAATTACTACCCAAAATCTTATGGTTGCTGTAGCACATTTTAATGGGTAAGAGGAAAACTTAAACTTGCATGGTTTAACTTTGGACATAAACTTGTATGTCTCATCAGGTACATGACAACCTCAGGGGAATTCTGAAATACTTCACCTCATAACTAAAACAGTTTAACTTGAAACACTAAGCTGGCTTTCAGAATTAAAATTCCCTTGCATTTGTCAGATAGAGCTTTTATGGGTAAGACTGCTGGGTCCCTAACTCTAGAATGAAGGCTTACAGAGATAATGCTTACAGTTTAGCAACAGACAGAACACATAAAAGCCCATACCTTTTGTTCCACATTGGTTAACATGGGAGGAATACCAGAAGAGGAGGAGTTTGGCAGACCCAGTGCATCACAAATAGCTTGCACTTCCTGAATAATTTCATTGTGCTTTTCCAAATGAGAGCCTTTGATTTTCTTGTTGTGCAGAATCTTTAAAGCCTGAAGTTCTGTACTTAGAAATACTAAAGAGAAAAGTGTCATAATGGCAGATTTTGAGACACTTAAATATTTCTGCATCCATATTCACACAAACAGCTGCAATATATACATTTATAAGGAAGACTCTTTCTTATTTGTCTCCTGGACAGGTTGGTATCAACCTCCTATGCTTTACCTAAACTCCCTCTCACCTGACTTCCTACCTTCAGTCTCCCCTTCGTATTTAACTGCTCAACTCACTTCCAACATCAGACCCCTAGTTCCTTGGCTAGTTTCAGGTTATCACACTAGTTCCTGCTGCCACTCCTGTGTCCAAGTCCATCTTAAACTTAGACTTCTCTCAATCCTGCTTTTAGCATCTTCAAATCAAGCAGTGTTTCTGTTCAAGCTGCTCAGAAACCTCTCAGAAATGCAGGAAGCAAGGCCTCAGTTTAGGTGAACTGGAACTGGATCAAGAGAAGGATCAGACTGAACCATACTTTAAAAAGAAATCTTAGTTTCTGCTAAAAAAATTTTCTAATACTTTTCTATTTTCCACTTCTGCACAAGTGAGCTGATGTGTGCTTAGCTAGGTTGTAATGGTTGTACACATCAACTTAAAAACATGTAAAGAACTCTTCAATGTAAACGGAACAGTAACAATAAAGCCCACATATAAAATACTGTATTATAAATGGGAAAAATGCTAATTACTTACACAGGAGTTTAAGACAATCTTCTTTCTCTTTTAATCTGTCCTTGATGTCTCCAGATATAAGTGATGAGTATGGACAAGCCATTTCTCTCAGAAAGCCACTAATCTCAAGCTGGAAGCTCTCTATATCTTTCACACCTATGGGAATAAATGCAAATCTTATGTCTTTTTACAGAAACATCAAACTGCAACCTAATTTTCTTAACATACACACTTAAATTGCAGATTTCAACAACCCAGACAAAGATTAACCACCTACCACCCTAGTAACATTTTCTTAAAAAAGTCCTACATCCAAGCAGACAAGCCTTCTGATAGTATATTGTATTCATGCTTTGAATGAGAAGATGAATTCGTGTCTCTGAAGACACGAATGCAAATGAACATCACAAGGAACCGAACAGTTTATGTCACAAAATAGTATGTTGATGTAATTCATTTTCTGACAAGGAAGTTACAGGAGTCATGACCCCATTATTTTCAGTGATTGTTTTTAGTTTTACTAGTTCTTTGGTGAAAACATAAGTAGTACGAAATCTTATCCAACTTCCAGGAAATAATCAGGTAACACTACTGAGCACCTCATGTAACTACAGACAGTGCTGAATGGAACGCTGCACTGGACCAACAAGATGAAATACCAGTCATGGCAATTTAAGCCATAAAAATGTGATTATATGTATAAATGTACTTTTTATACTTATGTAGATCTAAACCCACCCAAAATAACCTTTTTTTCCTTTTGAAAAAATCTTCATAACACCTTAATCTAAGAGCTACATACACAGAAATATTAGCCTATCTTTCAGCTATCTTGTAAACATCAATACTGTAACTTCATTATTAGCTGAACAATATGGGTCCAAATCCACTGAATAAATATTAAATTTACATTCACGTACCATCTGTTGAAGTGATGCTTTCTTCCATATTACAAAGTGATTTTATCTGGGAACCTAACCAAACACAAAGCTCAAAAAATTCTGGTGAAGACAATCCATTTTCTGCTGCTTTGTTCAGGGCTTCCTCTTCCAACAGGGCACCCGTGTACCTGCACAGACAGATAAACATCAGAAATAAGAAGCAAGTTTAACATAAAATATACACGTTTTAAAATTATTTTACTATAAGCTGATTGGTAACTACACCTACAGGAATTAATCTTTGTAAGTTACTTTTGTCGAAGGATAACTCAGATTTTTTTTTTTAAACAAACCAAAAATTACTGGTCATTTATAAACAAAACAATTTGCCAGAAAATAGGAGGCAGGCATTTCACACGTGTATGTGAAAACAGACTTTGAACTCTCAATACACGCTCAGCAGATAATTTAAGTAGCAATCGAAGTGTTTAGTCAAATTTCCTTCAGACATTCGCAATTCGCTGCCCTGGAGTGCTGGCAGCAACTGAGACTCGCACTGCACTTTACCCGGTTTCAGCCCGGCGGTACCCGCAGCCCCCAAGGCCGGCCCCGAGGCCGGAGCGGCTGCGGCTGCGGCTGCGGCTGCGGCCCCGGCCCCGGCCCCGGCCCCGGCCCCCTGCGCTCGCCTCCGCCGCGGCCTCCCGTCCCGCCCGGGCCCGTCCCTTCCCGTCCCGCCCGGGCAGCCGCGCGGTTACCCCAGGGCCTCCAGCGCGTCCAAGATGTCGCTCTCCATCGCCGGGCCCGCCGGCAGCTCCCTCATGCCGGCGCCGCGCGGTGCCCGCCTCAAACCGGCCCTCCGCAACCCGCGCCCGCCGCCGCCGCGTTCCGCTGCCCCCGCCCCTCGCCCGGCCCGGCCCCAAGCCCGGCGCTGCCAGGGCCGCGCCTGGAGGGCGAGAGCCCTTCCCGGCGGGCCGCGCCGGCTCCGCCTGCCCTCCCGCGCTGGGCAGCGCCCGGATCCCGCACCCTTCCCGCGGCGGGGCGCGTCTGCCGGCCCAGCGGCTGCGCTCCGGACCTGGCCCTGGCCCAGGCCCAGGCCCCAGCCCGCTGCTGCGGCGCACCCAACACCCACCCGCTCATCCCAGGCCCCAGCCCCTCGTCCCAACACCCACCCGCTCATCCCAGGCCCCAGCCCCTCATCCCAACACCCACCCGCTCATCCCAGGCCCCGGCCCGCTGCTGCGGCTCACCGTCACTCACCCGCTCATCCCAGACCCCGGGGAAATACAGGGCCAGGAGAGACCACAGACACCATTCCATCCCTGCACACGGCTCATGCCGCCCTTAGGCCTGCCCCAAGATGCCTCTGGGATGTGGTTCAAAAAAGCAGGTTGTTAGGCCTGGACATATCTGCAATATTTCTGGGATCTCTCAAATTGTGAAATTCTGTGTGCAGACCTTGTCTCTGGGGCACCTTTAGCCCCGACTTTCCACTGTGGGGTGCCTGAGCCCTGCTGTGCTGGTTTCAGCTGGGGTAGAGTTAATATTCTTTGAAGTGGCAGGTATGGGGCTGTGTTTTGGAGTTGTGCTGAACACAGGGTTGATAATATAGAGATGTTTTTGTTACTGCTGAGCAGGGCTTACACTGGGCGAAGGCCTTTTCTGCTTCTGGTACTTCCCCACCTGTGACGGGGCTGGGGGTTCGTGGGAAGTTGCAAGAGGGCACAGCTGACCAAAGGCATATTCCATACCATGTGGCATCATGCTCAGTATTTAAAGCTGGGGGGAAAAGGAGGAAGGGGGGAATGTTTGGAGTGATGGCATTTTTCTTCCCGAATAAGTGCTGCCCTGGGGATGGCTGAACACCTGGCGCCTGCCCATGGGAAGCAGTGAATCCGTTCCTTGTTTTGCTTTGCTTGCATGCATGACTTTTGCTTTGCATATTAAACTGTCTTTATCTCAACCCATGGTTGAATCAAAAGTTTTCTAGCTTTTACTCTTTACTGCTTAACCCATGGGTATTCTCGGTTTTACTCTTAGCATTCTCTCCCCAGTCCCACTGGTGTGGGAATAAGTGAAAGGCTGTGTGTTGCTTTGTTGCCAGGTGGGGTTAAACCATGACAGTCCTTTTGTTTTTTTTAACCAATGTTTTCTTATATGGACTTTCAGAAAATCCAGTGGCTGAATCTGTGATGAAGACCCATAAAGACATAGAATCAGTTGGAAGTAATTACAACATAGATATTCCAAATGCATGAAATTGCCACATTTTTTGAAGCAACTATTTTGAATTATTTCTGTTTAACAGAAAACATGGCTTTTTTGAGTGCTAAGGTTTAACAAGTGGGAATCAGGACAGCCATGACATCATCCCACACTCACAGACAGAAATCTAGAAATTAAAAACATTGTTGGTGGCAGTTAGTGGAAAGAAGAGCATCCGAAAGTCTGATATGCTTATGTTGACCATATGTGTACACCAGTGCCATAACTTGGCGGTCTCTTTCACAGCTCTCCACTGTCTTGTACCATATGACTGAGCTTTAAAAGGACTTTTGTTTCAAATGGGTTAACATGATAATTTCTGGAAGGACCATGTATCTGAGAGCAGGGATTCTGAACATAAATTCTTCCTCTTTTTCAAACATTAACATCCAATTAATAGAACGAGAAAACAAGATACACAAAACCAGAAATAGCCAGTTCCTTTGCCTTTCTTTTTTCAAGCTGTCTCTCTATTGTCATACAGCCTAATGGCAGAAAATGTGGTGGAAGAGTCGTGCTTACTGCTGCAGCATGGCCATCACCTCCTGGTCTGCACTGCCAACAGAGCAGGCTGTGCGTTCCACGTGGTGGTTACAGCCTGTCTGTTTCTAGTATGGAAAGTAAAGCTGTCCACAGACATGCTAGCTGCACATTTCAAAAGATTCATTGCTTTGTTCTTCTCATATGCAGGACAGAAATAGAAAATAAGATCTCTTGAAGTCAAACAAGGAGGAAACAGACACTGCTTTAATGAAGAAGTACAAATAATCTGTAGTAATAAGAAACATGTAGCAGACAATTCATTGACCACTAGAGGGGATCATAGGAACAGAGAAGGAGCTGAATGTAAAACATGATAAATGCTTTCCTCTAACAGAACCTTGCCTACGTGTGATATATTGTATTGTATGTGCAAAGTTCAAAAATGATTGAGAAAAGATAGCACTTTCTGCATGCTTAAGTTGATATAAGCAGCTTATATTGAGCTTAAAACAGATCAATAAGGGGTTTAATTCTTACAATGAAATAACTTCCTAACATAGGGGTTTTTTAATCAGTTTAAATTAGTACTGGACAAACCTGTTCAGCTTCCATCTGTAAAGAGTACTAGCCATTCTTTTAACCTATTAAAAAAATGAGCACTGTTCTTCAGACCTGCTGTCATTTAAACAAGTGTAGCTTGCTTGTTTAAAAGCTAATGTTAAATTGCTTTAATCCTTCTATAAACTCCTTGTCTTTAAGGATGATTTGGGAGTAGCTGCCGCAGGCAGTATCAACTTAATTACATCATTGTGGAACCAGACTGCAATTTGAAATTGATCTATATATTTTAATTACATCAATCTTGTGAATAAAGTAGATGTGAGTGATGTGATACTAACTTCACTGAACCTGAACAGATTTCTAATAACTACAAGAGCCCTGCCCATCAATTTGCAGGCTACCCTACACATATTGATGTTGACATCCCATCATAAACACTTGATTTAGAAATCACCTTTGTAATATCTTCCAGACCAAAGCAAGCCACCTGATGTAGTGACATCAAAGTTTTCAATCCAAAATTAATTCCTTCAAGAAAGTATGCACAGTGATAAATTCTGCAGAATTCAAAGATCAATTTCTTGAAAATGGACTGCTCTCAAACTACTTTCTTGGGGCACATCTCTCTGCACAGGTGGTGAGGGACAGGTCAGAACCAGACAGTCAACACCTTGCACAATGACTGGAAAATACTAACTTATATTCTTTTTCCAGCATTTGACTAAGAAGATGGTGGCTTTTCATTGTCCTTGCATTGAAATAAAATGAATAAGGCACAGTCTAGCTCTGTAATTTTAGACTTAATTGCTTATAGTTGAAGTTACTGAGACTTTTGTCTTTGAGTTTAGAAATAGTAGATGTAGGGCCTAAATATTTCAGTGAGATGTGCTCATACCTTTTAGCATCACTAAATAAAGATAAGTGATTTGTTTCTTTTTTTTCTAGTGGTACATTACAAGAGAAGTATTGAAAGGACTATTGAAAGAACCTAGATTTCTGTTTGCCTAAGTGGAGTCTCGCATTGAATATATTAATACACAACAATAGAGAAGGAAAGGCATTGAACATAAGCAGCTTTACAAAAGGGAAAGCTGAGTGACTTGTGAAATTGCCAGCACCTTTCACCTCTGTCAGGGGACTCAGTTTAATTGTCTTCTCACTACCAAGATAGTAATTACCTTGTGAGAACTAATTACATCTGAAGTTTCTTGGGTTTTGTTGTAGGGGTTTTTTTTGGTTTTTGTTTTTTTTTTTTTTAAAGAGAAAGTGAGAAGATAATTTAGCCTGCAGGTACCCAGTGAACATTTGTTTGTAGAAGAGGCTGCAGAGTACTGGCCATAATTTTGCAGACACTATTCCATTATGAATGAGATTGAAGCCACAAACTAGTGCAACACATTAAGTGAGCAAAAAAAGACAGACCTGCAGTAAGTCTGGCCCCTGCTACAGCAAATGTTCAGCCTGGCAGGACAAAGCAATGAATATTCCAAGTTCATATTTCTCATTCTTTTAAAAATAAACTGTGCCCGTTTTGCTCTTCAGACCATATGGCATGAATCATTTCAGTGAAGCATTCATCACATCATGATTTATACTGACATTATTTATGAACTGGTGGGGCTTCACTGTGAGAAGCTTCATGTATTGCAGCCATTCTCTGTTGTCTTTCACTCATTGCACTGAAAGGTAACTTTATTAATCTCAGCTTAAAACTGGAGTTACTGGAGTGAAAAACCAAAACCAAAGTGCTCCTGCTTTTAGGTTTACTGGTTAAAAATTAATTTCCTTATAAATCTACACAAGCTTTTTATTTCAAGCTTTTATACTCGTGTGATGTAGGCAGAGATGTCTGGTTGTTATTTATTCTGTTTTCATTTTAAGAAAGTACGAGAGATAAGTCTTATGATAGTTCTTATGCAAATACAAATTTGATTAGAAAATGCTGAACATTGAAATGGCAAAGAAGGTATGTGACCAGGGGTGTGAGTTACCTGAGACAGATGTCAAAAACTGCTTGTAACTCTTTTTGATCACTACTTGTTTCGTTATTCCATGGATTTGCCACAATTAAGCGAATTTTCTGTGTTTCCCCCCCGCCCCCATTAGCTTCTTCCTGATGAGAAATCAGAGAAAGGAAGAACTTGTGCATATAGTAAGATAAAATTATTTCTCTGCTAGCCATGTACACAGTGTGACCTTGGGAAATCACTTAAAGCTCTGTGCTTCAGGTATTAAAAAAAGTGTTATCTGGGTAGTAAAGATGGTAGACCAGAAATTAATACATTTAAGAAATAGTAAAATAATAGTAAACATCACACTCTCCTTGACTGATAATATGCAAAGTATCAGAATATCTGTCCTAGTTAAAATAAAAGACAGTAAACATGGAATATTATTAAATGATGGGAATAGTTTACTTCTAAAAAAACCCAAATCAAAACATCATAAGGTGGGAAATGTTGTGTCTTGAATGTAAAGCTGAGACTTTCAGAGTATGAGACATCCATTCCACTGGGGCTTGACTCACAAGTCATACTTCACAATTTATAGCAAAACTGGATTCTTAACATATTGGAATAAAGATTTTTAACAAGCTTCCATCTGTTAAACCATCAAGTTGGCTTGGTCTGATCATGCTTGCTGTTTTAATAAATAGCCAGCATCATTTTTCAAACCACAGCTTTCAAATTAGTTTGGAGCATTTGAACTTGCATAAGTTGTGGCCAATTCTGAAAGACTGACGTTGCTTGTACGTTTGGAGAAGCCTACACCACAGAGAGTGCCCAACCTCCCCTCCTGGGGGCTTGGAAGAAAGGCATACCAGTGCCATTTAGGAAGGGTGGGCTGAGAAGTGACCTCAGGATAGCCACTTCCTTGACTAATGGTATTGCAAATGAGACATAATTGGTCTCAAACAGGAAGGGAGTGAACCGCTAAAGTCCGAATGCAACTCCCTGTCTGGAAGGTGTGTTTGCCACAGCAAAAAAAAAAAAAAGCTTCTCTGTTAGCATGGGAAAATGAACTGAGGGCATATTTGTCTTTTTGTTGTGTTTTTCAACAGCGCAAATGAAAACATCAACAAAGAAGTGTGCATGGAATAAAATTCTTGCCTTTTCCTCTCTAAAATAAGACACATTTCTAATTTAAAGGCTTCAGTAGTGTTACACAAGCAGTTTTCAGGGAGCCTGGTAATGAAAAGACTTCAACCAGCAAGATTAGAATCTGATATTTTGCATTCATTGGCAAATTTCCTCCTAGGTGGGGAATTAAAGTCCAAATCAAAGTGTGACCTGAATGTAAATTGGGATGAACTTGTGCTACTGAAACTGTATACAGTCTACTCACCAATGTGTGCATAACTTGGAAAGTTAATAATGATATATCAATAATGGGTACTTAGTGCCTGTTGTGTTGTAAGGGAAAAATCAAGACACATTCCCCCTGCCTTACCTGGCTAACACTCACTAGCACTCACTACTGCCAAATCGTCTTTCTTTTCTAATCACTGTATGTGAGAATAGGGAGAATTAAGTCAATATCCTAAATGGTTTTCTCTGAGCAACAGATGTCAAATTAATAAGCTGTTGTATGTATGCTCATTGAAAATGAAAGCTACCAGACTTTTTAGATAGCATGTCTGAAAGAATCTGAAGAGAAGCAACAGGAGTCTGTGAGAAGATGGAAGAAGGGACATTTAGGATACATTTTTTTTTTGATCATTTTATATGTTAGTATTAAAGATTAAAGCAAAGCATCAGTAAAGTTAAAATGAATGTTTGTGGTTCAGAGTAAAGCATTTAAGAAGCCACCAAAGTAATAATGGCAGAGGTGATTAAAAAAAAAAAAGAAAAAAGAAAAGAAAAAAGGATTAAAATGGCTAAATACTAACAGCTAAAAAGATACACTAGCAAGAAAGCCTGAGCATGGTTGTGTTACGCCCCATGCCTCTCACATCCTGAGAGTAGTATCCAATAAGAATATCCCAAATAGGAAGTGATGAGGATGTGGATGCTGACCTCCAACCTATACCATTAGAGGTTTTCTTATGAGAGAGCACGAATAAATGAATTGTACAGACTTTTGTCACTTCTCCGTCTTCTCTGTTTCTACATCCATGCTCATCAGTTTCTCATGCGTGCTTTCATGGAATGTTTTTCTCCTCTCCATCTCAATCTTGTCCTTGTCCCCATTTCCCTCATGAACTTCAAGAGACTGCAAAGCACCAAAAGTGCTATAGGTTCAGTGAAATATTTTCTTAAATAATCTAATCTATGTGAAACAGCTGGGGTGACATGGCTGACATAATAAAAAAATGAGCATGGAGCATTTGAGGCCAAATTATGGCAATCTGACAGCATTAGAAGCAAATAAGAAATGTATGATTCTTCCTTTAATGCATGTAGTCTTCCTCTCATGGAAAAACTAATACAAACTTGCAATATGTGCACATGTATACCTATATATGTATATATAAAAGCAGGTCCCTAACTTATATTTCAGGTTGGGGTGAGCTTTTGGCTCTTAGGCTCTCTCTTTCAAATGATTCACCTATGCTTTTGTGGAAAGTTCTTAGCATAATTCTATTGGATTCTCCTAGAAAAAAAAAAGAAAAAAGGTATTTTTAGAAAGCTTAGTTTGCTTTCCCTTGAACTGTAGGCCTTTTTTTTTTTTAAATAGTAACTCAACCTTTTGGTTTCATTTCACCCCTTTCACCCCCTCTGTTGCTATTCCTTGAGAACTGTGGGTGGCCGATGAAGCAGTGAGCATCACATGATGTCACTTAGCAACCTGATGTTCATAAATAGCAACAATCATTTTTCTAATGGCTATTTTTCCCCATCAGGAAAAATGTTTAGACGCAGTCCACTCTGACAGTGCCAAATTCTTCCTCTGGCCTTCCAGTAAATTTATTGCTTATGCTTTCCCTTTTGAGGATCCAATTTCACATGATAATATCATGACTGATGCTATTAGAATGCATCTAATATAGTTCTGAGCTTACTGGTAACATATAATGACAGAGATTTTTAGCACCCTTGCAGCTCTTTAAGAACAGTCTCCTCTCCCTTTTCCCAGATGCCTGCATTGCATAAATCTCAGATGATTTCAATATACTGTTTGTGAGATGAAATCAGAAGGGTCATCCACAAGTTATTTTTTTATATTTTAAATGCCCTTGGGGAATGCTCAGGAAGCTCAGAATTTTTTCAGTTCTTTCAGAAAGAATCTGACAGGATTTTTGTGTATCCTCTTAATATTAGTATAATTGTTTAAAATATTGGCTTTGCTGTAAGGGACTGTCTTTGTTAAATGTCAAGTTTTTGCAAATAGCTTATCTTGATGTGAACATTAAGAAAACCAAAAGGTAAGATTGTAAATTGTGAAAAGTAGAATGGTGCAAACCTTTGAAAAGGATCTTGCAAAAAATAGCTTAGGAAATGTAGCAAAATTATGCAACCACCTAAGCCCAGCTTGTCCCCAGGGAGATCTCTGTCTGAGAGTAAAAAAAAAAAACCCAACCCCAAATCCTGCCTGTGCAGCATCAGTTCCCCTCTCCCTAACCATATGGCTGCTCCTCAAAGAGTTGGGGGCTCTGTAACTGAGAAGAGGGAGTAATGTGGGTGAAACCAAGATGCTGTCATCGTGTGTGTGTGACCACTTCCACAAATCCTGCAGCTTCTCGCTATATACTCTTCTCTCTCTCACTATTTGCATTGCTAATTCATACACCAACTAAGTAGTGGCTGAACTACACAGATAGGGAAAAGTATCTGGTTTTCTTGCTCCCTTTATTGTTTTTCTATTTGATTTTTTTTAAATGAATATACTACAGAACAGAGAAGTAAGGAAGACTCTACTTCCTTTCTACTTCCATCTTTGTCATTCATAACTTTTTTCTGGGGAGATGCATTTCAATTCTATAAAACTGAAGAGGGAAAAAAATTCTGATAGAAACCCTTGTCCCACAGAGGTCTACAATGTTCTCATGTAGCTGCACTATCTCATATCAGCAAACTATTGCAATCTGAGCCACTTTGGGCACAGCGGCTCGTGTTTGGAGGGTGACAGCAAGAAAATTGCTACAAGTAGTCTTGAAATTTCAGCTTCAGTGTGTCTGCTGGAAGCCAGAAGAATAGGAACTGTGAAATATACCGCTTCCTCTTGTTGGGGGAAGTGAGGACAGAGGTACCTAATCAACGCCTCTCAGTCTACTAAAACCTTTAAACTCAGCTTAACAGGAGAGGCAGATAAAGTGATCCCTGTAATATATTACCTTCTCAAATTTTTTCTTACAAGCAAGCAAAATTAAGACTACTGTCATGAAAGATGAATTCATCCAAGCTGGGATTTGATGTAAATTCTGCAGACTGAAAAAATGAATGAGTAATTATGGTCTCTGCAAATGCATGTTTTATTCCCTGCCAATGCAAGATTTTATTTTTTTTTTTTTAAATTCACATTTTTATTTACTACATACATGATGAGATTACTCACAGAAATCATCACATTCAGGATGTACTGGCTGGAGACATAGGAAGAGCAAGTCCTTAGCCTGATTTCTTCCCAACATATTTTTATTTGCCTCATAATCATTTTACATGTTACAGTGTGAATTAGAGTTGGAAGACAGCTAAATCAGACAGATTGTGGGATGCAGCAAAACTAAAATCTCAAATAGTTATGAGCTGCAACAAAGATGATTTAGGAATATTTCATGCTTTTTGTATGTCAGTAGATGGTGCTCTGTTTACTATCTGCATACACAATGTATGTGCACAGAATGGTTTTATAGATGGCAATTATTACATAGCCTCCCCTTAGTGCAATGGAAAGGACTTCTAAGGAGAAAAAATATATTAAAATTCCAGCTATTCATAATTTTAGTTATTTTTACTTGAAAATACATTTTTCCCCCTTTATTTTCTTTCTAACTCCCCTTTCAGTTCAGGTGTGTTCATAGAGGGATTTTGCTTCAGTAGATATTCTGCCTTCTGCAGCAGCATATTACATAGCAAATAAAATCAAACTAGTGAATAAGTTTGTTTCACAAATTAACTGATTTTCATTGTAACCCACATACACACAGCTCCATGTTCCTCCATACATAGGTCCACTTAGGTCCTTAACTGAGAATGATATTCTTTAATAGTGTCTCAAAACCCCCACTGCTGCAATAAACTTACTTTTAATATATTTTATGTTAGCTCTTGATGCTGATCTTCACAAATTATAATTCTCCTTATTTGTTCTGAACATTAGGTGACACCTATAACACATTGGTATTATATAAGAGTTCTCTTGTAGGAGCTTTTGCTCATCCTTGTTTTATTTCTTTTAAATACGGACACCAAATCAGATGCCAAACTACCTAGACGTTTTCCAGTCATAGATATGAATAAAAATTAGTGGGCAATCAAGGATTTTTTCATCACTCCTTTCTCACAAAGGGTTGGTGCTCCTTGCTCTCTTTTTAAACATAAAGATAAAATAAAGGTAGTGAAAAAGTATTTTCAGATGGAAAAAAGTGATTTTAGTTGGTGATTCCATTGAGACACTGCTGTGTTTCAAAAGAAAAACTAAAATATGGCTAACAGAAGCAGAGAATCAGAATAACAGGCTGGAGCAGTTTCCAGGACAGTTTTCAACTCTGTCCATCTTCTTGCAGACAAGTTAATGGAGGTGCTCAAATCTTCCTCTAGATTTTGCACACCATGTAATGCATGCTATGATGTAAATTCCCAGACTATATTCCATAAAGCATGAAAAGACTTAGAAGTCAAAGGGTGAAGCTCATAAGGCTTATTGATCTGAGCAAGAAATAGCTTAGGTATCCGGTAGGAAATATCAAGGGGCAGGAAAGGGTCTTGTGTTGCCATTGTTCTAAGTAACAGTCAAATTGTGGTTTTTAATCACTAAAAAAACAGAATTGGAGGTGGTTTACTTAAACTCACTATTTCTGCATTTTCTGTGTTCTGGGAGATCCAAATTCAAACCTCCACCGTGTAGCCTTTGGTCACACCCCTCAGGTCAAGCCCATCCCACACACCCCACTGCTCTCCCCACATCATGTCCTCAGTCCACCACCCCTCCACAGCCTCCCACTTTCACCCCCATCACATTCCTTCCCCATCCCACTGTGCTGCAGCCTAAGGCTTCCTCAGGCAAGCCGCCTTCTTAAAGATTGACAGTTATTAATAAATTGGTTTCACAGAGAAATGTCTAGAGGCGAGTACTCCCCTACCCAGCAGCATGCCTTGAAAATGCACCTTTTTAATATGGCAACTATGTGTTTTATACAAAGCAAACTGCACTAAAGAAATTTGTCAGAGTACCTGGTGGATGGAACAATCACCTAGGAGCAATTACACCAGCACCAATGGGGCCCAAGCCTAGGACCCATAGCCTTAGGGGTTACTCAGCCAGGCTGAACTATTGGGACTACCTCATATGCCCTTCTTACTGAAGAGTTTTACATAGTAAATCAAGAATCATAGATAAAACACTATGAGGAACCTCTGTTTTGTGAATCCTGGCAGAGCCCCAGAGCTGCCAAGCAAACTGCTGTTTAGTATGATTGCAACTTGATGCACCTGTATGTCTGGCCAATAGATAATATAAATTTACACATGAAATATTAGATATTGAATGATTTCAGGGCTTTTCAGTGTTGAGTAGATAAGGAACTGAATGTGTCTGTAAGTGCCTGCAGAGACACTTAAGAAAAAAATCCTTGCTCTGAATTTAGCTCACAGTCCTTGTAAGACTCAGTTGGCTGTCCATGAAAAGGGAACACTTCCTGGAAGTACTGTAAAGGAAACCACTTGGTAACACTGAGAAGCGCAGAGGCAGTACAATTGTATAGAAAGGGAGGCAGGTTAATGTATTTAATAGAATAAGACAATTTCTTGAAATATAAGTGTCAGGAGGAGAAAATACATTTTCAAGCAAAACTGTTAAATAAGCTTCTTCATAATCCTACAACTGTAATAAACATTTACAAAGAAATGACCTACTTGAAAAAATGACTAAAGATTAACAGCTTTAGTTTTATATGCTAGCAGCCAAAGTAGCTTCTCACTTTATGGAATTCATCCAGGCTTCTACTCTCTAACTTTAGTGAGTTACTCCAGATTTAAACCAGTGTAAGCAAGGGCAAGTTAAAAATACTTGTGCCACAATTGGCCTTGGAAAATACATTTCTCCATGATACACCTTAAACTGACTGCTGAGGCAGACAGCATGTCTTGCCCATAATAATTTTGTATTTGCTTCTTTTCCTCAGTCCTTAAAATGAGTTCATGACTTCATAACTCTAAGAGTAAATAATGAATACAGTTTTTATTCAATGTTTGGAGGAAATTAAAGTAAATGTTATATGCATGGAAAAAGCAATGATAATTATCTGATGAGGGAGGTAATATGAAGGGCACTTAGTTAATCCTGTGGTCTGAGGTAAATGGCAGACAATCAAGTAAACCTAATTAACATCATAAAAAGAAGACAAACAGCATTAGCCCACCAGTTCTTAGCTAATTTCTTATTTTCTTCAGAAAACCACTGCATGAAAAGGTTAGGGCTTATATACTCAATTAAATGCAATTCCATAAATGAATTGTTATGCCTTAGTCAAAGCTGACCCAGACTTTCAATATATACTCTCGCAAGCAGGCCTTATGAAGGCAGATAGACCTTGGGGTTTTGCCTAAGGGCATCTCCACCCCTATATTCTGGTACCTGAGCATTGCATAAGGAGAGAGGCACCAGTGAGAAAAGAGACAAACCACACAACCATTGCAGTAATTATGATATCAAATTTCAGTGCAGACAGTTAAATGAGAGCAACCTCGATGAAGCATCAGAACCTGGGAAAAGCTCCCAAGAACAAGTTTTTCTTTAGGGGAAGGATTTATGACATTTTCTTTGGGGTTTTATAAAGTAAATATCCATAATGTATCATTAGATTTATTTTCTCATCATTCTGTTCGTTCCTTCTGCTGTTCATTAATCCTGGCGGATTCTACATCACTTGTAGATAGTCTTTCTGTGAATATAGCACTGTGGTTAAACATTATGGGAAGTACTTTGGATGCCATTTCTCCAAACATTTATACACAGAGGCTTAGAGTATCAGAGGATGGACAATATGAAACCTTTTAAAAACTTCCTATTTTCACAAATTAACTTAGAATTCAGTGAATGGGACTCAGAAGGGGTTTTGAAAAGTGAATATTTCTTTCTATCTACATGAGCCATTTGAGGTGAACTAAGTTTCAGCTCTCAAATGAGGAGGATTACCAGATTAAAACATCCAGTATGATGAAGTAGCATATTCTTCCTAAGAAAAAGGGTAATAGAATATTTTCTTTTTTTTCTGTTTATGCGGTACATATATGTTGTTTAAGAATAAGCAATTCAGTTACTTCATTATGTCAACCCTTAAAGGGTAAAAACACTGAAACAGGGTGCCAGTCCTGAATCCTTGTCCCTCTTGAGTCCTGACTTGGCAGGTGTCCATCCCTAGGAAGAATCAGTAGATATTTTGCCATATATATTAGAAGTGACTTGGAAGGCACATAGAAAAGCTATTGTCCATCTGCTGGAAATCTCTGTTATGTTGTTCTGTAGAAATGCTCCATTTTACCTAAGTATCTTCATCTAAAATAGAAAGAGCAGGATAGAAGAAGACTGGAATAGAGAACAGCTTTTCTACTTTAAACTTAGGATTTGTGCAAAATATTGGGTGCTTTGTCCATGATTCATGAAATTTGATAAGCATTAAACTTCAGAATTTTGTTTTGTTTTTGTTTGCACAGATGTCACTATCATAGAGTTTGATTAACTTTTCTATGCATTTTATATTGTTGTATTCTTAACAGTATTTCCCTTTTCCTGTTGCCTTTCATGTTGTTTTTTTTTCTTCTAATGACAAAGCAGTGTCAAATTAGATTTGTAAAAAAATTACCCAAATATTAGTCTTTGTTGGGAAGTAATGGAATAGAGAACTCACTGTTAAGAAATAAGGCAAGTTAAGAAGGGATATGTGCACATAGTAAAGAGGTGTCATGGAATGACAGGAAAAGGGCAGCACCTTTAAATTAAGAAAGGAAAATGATGTAATAATAATTAAACCACAAAACAGAACTCCAACACAGTGAATGAGCAATAAAAATAAGGTAATAAAAAGGAGTACTGAACTAGCTCATGAGACATGTTATTACAGTGAACATTATGCTAGCACTGTTTATTTTGCTTAGCATTATGGCCACCTTCAAGGTTGCTATGACAAATGTGTGTGAGTGTTTAACGGAAAGTGAGCTTTTTTTTTTTTTTTTTAGCTAAGAAGGCATCCACCAGTTTTCTGCCTATTCAATTTCCTAAATTATGTGCCACATAAATTTAACTTTATTGGCACTAGACAAGTGTTAACATTAACCACTTACTGCTTAAAACAATCTTCGAAATATTCGATGTGTTTCTCTGTTGACATTCCTCAATCTATAAATTGTAATCCATGTAGTTTTGCTTGAAAACAGTATTCACTCAAAATATAAAGCATAACAATAGCTCCTAAATAAGAAGTTCTACTAGCAAAGAGATAAAATTAATATATACAACTTCTCCTGGTTTTAAGGGAAATTAAAGTTTTTTTCATAACTGGCCTTTAAGTGACTTTTTTTCATGGCACTGAAAGAGTCTTATTCATTAAGTGACACTAAAGTTTATACAAGCTTCTTACAGCAGAGGGAGTAAGGGAGGAAAAGCACAACAGGGTTTCTCCATGTGACTTACAAAAACATTATCAATGTGGTTCATTCATTGAGCAATGACAAATTCAGAGGCCTGTTACCAGCTGGAATAGATGTATTGGACCAAACAAAGAGGGAAAGTGGAATTTGGACAACCACAGTCTGAAAGTGAGCTAAAAATAGATCACAACAAGGCTATTGGAACTCAGCATACAGGAGAGGCACACATTGACAATGCTGTTCTTCAGATTGTAATCCAATTTATAAAGATGAAACTCAGTATTTGGGATCTTGGTGGCATAGGAAGCAGGTGAGGAGTTCCCACCTGTCCTGTAAGGATGTGGGAGTGATAGGCAACTAGATTATCCTTGCAGCATTTGAAGCTGTACAGGTAGTGGTTAATAATCTGTGTAAATAATGAAAACACTAAATGGCGAGTGGGGTCACCATGGAAGCTCTGAGACAAGACGAAAAGATAGTGTAAAAAGAATATAAGATCAGGAAGCCCAACATATCAGATCTCAGCATTTCAAAAGGAATGGATCAGTTTCCTCTCTTGGGACATCAAGCTGAAGGTACACTGCTCTCTAACCTGTTAACTAAATGATTTTGTGATATTATTGATGGAAACCTTGTTATATGTTTTTTTCTTTCCTGAAACATTATTTAGGAGATGCTTTTTTTACAAGTTTTTTCTGTTTGTTTCTAGGGGGATGACTGGAAAAAAACTGTCATGGTTTGTACATCTTAACACAAGATTGCAATTTCATCGAGGTGCGTGATGAAACATAACATTGTCACTGCCAGCCCAACAAAGGGCATCAGGAGGCTTCAAATCACAGCACAGGAACCTCTAAGATTACAAGTGATATTGATCATGTTCTTGCCTGATGTTTGCTGTCGAAGATTCAAGCTCATAACAGATCTCCTAAAGAGCTGTCCATGACACTGTCAAAGGAACTCTAAAGCAGCATGCATATAGATAAAGCACTTCTACAAACGTTCCCAAAGCTGATGCTCTTCTAAAGCTATAGCTGGCAAATAGCATAAAAGCCTAAACTTGCTGCTCAGGGAACACTGTATGTAAGCAAACAAGTGACTGAGAACAAGAGGGAAAAAAAACCCCAGAACACTTTTTTGGGATGTACTTGGTGATGAAAGAGAAGCAGAATCTCTTGGCTGTGGAGATTTTGCTTGAGATACCACAATCTGTTTCAACATAAGATTGGATATTTTTGCCATTCCTCAGGACTTGCTGTGGCTCACTCAGCTCTGCCCAGCTGGAAACTTTTCATGCCATGCCTCTGCAGAGTGCTGCATGAGATATTTGTGTCGGTAGAAAGCTGGAATGGCTGTATTTGAGTTAAACACAAGAGCAGAACTAATGCAGGGGTTGAGCAAGGCTGAATACCAAGCCGCTAAGGTGAACCCCATCTCATTTTTCCCATTCTGGTCAGTTAATGGCTTGAAAAAAATGGAAGCAAGCTTACACAGCTGATGTTTAGCATCAGCCCATAATAACTCATCTGGAGCTATTTTACCTGAAGAAGACTGTCAATAAGCCACTGTAAGACGCTGCCTACATGTTATCCACCTGACTGATTAACTGCTGCTTGCTCACTGACATACATAATGGACATAAGTCTTCAGCAAGCTGAAGTTTTTGGAAGAAATCAAGACTGTGCACCCAGCAATTCTTTGCATTCACCATATGAGCCCAGTTAACTTTTTTTTAAGCAATTTTACATCCTGAATGGCATGTATGACCACTATAAGTTGTCTATTCCCATATATAATTGACATGGAGGATGCTACCAAAAAAATCCCATCTGTTTGGAAAAGATCTTCAGTCTTGATTTGACATCACAAATTACTTTCGACTGTCATCTAACAGTCAGTATCATTAACAGAGAAAGGTAAGAAATTAATTTTTCAGGTACTGTGCTGATACATGAATAACTCTGCATTCTAGCTATGTCCACTGACACTAAGAAGCACCTGTTGATACCTACCTCCTCTTGACTAGCTTTCTCCACTTTTGTAAAACAAACAGGATGCGTGAATTGACAATCTTTCATGTTCTTTAAACTGCCACTGTAGAGATGTTACTGACAAATTACTTATTGTCCAAAAAAGGAAGCAAAGAACTCACTGAAAAATTATATTACTGTTGTTACCAGACACATCTCAGAAGCTGTTTAAAGCCTGGTGACTATCCAAGCATGTCAGCAGCTGGTGATATTACTGCAAGTAGAGTTGATTTTCAAAGTCAGAGATATAGTTAAGCCCTAAGTACACCTTGTAGTGGAAAGAGAGAAAAAAAATAATCATTGCAACATGGACTGCAGTTGATGAGGTGACATCTGATCATCCATGTAAATATGCAATCTGAAATTCCCCTTGGGCTGCATCACAGATGTCAAAGTTCCACAAAGTTCAGGCAGTGTGTTCACCAAATGCTCTGACAGCCAAAACTTTCATCTCAAGTGATGTTGTGATAGTATGTCAGTTGCTCTGTTTTTGCAGACATGAATCATTAATGATGTCAATCTTTCCTAAATGACCTTGGCAACACATGGGAGCAGTTCCATTTAAAGGTTCTTACAGCTGGTTACCACACACAGAGTTTCAAACTGGGCATGCTTGAAGATCTTGTCTACAATATAATCATTGATTACATGAGGTGAGATTTTTCACACATGCAAAATTTTCAGAAGGCAAATAATCCCTGAAGAGGTTGACACACACAGAAAGACCTAGTTTGTTCATTTACAAATCTGTATCACTTTGATATCTTGCAAAGGACAGTTCTTTAACCAACAGCCTGATAAGAAGCCTATATTTGTTAAAGGTCATTTGTGGATAAACAACAGAAACACAAACCATCACTGATTTAGTACATGGTACTTGTGAATTGAAGAGCAAGCCCAGATGGTGTTCTGTCCAGGTCTACAAAAGGAGTCCACTGTATTACCTTAAGATTGCTTGTTCTGTGAAGAGGAAGGTTTCTACATCATCCTTAGAAGATTAAAAGTAGATTTTCAAGTGCAGGTGCTTAGGCAAAGAGTAAAAACCATACAAATAAAGGGATTGGGACCTGAAATAAGCAGTTACTGAGTGCAGGCAGCTTTGCACTCAAGGTGCACCTGAAGCCTAAGGCCCAGGGGTATGGCTAAAGATAACTTCTATCTCATACTTCAGCAGGTCTCTAGACAATTAGAAATACCTACACTGGGCAAAGCACATTGTAAATGTTAGTTTGGAAGATCTGAAACTATTCCATGTAATTTAGAAATATAAAGGTCAACTGGTTGAGTCTGTTTTCTAAATTCTAAGTAATGGTAACTGTCCTAACAAACTCTTACAATACAGATCTGCTAACATTCTCACCCTTCTTTTCCCTCTAAATATAAATATTTGTGTTAAAGAAATTGAAAGGAAGAAACAGAGACTGAAGAGAGAATGGAGGCAACTGCTGCAGTGAAGGAGTTTCAATAGATACATCTGGGCCACACGCTGAGGGTGTGAAGTCAGAGCAAGTCTTACAGCTCCAGTGGCTCACAACCCTAAATCTGGTGCCTGTGTGACTTTTTTCCCAGCCTAAAGGTATATTACTGCAAGACTGAGGATTGATAGCATGGAAAAGTACAACCAACATAATCACCCTATCATCCCTCAGCTTACTTTCCACCTTACTGGAAGGAGTGGCTTTAGGGTTTTTTTTTTTCGGTTGATCTTGGGGCAAAAAACTTCTACTTTCCTTACAGCACTGTAAAGCCTCACAGCAGCATTTACCAAGAAACAATACCTGCAATTATGAAATATTGGAGGACAATACTACCAGTGGTCAGAACTGCTGCCACACTCATGAATGTGAGTCAGTTCAGAGGTGTCAGGCTGGACAAAAGAGGACTGAGGGGAGAGCAAAGATGTGACTGGTCTAAAGCAAAGAGACTTCAGGCAATAACTGAGCATTTTTTGGAAAGACTTTTTTGGAAAGATTAATGGAGAGAAAAGCTACAGAGCACATTAAATCATCAAGGATAGTGCAGGAAGGACTTGAGTCATGATCAGCACGTTACTGAGTAAGCTGATGAGCCAGACTTACCACTTCAGTGCTGGCTGGAGGTAAACCAGCAGGCATCCATAGGCAACAAGACACCCAACAAGCAGATGATGCAGTTCAGGTACTCTTGAATTTTCCAGAAACACAAAAAAGGCCAAGGTTTTTAGAATATTTCATTATTATGAGAAAGAAACAGGACTAAGAAACGGGAACTGTCAATTACATTTCTTATAGTCTATTCTAGTAATTACTTGAGACAAATGCATGTCTAAAAATGGGATGGATGTTTGTGTGCAGTAACATTACTTCCATTTTTCAGTAGAAGCATGGAGGCAATGACTCAGTCTCCTCAAGTCCCCACCCACCCGTTGGCTCTGGCTACTAAGAACAGTTTAAATTTTGTAGTAAGTACAGGGTCCCAGAGCCACTGACCAGCTGCTAACTCTGCCTGTGTTAGCACACCCACATCCGGTTTCACCCTGCTGCTGATGCTTCAGTCTGAGCAGGTGCGTGTGCCTTCCAAATATACTCTGCTCACGCATTTTTGCCTGGCTTTGCTCAGGCCTCAGATTCCAGACAGATTTTAGAGATGCTTTTAAGAAAGACTGGTAATCTGGAAAAGGTTTGGAGGGCCTGATTTATTTATTTATTTATTTCCTTTTTAACTAAACTACCTTGAAGTTAGTTAGCAACTCTGGGAAAACATTTTTTGTGCCAAAAGAGCATGTGAAGCAGCTGTTCAGTACTTATGCACACCTGTGCTTATTTTTAAGCATGCTAACAGTTGGAATAGCTTCCCCCCTCACCTCAGTACCATGCTAATACCTATTACTTATATTAAGAAGCTTTTGTTCATGAAATATATTTTAATAATTCTGACAGTGAAAAACATTAAGTTATAATGATGACATGACTAAAATGACAATCCTCTGATGGTAACTTGAAATATTCAAGCATTAACAGTAGGATTTGCCTCTAAATTAGAGACCAGATTTAGCAGATAAAAAATCGCATCACTTATTCTGAAACCGCTCTCTTGCGTCTCCAAAAATTTTAGTTTTCTGGAAAAACAAGCTTAAGAATTATTGATGCATTAAGTGAGTTCTGAAGATCACCTAGTCCAGCCTTGCCTGCCTAAAGCAGGGTCAGTTTGAACAGATTGAGTTCTGAATATCTCCAAGGATGGAGACTCATCCACCTCTCTGGTCAACTAGCTCCAAATGCACTAAAGCCTTCTGGATACTTCTTCACAACCTTGACTTACATAACTTGACTTTATTAGTGTAGGTAACAGATGTCTATGCAAGTCTGCCACAAGCTAGAATTACTCAGAAGTCTGCATACCACCACCATTCTAGAACAGAATGTTAATTGAAATGTCTGGAGAGCAGTCAATCTTCAGTATAAATCAATTTGCTATTCCTCTGTGCAAATCCCAGACATGCACTATTTACAAAGAGAAGAGTTCTGTATCATGACTTGGTGGATTTCTGAAACAGTGCCTACTATGGAAGAACCAGGACCTGGACTCTATCAGACAATCACAGAATCACAGAATATGCTGAATTGGATGGGACCCAAAAGAATCATCAAGTCCAACCCTTAGCCATGTACAGGAGCAGTGCCAAGAGTCACACCATGTGCCTGAGAGTATCATTCAAACACTTCTTGAACTCTGTCAGGCTTCATGCTGTGACCACTTCTCTGGGCAGCCTGTTCCAGTGCCCAACCACCCTCTGGGGGAAGAACCTTTTTCTAATACCCAACCTAAACCTCCCCTGACAACTTCAGGCCATTCCCTTTGGTCACCACAGAGAAGAGATCAGTGCCTGCCCCTCCTCTTCCCCTCACAAGGAAGTTGTAACTGCAATGAGGTCTCCCATTTCCTCTTCTCCAGGATGAACAGACCAAGTGCCCTCAGCCACTCATACGGCTTCCCCTCAAGGCCCTTCACCATCTTTGTTGCCCTCCTTTGGACACTCTCCAATAGCTCAGTATATTTCTCATATTGCAGTGCCCCAAACTGCCCACAATATTCAAGGTGAGGCCACCCCAGTGCAGAGCAGAGCGGGACAATCCCCTCCCTTGACTGGCTGGCGATGCTTTGCCTGATGCCCCCCAGACACGGTTGGCCCTTCTGGCTGTCAGGGCACTGACGACCAACTTGATCCAACTTGCTGTCGACCAGGACCCACAGGTCCCTTTCCACAGCATTGATTTCCAGGATCTCATTCCCCAGTCTGTCTGTACATCCAGGATTGCCCCATCTCAGATGCAAAATCTGGCAATTCCCTTTGTTGAACTTCACATGGTTGATGATTGCCCAGTCCTCTAATCATTCAGGTACAAGGCTCAAAGCCCCTGGGGAAGTCAGAAGCTACATAGCTGTATTCAGAATGTTTGAAGTCTCTTGTGAATATTCCCTCACTTATCAAGTTATCCTGCTGAGGTTAATTTTGTGAACAGGGCCCAGATGATGCTCCTCTTCCTCTGCTTTCCCTCTCCGTTCTCAGGATTCCACAGAGAAAATTTAACCTCTGTCCCACAGTGTACCTCCTCAGCTTGTGGGGATCACCATTCTCAGTTCTCATGGCTCCACTAATTTCCAGGCTCTTAAGAACTAATTGAAGACCATCATGCCCAAGAAAGAGGGAAAAGCATTCTCACAACAGAAGTTGATTTCAGAAAATCAACTGAAAGAAAAAAGTTCTCTTCTTCATAAGGAGTATTTTTAACACTTAGTTGTAACATCATGGAAAACAAGAACACTGGATCCTGCACAGCTGATGACACAACCATTTCTAGTAGTGTTGAAGGCCAATAGTGACAACTCTCCCCAACTCATTTATTCCACCATGTTGGTTTCAGTGTAGTTTCAACTGTTAAAATTATTTAACTGTATTACTGACGTGATTGTTAGGGCAAGAGAGCAAACCAATAGTTGTTTAGAGCTTCAGGGTTTGGTTTCCCATCTCTCCTTGGAAAGAGCCACCCAATAATCTTCTGCAGAGTTCAGGCCATTACCCATCTGATAAATATTAACTGCAAATAGGCAAGAGACAAATGTAAACTTAGGTAAAACCATATCAGACTTGGAAGTCAATTCTTTGGATTGGTCAGTCTGTGGCTACATGCCCCCAGAGAAAAACTTCTCAGCATAATGGTATTCAAGAGCAATGCAGTATTTCAAGCTCTTTCGGCCCTTGCAATAGAACTTTAAATACTACTTAAAATGGGCACTTGGTAATCAGCAGCTATCATCATCAGATGCTCACACAGCTTGTAAAAACCCTGTATGTTGGCAGAGAAAGCTGAAGAAGACTTCAGACAAAACACAAGGAAAAATGGAATGAATTATGGGAAAACTATGGGAAAGATCAAGTCACTGTAATGCTTCCCTCAAAGGCAATATAAAGCAAAAACAGAAAAGCACCTAAGCACATTGGCAGGTACAAAGAGGCAGCCAGCTCTGGCAAAGCATCAGTGATAACTGCTGACAGCAGTAATACATTTTCATAACCCTTTTGTACTTCAAAAATGACAGTCTCCTATCTTCAGGTTGAAAGAAACAGTTCACTACACTTCTTGCTGTTTATATGGGATACAAAATGGCAAGTTACCTACATGGAAGGCTAGGAGATCTCAAATATGTGTAAATGGATTTGTATCCTACAAAAGTAGTACTGGAAGGAGAGAACTCATACAGCAATGGTTTGACAGGTTGCAATGTTAGAGTAGGGGAGATTAGCCCATAACTCAAGGCCAGTTTTGCATGCAATATGAAGTTTAATCATCTTAACAGGCTTTCTTTCAGCTAATTGTAGCACTGACCAGAGAAACAGATTTGATTGATCAATACTGGATCTACGTTTAGAAGTACATCTCCTTCAGTTATTGATCCCACTGAATATGGTTCTACAATCACAAGCCCTCCAGTATTCTGCATTTTTCGCAAGCTCATTAACATCTGCATATGGTCCTTCATGGTGAAATCAGAACTATTTCATAGCAAGGTTGTGCATTATCATGGAAAGCTGCTAATTCTGTCCTTCTATCAAGTCTCCATTTTTAGACAGCAAATCATACTGCAACAGTTTTCATTTGGGAGTTGTTTCATATTCTACCTACCATGTAGGCCTGGGGAGGAACTAAAAAGAGCTTTCCTGGCCATGGTTTTCTTTTCCTCTCCACATATCCTCCCACCAAACACTGAGTTCTTTGGTCAGCTTACTTAACTTACCCTGATACATATTACTCAAAACCAGAACACAGATGATGTTTTTGTTGGTGGTGTAAAAAATAAAAAGCATTAAATGCCAAACATGAAATAATTGTTCCTGTGCATTACCTCCAACTGACATAAATAATCACACATTGCTAAAAATGCTTTGGATGTAATTTGGTGGGTACTGAGATAGGCCTGGAGTCTGCCAAATCACCACTTAGCTGAAATCACAATTCATCTGAGAAGCTTATTCTGTCCAAGTCATTATTTTTTCTCAAATATTCTCAAACTTCTCAAGTCAGGGCATGGATAGCTAGACATACAAGCTTCTTGAAGAACGAATTTCTCTCTTTCTTTTCCTTCAATGTAAAACCAAATGTTGTTAGTGATTCACATTATGCATTACTCAAAGCATAATTTAGTCAGGTTCCGTTGTGTGTGCACACATACATTGTCCAACCTCAAATCAAATGTATAAAAAGTGGTATTATTTTTTATTCTCCTCCATTTAGTTGTCCTTCCTGTTCCCAAGTGATTAAATTAGATCTCAGTGTTCTCAAATGATGGAAGTGATGATACAATCCTACAGACTGAAGTCTTTCTGTTCTGGTACAGGAGCACATACCAATCTATGCCAGTAAGCTAAAAGGTTCAAGAAACAGTGATGCAAAATACTGAGTATTAATTACTAAATGGCAAAAACTAATTGGGGTATTTTTATGAATTCTTTTTAGAAACTGGCCACCAGGTCTGTGGTCTACAGCCTGTAGTCTGTGGAATAACTTCAGTTTTTCCATTTAATTTATAAACTCCACCAACTGAGTTTGATGTAGCTGTAAAGAAAAAAAGAACAAGAGAAAAAAAAACCAATCCAAAAGTAAATGAACGAGGAAAAGAATGAGAAAAATGAGAAGAGCTCTTTACTTATCTTTTTTCTTTCTTGTTCAAAAGCAGAAGATTGTACATTATAAATGACATTAAGGTGGATTTGTCTGATGAAACCATGTTTAATGCTGATTCACTTTCTCATAGTGGTTTTCACATAATTCTATAAATTTTCCTATTAACCCCTCACCTTATTAGTCACTCAATTCATTTGCCTGTTTCATTTCTCTGGTAGAGCTGCATATTCAAATCATCAATAAAAAGCTCAACTATCAATAGCTAATAGTCCATGTAATGATTACACCTGGTAATAATAAAATTCTAGTTAGCAACTTATCAAATAAACAGGGAGAATTACTTTAATGGATGTAACCAGTAAGAAAACATTTTCAAAATCTAGAGGCAAATACAATTAAATTTAGAATAATTCATCCTAAACCCTGACCACTGAGCTTTCAAATTACAGTCTCACAGATTTCTACTTGTTCATTTTATCTCATGGACTAATTAGTTTTCCTTCATTTTCTGGTGTATGTCTTATTCTTTAACTTACACAAAGCTTAGTATTATAATCAGAGATACACATTTTTGTGATAGGGTGGAGTGGGAACTTGAATATATACGATTTACAGAAAGGCATCTTGATGTCCATAGCATGATATCAAGGACAAGTACTGCTGTAGATACAAAGGAAGCTGATATAAGCACATTAAAAGTGGTTCTTACAATAGAAGATGCTGGAGCTTGAAGGTAATACCTGCATTTACTTGTTTTTATTCTGTTCTTGAGCTGCAACATTTGATTTCATACGCACTGTTCAGAGTACTCCCAACAGAGAATGGAAAAAACATGTTAGTTGCTTCATTTAAAGATAATTTTAATCAGGTAATTACAAGAAAAAACATTTAAACAGTTTTTATGGTGTTATCTGCTATGTCAAGGTACAAGGATATGATGCAACAAACCAGTTACAAACTTAAAGACGTATTTACATTATATACTCAAACAAGCTATATTCATAAAGGAAACACCTATGGGATGAGTTAACTAAATTATACATCATTTAGTAGAAACAAATAGCAGTTAAGGTTTAATGGAAACAATATACACATGAGGCACTTTGAGGTCATTAGGGTGGAAAGCAAATGGCACAAAGCAAAAGAAGGACAACCATGTACAGCTTATACTGCAGCTTTGAACATGAAGGCTGCTTCTTCACCAAATGCTTTGATTTCTTTAACGAACCACAACTTTTGCAATTAAGAGAGAGAAACCTTCAGGGGAAAAAACACCCCAAACTGAAACCTAAACAGCCCCCCAACTCCTCTTTATATTCATCAGTGCACCAAATGAAACAGAAGTTTTATCCACCCAGCTGCTGGACTAACAGTACCATAAGGCATCTTTTTAAAGTTCTTGTTTTTGTTGCCAGCCACTGATCCTGATCTTCATTTTACTAATAAAAATGTATAGCTGTACTGGCTGCACACTGTGCCATAAGCTCAGAAAAGATTTAAAGTCTAATTTAAACCTGGGCATTATTTACATGAGAGTTCAACATTACCCTCCAGGTACACAGGAACAGATCATTCTGAATAGAACTCATACAAAATGGGAATGTTATATTCCAACATGCACAATTAAGGCATTCTTCAAAATACCTTTCCTGCTATAGAGGAAACTGCATTGGTTAGGACCGTTTGGAACATCCCTTCCTTAAGCTCTGGAAGAGTTTTATGCCAACATTTGCTGCTGTTTACTGAACAGTTACCATAACAATTGTAGATTATTATCAAATATTGCTTTAACCATGCACACAAATGGAAGTATACCCTTCTCTGCTACTGAATTGTGTACGTGAGAGCACACCCACCTATGCATACTCAAAACTTGACTAGTATCACTTGTAAAACTTGACTCCATCACTTGCTGTGGGAAAAATTTCAAGAGGGGATATAAATAAAATAAGAACAAAAACATATTTTTATAAACTCCGTGACAGAATCAAAAGAATCTTAATTTCATTCCTAATTTTTATACTCCCATGTAATAAGCCATTGTAACTATTTTAAACCCCACAAAATATATGGTTAAAGAATTTTTACTTCAGTGTTAATAACGAAGCTTAAAAAGCATGATGAGATAAGGAATCAAAGTAAGATTCCAAATTACTAGCCTGTAAATTCATAACTAAAGAGTAACATATTTGTGTACCTTAAGTCGTGCACCAATAGCCAGTTAAATGACGATGTAATCCAACACGGCCTCTGAACACCGCTGAGTTCTTTTCCCCCAGCAGATGGTGCACGAGTGCCGCTATAATTTCATTCCCCCCCTTTCAAGGGGAAATAGTTAATTTTCACGGTAACCGAGGCTTTCAACAAGCGAGGGACTTAATATTCAGTGACCGTTTCCAAAGGTTCGGGTCCCCTCCAAGCAACACAAAGCTCTGCTATTACATGCCTGACAAACTACAGCTCTGACATTAAAGGCAAGGGGAGGAGAATGGATTGGGGAAGAAATTTCTTTCCAAATACTTAAGCAAGTATTTCAGAAGAAATAGAAAAAATGTTACGTGCCACCAAAGCCAAAAGACACACGGATGTAACAGCTTGTTCTGGAATGCGTTTGCCATACATCCACCTTCCACTACTCATCTCCTAAACGCAACAGTGCGTAAGATCCCTAACAGCAGAAGGAAAAGTACACGTGCAGGCTACTAAAACTAACCCTTTTATAACCTCGTATTTTTGCATTCATTTAGTCGCTCTCAAACCAGGCATGCAGGCTGACACTTCCAGCACAAGAACAAGTGAGCATAACTCCTTTTTTAGATGAAGCAAGTCTTCAAAGAGAAAAGCAAAAGGTGAAAACATTTTAGCAGCGAAGTGGTTAAACACAAAGTGAAAATATTAATGCACACATTCAATAAAAATATTAAAGCATATATGTTTCATATAAAATACAGTACAGGACCAGGAGTTTCACTATGTTGTATAGTGCTCAGAGGAAACTGTTAAACTAAATACTTTCTGAAGTATATACACAATATGATTATACAGTGTTTTTCTATACAGCCAGCAAGTTCTTTTCTTAGGTTGTTCATACACTCCACCTTGAATAAGGAACCTAGTGCTTAGAAATTACAAATTCCTCTCATTCACTAGAAAACATCAACATTTTTTAGAATGAAAGTTGCTTTTTAAAGTTAACAGTCTATTCTAGGCAACCAAGTTTAGCTGAAAACGTGTGAAGCATGAAAACCAACCAGAGTAGCAGCTTCCAAATATATGAACAGTAAAAACCAAGACTGCTGCTACCATGTCATATTCTTGGACTCGAGTCATCCAATCAACTCTTAATACAAAACTAGAAGCTCTTCCATAACTTCTATAATTATCAAGATATTTGTCTTCTTTTTCAATGTGAAACAATACTTTGAGATGATCTATATACACAAGGTGGTCAATTCAAGCTGTAATATAAATATAAATGTTTTCTTTCAAAAAGTACTTTACAGACAGATAAAGTTATATACATTTGCTCATTTTACTTCTGGGCTACAAAGGAAAATTAAGGGGACTGATACAGGCAGAAAAAAACATTACACAAAATACTGAAGAAATGCATAGAAGTGAGAAAACTAAGTCATGTGCATCTTTTAAAATAAATCAATTTGGTTGTTTATTTAAAAACAAGGGTATACGGAGGACAGTCTGTCCCACTCCAGCCACGATGTCAAATAGGCACCTTCGTTAATAAATTATGATGGTGTTTAGTGTTTTACATATTCTTAACAAGAAGTAACACATTTCTTACTTCATAACAGAGCAAAACATGTAATGTTTTAAAAAATTTTCTATGGGTTAATTGGTTAATTCTTACCTGAAAGCTAAAGACTTAGTAAGCACAAAACCATAAGAAATATCATACATAATATCCCACCGTGCATACACAGACAGACACACACACACACACACTGACAGACACGCGCTCTCTCACTCTCCACCACCACTCCCCCACCCCTGCCTTGAAATTTCCCCAATTAAGAAGTTCACTCAGTTTTGCCTGGGCTGGAATTTATTTCTCAAGCTAAGTCTTTTGTTGTTGTTTTTGAACAAAACAAACTACTTTTGTTCTTGCCCATTCAAATTAGAAAAAGTTGTGGTTCAAAATAATGAAAACAATTTCACTTTTGTTATTAATCTTTTGTTTTAATCATAGTACTTGATAAACAGCTGAACAGGATCCTAGTTTAACAGAAGGATAAACAAGAACACTGATGACAATTTGTTACAACTGCCTTAATGTACCTTTTGCTTAATGAACATTCGAATATGCAAGAAAGTATTTTTTGAGGACATCCCAAAAGAAAACAACTTGCTGGTTGAACAACAGAAACAATGTCCTTTTTGCTATTATGTTGAAATCAAAGTAATTTATATATAAAAATAAATGTTATGTTCTAACAAGAACATTTTAGACAATTACATCTGTGCTTAACAAAAAATATTGGTCACTCAAGACTAGAATAATTAATATTTTAAAGGTTTTTAGATTATCAGAATGTATGGATACAATTCAACACAAACTGTAGCTGAAGGGAACCAGGACTGAAAATATCAATTCGTCCGTCTGGAATAAAAATGCAACTAAATTAACTAATTAAATATTTAAAATACTACCATGGAATGTGACAGTAGATATGGTCCATACCTACCATATCAGAGGGAAGGGAAGTTTAACATGTAATAATTCGTACCTTACACATTTAGTTAAATATAAACATTTGTTATTTATACATAAAGTTGCTTCCAAAAAACTATTAATAAGTGATTTAGTTGCACTTAAAATCATTTGTATTTCTCATTTGCCAAGTATTAACTTTTCTTAATCTTAAATCAACTGTCACTAGTGCACTTTTAGTTAAAATTTCCCCTCAGGTAAGTTTTAATCCTTTTAAAAGAGCCCCCTCACCTAAACCATGAATGTACAAAGTGGCAAAAGTTAATCCCTTTTAGTATAATCATAGTTTATATACTCATTTTATAGCCAATAATAAGAACAGGCTTTCCTTTGCAAGATCTCCTTCACAACTCGCAACAAATTCCACGCACTCAAAGGAAATAGGCGTGGCTAACACTTGTAAAATGCCAAGGTCTGACAAGTCTTGTTGCTTCCTCCACATCAAGCATCTCTTACGTGAAAGAAGATTCCCTTCAGCTTGCCAAAAAGCTTCCACAAATCCAAGTTAGATGCTTCCTGGAAACAAAGATTTTTCAGCTCTGTTTGGCACAAGACTGATTCATCCTGCAGCTTTATGCTTTCCTCCACAGCACCCACACACCTCACCACAGTGATGGCATGCTCTCAAGGGGAGGTAGCAGCACATACATGGAGCAATGAACGAGAGTGCCACCAGTGCTAACCAGCGTAAGCAGAACTTGTCATCACTAGTGTCACACGAGCAAGGATCAGAGAAATCTCCTTCAGAGTCTGACATGCAGTGATACAGCATGCTCTCTGCGCAAAGCATGCAACTAACTTGGTAGATACATCTTTTAATAGGATCTGGCGCATCTTGACATTTTCCTCTGCCATTATCTTCATGATTAAACCTTTCCTGGCAGTATATACAGCGGGAACGCTCACCATCCTCTTTTCTTCTTTTCGAGTTTTTAAATTTTGATGAGGAAGGCTGAGTTTTAAATACCACAGAACTCTTTGAGTCTTTCAGGGAATTCAACTTAGTTCCATCCCCACATGGGTATAAATAGTCAGATTTTTTACTGTCTGATTTAGAAAATGGTATATTTGAGTCTGCATCATCCCTTTCCAGGTCGTTCTTCCACATGTCAGGATGCCTGTAGTCTGCATAACGACGTATCAAAATGTCACGAGGATTTATTCTAACGATTTCATCTTCGTCCTGAAAACTAACGTGTCTGATTGACTTCAGTGGGACCTGAAAAAGCAAAGTAAGAGAAGTTTACAGTGAAGTCCCAAATTTATGTCCACGTACAATGTAAAACTTAAATTAGAAAATTAAAAACCAACACTTTTTTTCCTTGCTGCTTGAGGATAAAAAATTCAGCCTGTCATTACTACAATTTACAGACTTCCCCACAATAATGAGTCCTTTGCATGGTATTAAGTCTATGAGCTTTAGTATTCTTTCCTGACTTTTTAGTATCTCCTAAGAGCTTTGGATATTTTGGTATCTGCATAAAACTTGACGCTGCTCTTTGAATTATGCTCAAAATTAGGGTGTTAACATCTTTCACTGGAAACTGATTCCACAGATTAATTATGCCTTACATGAACGTGCTGATTTCACATCAGCAATAATCCACTGTTCTAGGACTAACCCCCTGATACATTCATTTTTGTGTTATCTAGAAGCTTTCCTTTATTCCTGCTCTAAGTTTTCAAACTCTCACCATTTTTTAACAGGAACATTGACTACTTGTTACTGTTTCTCAAAGCTGTATTCTAGATATGGATTTTGCCATGTGAAGAATAATATTCAGGATGATGATCCATCAGGTTCTAAAGGCATCTTGCCCTTAGCCAATATACAGCACTTACATTGATTAGTTTAGGACACCAGCAAATTCTCAGCTTGTAATGAAATGATTGTAACTCAAGACCTTTTACCCCAAAAGGCAAGTAAGAAGGAACATGGTAAGCACATACAAAACAAACAGCAGAGAAATAAGACAGAATTCTTGTTTATTTTGCCTTACAATGAAAGGGCATGGAGGCATGAAAAGGTTGTCAAAGGTGGCAAAATTCATAGAATCATCCAAACTGAAATACTGAAGACCTTAGCTATAAGTGTAAGACAGTGGACTGCCACTAAGTGTTACTGAAATCTCATTGACTTGAAAGAAAAGGTGCAAATAATGACAGGATAAAAATTTAGCACGTGTACGGAAGTAGCTCCTGAAAACAGCAGACAGTGCAGCCAAAACGTAAAGGTCTCAGTATGTCCCAGTATTCCTACCTTACAGACAGGCAATTATTGTCCTACACTGCAGGGCTATTATAATCAGAGCCAGATATAATTGGGTTTCAAGTCAAATTCCGCCTTTTCCTCCTGTCAAGTGCACAGCCTGTAAACCATCTCACAGAAAGGACCAAAAAAATTTCCACTGCCTAACTTAGCTGCCTTACAAATTCTTCCAGAATCACAATTTCGGAATGCATCTTTGGCACCAATATTGCTGCTTTGAGAGTGTTTACCTTATTAATACTCAAATTAATGAGAATTAATGTCTCACCATTTCAAAGTCGAGGACAACAGTTGAACTGCATGTTCCTAATCTGTTGCAGTGTGTGACAACAAAACTACTGAAAATGATGTTAAAACATTTCTATTTTGCTTTGCACATGTCCGTGCTCCTATTACACTGAAGTCTGCATGTCCTGGTTTTGGGGTAGGAGACAGAGGAGGGAGGAGGGAAGGCAGCTGGGAAAGAGGAAGGAAGAACTTCTTAAAATATGCCATCTTCTGATTATGTAAGAATATCTGTAGCCTGCTCTAACCATCACTTCCCTGCTCAACAATCCTTGTGTGATAAGTACAGAACTGTAATTAGAGCTGCTTTGCTCTGGGACTTCCAACTGGAATATGCTAACAAGAATAATTATTTTTTCTCCTTGGCTCTAAGCCACACAGTTGGACTGCCACAAGGTCTCAAGGATACAGGAAGAAGAAAGGTTATACCCTATTCAGCTAACATTGCTCCTCTTCCATACTTCCCCAGGCTCCCATGCAAGCAGTTAGGCTTCCCCTTTGCTTATGTAAACAGAATGCTTCTCAACTGTGTTCCCTTTTCAAACAAGAAGGAAGGGTATTGTTTAACATCAATAACTAGCTATGGCTAACAGGCTTTTATGAACACTTTACAGCATAAATTTATTTAAGGGAAAAATCAGCAAAAATGTCATTAGAATCCCATATGTTAAAGGCACAAAGGATCCTTACCCCACTGTCCACATAGAATATTATGCGCACATTTAAGGCATTAAATAAAACCCATTGTTTAAAAGAAAAAACTCTAAAACCTCAAAGACCCACCCTCAACCTTCCATTCTTCAGGCAGCTAATAGCCATTAAAGATCTCCACAAATACTAATAACTGTAAAATCTGACCTCTCCTCAGCCTTTGAAGGTTTTTTATTTGTTTGAGCAGAACACACCACAAAATAGAACTCTTTTTTTGAGTCCCCAGCCCAACACCTGAAAATGCTTAAGGACTGACATGTTACAAACAAGGCACTACCACACATTCTTTATGCAACTGATGTTAAGAAATATTCTTTTAAAGAAGTGGGAAATGCTGAAAAACAAGAAAACTGGAGAAATGTTGGAAAAGCCTTATTTATAAGAAGTGCTTACTCACTGGATGTTTAATGTGACCTACATGAAGGCATGAAATACAAGAAAACTTAAGAACAATACACAATTCAAATTCAGTTAGGTACAAACACTGGCAAAATTCAATGAGAATAATGCACACAATCCTCCAAACATTCAAAATTAAAACTCAATCCAAATGCCATCTCTGTGCAAGAGCTGAAGCAGGAAGGGAGAAGGAATATTACAACAAACTGAAATTCCACAGAGAATCTGATTATGAACAAGATTAGCCAGCTGGAAATTAGGCAGAAAATTTCTGTTGACACACCTGAACTCGTAAGTATTGCACCTTACTTGAAGGGATGCACCTTTAAACAAGGCATGGTCACTTGCTTGGTACTGTAAGCCTTTGCTGTTTCTGCCCGAACAGATACACCTGACTTTGCTCAGCTTTCAACTTCACAACACCAGGGCAGCTGAATACATCATGGCAAAGTACTAAATTAAACACACATCTGTGTATTGGAAGCCGAAAAGCTGAGGGACTTGAGTATTTTCTACTAACGGTCAATGTATTACAGGTAAAGATCTGAATTGTCATTAATCACTTCTTTAGTTTGAGCAGGTACTTCTTGAGCTATTCAACTTAGGAGCACAATAAGAGTGTTCAAACTTATTTACTTAAAATTGAAACAAGATAGGTTATTAGCTCAAGATCTGCTGTGCCACCTGGTCACATGCACGGAGTTTAGCAGCAACAGTGCAGCGAGTGCACGTACAGAATGTGAGGTTTTGTTGACTTGCCTATATTCTAAATGTGTGTACCACAAGACCGTGCAAAAAGCCTGGAGTGTTGGTTGCAGGTGGTGCTGCAATATAAGAGGAGCATTTTAAAAAGTATCTACTTAAATTTTCATGGAATCTCGTGTTAACTCAGTTTTAAAGAAGTGAACTGCAGCATTGTCACTTCAAAGAAATTCCTATTTAATTTCTATCAGACAGACACAGACTACCAGTATACCACATCTTAAATTATCATTTATTCAGTAGTCAATTTTATATATGCCCTTAAAACATACAGGTATTTTAAGGTACTGCACTTTCTTTACAACTCAGTGAAGACTAACATACATCATTGGTTACTGTAGCTACTACATGTTAGCTGCAATAACCTAATCACCTATCCATTCTAAAAAATATTTACAATTCTATTTGCAAGTATATGGGAAAAGGAAAAAATACGCACCTCTAGATGAAAAGAAGAACCAAAAATATGAGGTGACTTATACAAAAAGATAATTGGAGCAGATCAATGGTTAAAAATCAGAAGTTCACAATTTCGAGCTCTTTAGTTAATTCTCCAGATAACACTGCCCACTTCTTTTGTCCAGTGAAGCAGCTTAAGAGTAGCTAATACAAGACGTAAATTAAAATCCTATCTTTCTCTGCAAAAATGACTGAAGGTACTAAAAAGTTTTATTTCACAGAACAGAAACATTTTCGGACAAGTCTTCAGAACTACTTCAACTTGCATTCTGCCTTTCTGTTATTCAGCATATTCTGAAAGTTTCCCATGTGCTTGCTTCTTGACGTAAAAGCTTCCCATGCTTCTAGACATAAGACCCTCAAATTAATTATTATCCAATTTACTGTTAAGTCTACTTCTACAGTCTACAAAAACTGTCAAGTTCTTTGAGCTTTAGAAAAAAGCAAAATGTACAGTGTTAAAGGAAAAGCTGTACCAATGGCTGAATACTTTTTATACATAACTGATATACTGTTTTCCTTTCTGGACTAAATTAGAGTATTTTAGTTTAAATAAGCAGTTAGAAAGAATAAGCAATGTTTCACTAAAAATATTTAGCAGAAGTGCGCTACTGTGTAATGCATCCAAGATATCAATTTTAAAGAAACTTTTCTGTAATTCTAATCAAAACAGTATTAGTATACACATACTCAAGACTGAGCTTGTGGCCAATTAATAGTTTCTGGAAAATTTTAAAAAGCTTTTCAAGGCTGCAGATACTGAAGTCTGTAATACAAAATCTGAATTCAAAGAAAGTAAAGATTCATTCATGTAGTCTGGTGCAATAAAAACATAGGTAAATACCTTCACAAAGCTTTACCTCTGCCATAATAATGCTATAATATTTCAGGTGCAATGCTTATACTGATCATTTCAAGAAGTTGAGAGTATAATACTACATACAGGGACTTAAAATGATGTCTTGTCAGAAACTACATCCTGTACCATTATTTCAGCAATCAAAGTAAGAACTGTTTATTTTATTGGTATTCTTACCTGGTTAGGTTGGCTAGGAAAACAGGCTCTCCTGGTGTTGAAATCCTCAAATGCTGAAGGCCTTAAATTTGCACTGTTGTAAGTTTCACTGGTTACTACAGTTTCATGTTGAAAAAGGTGATCTTTAATTAATGAACCTGATGTATTTTCTTGAGCAGTCTAGAACACATAAGAACATCCTTGAAATGATTTTGCATTTATAAAAAACCCATACCAAACCCACCAAGTTCATACATAAATGTGTTAATATTCCACAAAACGAGTTAGAGACATCCATAAACAAGTATTTTTAAATGTACACTTTTAAAGCACTTAGAAGTAAGCAAGTATTTTCTCTGCTATGAGTAAGTCTTGGTAAATACAGATTTTCTTCTCTGCAGAGAATACACAAGTTGGGCACTCAAGATACATGCCTTTGAAACTCAGTTGCCAAATCGTACTTCTTTAAGGAAGCAGAGATTAGCCCAGTCTCTGAGATTATGCTTTCTCTAACCACCCATGAGGTTGCCAGTATTTACAAAAATACAATTGGAGAAAAAAACCCCAAACATTTCGGAGACTAATAAGGCAAAAGCTAGTCAAACCTTTTAATAAATTAAAAACAGTATCAGCTGGAAAGGAACAGAAAGTCAGTTTTAACATATATTGGGCCAATTACATTAATTTAATTACAGCAAGTGTGTTTTAAACAACTAATGACTGCCTTTTTGAAATTAAGGTTGTATCAGGCAACTTGATACAAAAGTGAGACCATGTGGCAATATATAATGAGATATCTGCAGGACCTGTGCCATTCAGAGCAAGGAAGAGGAAGTATGTTTGGGTGGGAGACTGGCTTGTGAGGTGATCCAATTTCTGAAATGAATAGAAAAACAAACAGTCCTCATTCTTCAAGCTTAAGTGACTGGGATATACTTAAGATACAGCAGAACAATTTGATACTAATCCCACTGGGCTGCGAAAAATGTACTGTATAATGTTTTGTTTGTATTGAGAGACTCTGTAAAGTTAACTAGCTGTCATCATCTTACAGTACTGAGAAAATTCTGGCATCATCCAATTTCCAGGAACGAGAATGTTTCAGCTTTATTACAAAGATTTGTATATATCAAGAAAACATTAAGAGGAAAAGAATAAAAATACTGCACAAAACTACTGAGGCAGAGGCAAACCTGAAGTTTTGGCAGGTTCATTTACCAAAATACTTAAGGAAGTTATTCTGGAATTATGTTAGCACCTCATGTACGTAAAACCCCAATGTAACAAGTTCTAAGACTATCTAAAGTAGAAGTAGCTGGTCTGTAGCTGATTTTTAGGAGAAAGAAAATCATTACATCACTAAAAAATTATGTATTGTTCAAAAGCACTGAGGGAAAAACATTAAATTTAGTAATTAATTCATGACCAACAATTAATACTGGAAAGCAGACACTCCAAGAAAGACAGTAGCTCAATCAGGTTAAAGATCCCCTGAAAAATTCTGCAGACATGCAGAACTCCAGAAAGAAGTACATTTTGCAGATCCTTGAGCATGACAACACCACTAAGCAACTGACTCTGTTACTGACAAAATTAAATATTCTGGTCAAACACTTGGGAAAAAAGTATAAAAGAAATGTTGAAATGACTGGCAGTTAGACTTCATAGATGTATACTTATTTTAAGAGCAAAAAGCATCAAATATTAGTGCAATATCAAACATCTTCTTAGCAGGAGGCACTCCTGAAGGTATATTGCCCAATGACAGAAAAAGCTTCCAAAACAGTGGTTCAAACCACAGAAGATCTGCATTCAAAATGAGGAAGTGCCTACAATTATTTTTGGGTTGAGCAATGCTAAAAATGATTACAAGCATTTAAGCTATCAGCTAGAAGCCATTTTACAGAAACCACAGTGATAAGCATCCTGTTTCCCCCTTGCTCCACGCCCTGCTCCCCCCTTATAAATTTGAGTGGTCTAGGAAGAAGGGAGCAAGCTGCAGAAACTACTGCTCCTTCCTTCCCAGGGAAAAAACACATACTACCCACAAGCCAGTCTTTATCCCCGGGTGAGATTTGCAACAGCCTGCATTATTTCCTGTTCCTGCAGGTGATTCACACCTTTGTTCTTCAGAAGTTAACTACCTATACTATAGAGTAAAAACAACACGCAAATACTCACACAGGACACACACTCCTGGTTGGCAGTCAGGAAGGGAACCATATAATGAGGGACACGGAAAACAATCATCTATTACAGTGCTAACTGGCAGCGCCAGACAATGATGTATGAAAAACAAACCGTAATCTTAAAGCAAACCTTTATGCCCCATACACAGCAATTATCAAAGAATGCTTTTAGAAAATTCCAACACAGACACCATAATTCAAGCTAATTCACTGCAGGGACGAATTTCAGGGGTGGCAGCAGACAGAAAGGCATCTGACCTTTTTTAAGGCAAGAACTCACAAGATAGCCTTTCAGAAAAACACAATGCTCACTTTACCAACCTAGACACCACAGGTAAGCAGACAGCCTAACTTCTGATATTTATGAAAAACAAAAAGAAATCAGTCAGTTAAGATCTTTTTCAGCCAATATTCACTATGCGGAACTACAGAACTGCCAGATGAACATCCTGAACTCTGTGTTTTTAATTAAACTATAGCTTAGATACAGTCAAACAACATTTATTTGTGTCCAGCAAGCTTTTCCTTGGACAACACTTCCTGCTCCAATCTGATGTTTTATGACAAGATCCTAAACACCTGAAAACCCACATTTATAATGGAAACACTGACAATGTGAAGTACGAGGCCCTAGAAATAAAAATGCTTTTGTGTTGAAAATATATTTAAATGAAAAGCAAATTATATAAAGTTTTCCACAAGAACTAAGATTGTTACCTTAAATATATGGAATATCACACACAAACACAGATGCACACATTCCCCCTTTCTACTGTCCAAAGCAATTGCACCGCCCACATTCAATATTCTTTAACCACAGCCTGCAAAGTACAGTACTGGCATAGGTTATTCAGTATCATCTGCAAAGTAACCTACGCCAGTTTTTAATGCACAACGGAAATCTGGTTTGCTCCCAGCTGCTGGTATAATAATTACTGTCCTATGGTTGCTAAGAGATACTCTCAATTTTTTTCCAAGACTACTAAAACATTTCTGTGCGCACAGGCAAAAGGATGCTGGGTAAAGCAATAAAATGACTCCAGCTGTAGCTCTCCAGCAGAATTCAAAGCCAGATGACAGCTGTAGAGAAAATGAAAACCAGACTGAGCTTTTCTTCAAATTTTCTCTCCTTACTTCTCCCAGTTTGCCAGAGTTAAGTCTGGGAGAGAATTCAACATTGTTCTGCAAACATTGTTAAAAATGTTCTGCTTTAAGTAAGTTTAATGATTACACAGAACGATGGATGAGAGACCATATTTCCGTTGCATCCCAGTTCTTGCATTTACTTCCCATGAGGCCTGAAAATCTGCTGTTAGATGCTAACCAACACAAGAAACGTTTAAATGTTTTTTCCTTAATTTTTCAATTGTGAATAAATGATACAGGTTTCAAAAACATCTGAATAGCTTCCTTCTGCTTTAGCTATTTCTAAGACTGATGGAGCAATATATTTGGCAAAGAAACTATTATTTTCAAGTATGTGTTTCTGACATGGGCTGAAATATTACCTAGATTATTCTGAATATTTTGTACAGTTTGAAGTAAAAAATAAGACATTTCACATGCCTCTTTCTTCAAAGGCTGTTCTACCTGAATATATACAGCACACTAGATGCAAAGAGGCTGTTTGGGATACTGGTGAAGGAAAAAAAAAAAAAAAAAATTCCTCCTGTTTTTAGAATACAATTCCAACAAAAAAGCTTAATAAACCCAAATATTTTAGCACAATATATGATTAGGTTTATTTTAAATTGATAATATGAAGTTGTATTACTTTTAATTCTAGGAACTGGATCTAGCCAACTTATTAACTGCACTAAGTCTTTAATATTTTATCATGTAGTATTGTCTTCTCCATAAAAACAAGGGTAAATTATTTCGCATTTCCTTACAAGTCATTATGTTGTTTTCACATTATGTATTATTTTTGTAAAACAAAACTTCTGCATACCTTTTCTTACAGACAAAATAAATTGAGTCATCACTAAATAATGCACTTACGAAGAGGTCACTAAATACTGTATTTACAAAGAGACACATGAACCATTAATGTCTTCCCTGACTGCACCAAAACCACTTATGATGCATGTAAGTTGCAGGCCTTTTCCAGCTTCATATTAACAAAAAGCCCAATGTACTTACTTCTGAAAGAACAAGCCAAACTTTTTTTTCTGCTTATAATTTATCAGTCTACAGTTTTCTTCTGCCAGTAGTAAGAAACTCAGAAGTATAAGTGATCCATTTCTTATTACTTCAAAACTGTTAGAATGTGCTGGTAACCTATAAATAACACCAGTATGGCTGAATCAACAAAACCTGAAGGAAATTAAGACTCAACTGCTCTGTTTTTCAGTTCTCAAAAGCTAGACTTACGCATTTCAGGATCCAAAACTCACATAAAAATAATTTTCAATGCATGGCTTCAAGATTTCATTTAGTTAGAGTTACTACTAAGAAAAAAAAATCCAATTTTAATTTTTTTTTTTCAGTTAAGCTAGATTAGTTTTAGAGCAAGAAGTTTGTATTTAGTAGAGGAAAAGAATCTAAGCCCATCTTTCAACCAAAAAGCAAACCGACTTAAACAAGCTGCTCATCCACTACATTCAAAATGCATGGCTTTACACCAAAACCATCTAAACTTCCTACCCAAACAAACTCCTAGTGTATAATTCTGTGTTAGTGTATATACATTTTCAGGGTTCATTTACCAACATTACAGGAAGTCAGATGGCTCTTCATTAACTTGTTTGTGTATTGCTATTTGAGATTAATCTGGTAAGACTAAGGCTTATTTGATGATACAAACAATTTACATCTAATAAGTTAACTAAACAACTAATAATTCTAATAATTTAAACAACCTTTAAAAGCAAGTATGAAAATTCTTGTTTGTAGTATTTTAATACTAAGATTTTAACATTATTTGCGAACAACAGAACAGCTAAAGAAACTACAATGAAACTATGTCCTCTTAAAACTATAAATTTGATCTTCAGTTAAAAGAATGCTTTCTCTGCGAGATTTTATTTACAAAATGGAAATAAACCCCCCCAAAAACTACTGACCCAAGATACTACATCATAAGCCAAATGCTAGCCTAGAAAGCACAAAGTAAGAGTTCAGTTTTTGGATCTGCATTTAAGAGATGCGCATACAACTTTTGGACAATCACTATTTCTGCTTGCTACTTCTATAAAATGTGATAATAATTACTACAAGGAGGCACTGAGGTTTCAAAACACCACCACTCAGTTTTGATCTTATTCGGATGATTTTATTTGCTCTCTGAAGCACCAAATATAACCAGCCAGTAAATAACTTATGAAACA
This sequence comes from Margarornis squamiger, assembly GCA_035222235.1. Classification (NCBI taxonomy): domain Eukaryota; kingdom Metazoa; phylum Chordata; class Aves; order Passeriformes; family Furnariidae; genus Margarornis; species Margarornis squamiger. Next base: position 32,727,193 of record JAWWTY010000156.1, read on the forward strand.
TGTTTAGCTTTCTTCATCACTAGTCATCTTCATTTAAAAAAAAACCAAACAACCAAAACCAACCAAAAGCACTGTTAATCAAATTTATGTACAAACTACATACTATATTCATACTACAAATATACTTTAAATATAGGATTCCTGCTGTGTAACATGACTAGAACAGCAGAGGCAAAAACTGCTCTTTAATATTCTATCCATGCTCTAAAAAGTCCTCGCATAGTTATATACCAAAACACTCAAAAATACTATTAGAGACTTGGGAAAAGGGCTTATAAAATAAACAGGGAAACAAAAAATCATTAGGCCTTTTAAACTACAGAGAGGAGGCAAGAAGGGGGTGGGGGCAAGTCAACATGACTCTTAAATACACAATCTTTAAAGAAAAATGGTCTTATTCATCAGTTAAAAAAGCCCCAGGGTTATCAAGTTTCACTTATAACAGTATCAGTCTTGGAAGGGGAAGGAATTAATAATATGAAGGAGAAAGTATACTATTTGATATTTCAAAGGTATTCTTGGTGACAAGACCTGATGCCTATAACTAAAATGCTGCAGCTTTTCACCATTGACATTCATAAGCCTGCAATTACAGCTTTGTTATTGATACATAAACCTGGTTTAGATGAAGCATAGATAAACCAGGGTGGTTCAGTCTTTCCTGCATTTCTTTTGTTTTTCCTTCCTTCTGATATTGTTATTGATAGGCAATGCTAATATCAATGATTTTACTTTGGTATGTAGAGATATGGTAAGAAATACTGGCTAGCCAGTAGTATTTTTGCCAGGCAATTCTTGCCACCTATCCATAGCACAAATCCACAAATGTAATGTGCAAAATTACATTTTACATCTAGAATGTAAAAGATAGTTCTACCAGCAGTTTGTACCACACAAGATTGTACCTGTAATATGTATATCGTGTGTGTATATATATATATACACACATATCTGTTTTATAAAGAATATTTTTTAAAAACATGTATTTATTTTTTAAAATATATATCAAGTAAAGCTACATTTAGATATGTAAACAGATGATGTATTTACATTCACATGAATATGGAATAGATGTTGCAAATACATTTTTCTCCAATTTTCCAATAACAAACTTTGTAACTCTAAAGAATCATAGATATTTGCTTCAATTTTTGAATCCTTATATAGAAACATAATAACTAGGCAGCAAAATCAAGAGGTAATTCATTTGTTCTAATATCATTAGGCCTGTAGAAATTGTTCAATTATTAATCCTTGCAACAAAGCACATTTAAGCAAGTCTTTTAAGAACTGATTAAGGACTGAATTAACTTTGGCACACATTTCCTCCACCCTGTCAAAATCTCATTCCTTTTTTAAATCTGAAATATCTACTATTTATAGCAATTTTACTTTCAACTGCTTTGAAATAAAGCACTGCAAATAAAGAACAACAGGTGGTTGCAGAGCCAACACTTACACAAACAAATACATTTCTTTTATCATAAAATAGAAAGAAATCAGGAGACTTCTGCATTGCCACTGCATTGCAGTATCCTTTCTAAATACTTGATTCTCAGTCTCCTATAACAATTTGATTCTTACTGGTATCTTCAAAGTCTGCTGCTAATTTTCTTGATTTTGTGTGGCAGAGGTTCTACACTGGATCTATCTACACTGACAAAGAATTTATTATTGCATAAATGACAAAACTCTTTCCCTCAAGAAACCACTTAGGAATATTATCAATTTTCTGAGTAGCCACCAAGACCCCTGAGTCAACTTGTTTCTTTATCAGCTTCATATTAATTTAAATACCTGAACTCTGAAAACTGAATACATGTGTAAATAAAGGCAATGCTTTCCCTAAAACTGTAAATAAGAAGGAAGAGATAGGAAGCATACACAGATAGAAGGAAGATTTACGCACTTATATTGCAGCTATTTATTCTGCGTATACATATATATATATAAATATCTCCAAAATATTTGTTTATACTGGCTTTTTAATTACATGGATTTTTGAATATTACCAGGCAGTGCTACACATCAATGTTACAGGATTTATGGTATATGACATGGTATTTGTGTAAAGCATTGTAACTCTGAGGCACGGTTGGACATAAATTTTTACCTCTTAAGCCATTATGACCTATAGAAATTGAATAGTGCAAATAAGGATCAACAAAAACTTGAATTTCAACACATGACTATCCTCAGTGTGTTTTTAAAAAAATGTTCGAACTTCTGCCCTTGTTTGGGCTAGATTCTTTTACATTATTGCAGCATCTTTTCAACTGTAACCATATGATGGAGAGTCTTATCACTGTAGGGTAAAATCTAAGAAAACAAATAGGATATGCAAGTAAAAATATTCTTGATAGCTCTATTTTCTTTTTCCTGTAAAAATATTTCAAGTTCCAATAAATTCAAAGAGGACACAATCTGAACAGATATTTTGAAATTAAAAATTAAACTCACGATGGTTAATTATCCCATTGATTAAATAATGACTACTTAGTTTAGGACAGACAGTATTTTAAGTCTTCTAGATAACTGTTCTGAAATTTATTTAATTAAACTGAATTGTGCTGTGGCTCTTATTATACTTATTCTCATTAACGAGAATAAAATCTGTCCAGTATATTTCTAAAAAAAAAAAAGGCAGAATTCATTTAAAAATTTACTCACTTGAAAGCAGTCTTCTGCCACTTCAACATCATTTTGAGAGGGTGGATAACCTACACACAAAGAAAAAGAAAAAAACCAACGAAGTAGACAAAGTTATTTTCTTTTTATTTACAGCTTACTGCTTTCAGTAGTCCACACATCCTTCAATATCCAGCTATGATGATATAAATATTCTTGTTTATTTTTTAAAACCTATTAACCACTGTATTTCAAGTTGATTTCATAAGTACCATTCATTTCTACACTCTATATTTTATATATTGAGTATTTCTACCCACACTCCTCTCCTCCTGTTCACACCTTTCTTGTGAAAGCATTTTCAAAGTGTCATCAGCAGTCATAAGCGAGGGAGTATGTTCTTTTTAATGTAGCATTTTGAAAATTAAAGGCAGATACATTTGGTTGGCTTGAACGCATATTGTCCTGTATTTTGCTATAAATCAGGAGAAATTGGAACTGTAAGACCCGACGAGAGAAAATGGCTTGTCTTCCCTAATTATCTTAAAGGCATATGCATGATAACAACACCATTCAAAAGAAGTCATTCTAATATGTTCCCTTCAGAAGCACGTTTCTCCCTTTGTTAACAGGACAACACATTAAATCCCTAAAGTTCCTTTATACAAGCCTAAAAGAGTTGTTCTTTCAATTCAATAGACACCTTCTCTTCCCTCCCTCTCTCAATACAGCAACACATTTATCATATTTTCAGCTCAGAATCTAGGCTCCATGAGGATGTCAGTGAAGCTCTGGTAGCCATATTGCTATTTGAATAAATTCTTCCACTGTTCCATAAAAATCTGTCTTCAGAACTACACTGTGAACTGTTAGTAAACAAATAAGACTATTAATTGAAAGTACGTGCAGAAAAAGAGACAATTCAATAGGTCTCAAGTCATTTCAACTTCATAGTTTATCCTCAATGAACACAGCTGTCGTGAAAAGCTTCTGAGAATGAAATTCAAGTGAAACAACGTAATACTCTAGCTTCCTCCATTTCTTCATGTCTAAAAGAATGAGGCAACACTTTATTATGTAGGATATTTCAGGAAATTACCTTACAGTGTTTGCAAAACACTTTAAGACACTTGGATGAATGGCACTTTAGAAACACCAGAAGTGCTACTTAAAAACTGTTAAAATCTCAATATGCTATAGATCAATCCACATCCTTAAATACTGTCAGCATTAATGTTATACAAAGTGCTTTGACATCTCATTTAGCACACACTCAATATCCCTCTGCCCCACCAAGTCCTTCACCTGAAATATGTACCTTGAGAAATATCCTCTACTGCTCTCCGAATACCTCTATCGAATGCTCTTGCATCAGCAGGACTCTGAAATGTGAGGCCAAACTTTTTGTCATCAATCTTCCAGTGGTAAAAAGTAGGAGTAACTTTGTTGTAAACGAGGTCTTTCTTTAGTGTGCATTCCAAGACCACCTTCCAGAAAGAAAACAGAAGGAAAAATATCAGGGACCAATACATCAAATCTGAGAAAAAAAGGTAGTCATACATTATAAGAGCAGATAGGAATCTCTCTTTAGTTTTCTTCCTGTTACAAGGGTGTAATTTTGACTTCATTTCCACCATGGCCAAATTATTCACTATTAGTTGCTGATAGGTGGTATGGGTTAAGAACACTACTTGTATACTAAGGCAATCTTCTCATTCGAAAATCTCACCCACAAAAGTATATCATATCTGCAGCAAGCACTTAGGTCAATACAAATGATAGATGCTCAGCAAATTAAATAGGCTGCATCCCCTAAAAACATTACTGTGCTGATATAAAATTTTACTGTATCACTGGGAATTTTATTTATATACTTATTCTATAAAATTTTTGAGCATGAGACTAACTTCAAGCTGCTTTCAGGCCATATCAGATTTCTCCTAGAAAGGTTATTAGACAAGTGAAAATAATACAGGACTATTGTATCAAGAACTGAAATTAATAAAAACTAGACTCTTTATGAATGTATTACTGCCTGCACCTAGACAAAAATACATTTATGAATTTTTTTATGGCTCATGTTTAACTATAACAAAAACAGTCACTAAGAATAATAAACAGAATTATTTGGCTACAAAATAATTAAAGGTATATATGCACATTCAGTTATGAAACAAAGTCACAGTCTTCACCCAGAACGGTTTGGGTAGGAAAGTTCCTCAAATATCATTTAGTTCCAACTTCTCTGGACAACTTGTTCCAGTGCCTCACCACTTTCACAGTAAAGAATTTTTTCCTAATATCTGATCTCAATCTATCCTCTTTCAGTTTGAATCTTTTCCCCTTTGTCCATGCTCTTGCAAGTAGTCCCCCTTCATCTTTCTTGTATTCTCCCTTTACGTACTGGAAGGCCTCAATTTCCCCACTTTAAATAGTCTGGTTTTAAAAATATATTTGCATATTTACGTTACTGGCAAAAATTATTTTAAGCAACATTGTTACACTGAGTGCTTCTTGACTTTAAAAAATCCAGTGTGAACAAGAAAGTATGGAGGGAGATGCACTGATCTGCTCCTGTAGTACCAGGTATAATGAAGCTCACAGCAGGACAATCTGTATCTCCGTATTACCATCTGATGCTGAAAAACTACACTGAGAGATCAATGAGAAATTTTAATATTCTATCATTTCAACATTAATGTACTTTTAGAACTTCAGTGATTAGTTCTGTTACATATGCAGGTTTTTGAGAGAAAAAAATCAAAATTCCTTACAGGACAAGGTAAAATTAGTTTAATTATAAACATAACTGAGAAAAAAAACCCTCTTGAATTAAAAAAAAATTTCAGTTTTTCTTACATATTCCTTGTGTTACTCCTCCCCTTTCATGGCTAATTATTAAATAGATAAAAAGATTTCTTCTTCTGCTCTTCATTCTTTATTCTCCCTAGACCCCACCATCTCCTCTCAACTGTTTTTACCTTTGCTTTTATATCTGTCTCTAGGAGGATGACGTTTTTTCTGCACATATAAACTCGTTCACCATTAAAATAAGTTTCATTACTTCACTTGGAATTCCCTAAATGGGCAACGATATGTAGGTAAAACTGCCTACAAGGAAACATAGAAAGGAATCTTAACTATTTGCTGTAGGCATGCAGGAAAAGGTGCCGCAGAAAGAGAAGTATTATTCTGCAGTTCTAAGGTGTGATAAATGATCGTTTGTTGTTCCTTTGGATGATTTTAAACTTGCTTCCTCCTTAAAAGAAGAGTTAAGAATGAGGATTCCTCACATCACTGCCTTTTCTAGGTCTGTGAGGTCTTTTTGTGGGATGTCCAATACATTAATACCAGCTACTTTTATGTCATATTTTGTGTGCACTTTCATACAAAACATCAACAAAAAGTACTGCAAGTCTGATTTAACAGGACCTCAATGAACATCTGGTCTCAAAAGAATTAATCCAGATTACTTGATACTGAAAATTCATACCTGGTGACAACTAAAAGGAGATAAATAACTGGATTAAAACTTTAGTGAGTAGAAGCTATGATTTCCAAAGATACCCAAACCAAACCAGAAAATCCCCAAACTGACTATCTCCAACCCAAAAAGCAACACTGGTACCACACACCTCCATCTCCAGGCCCCACAATATATTATATTACAAGCTATCATTAACAAAATAAGTAAACATCCTCTCCAATAGTAATTGTTTTCAACTTAAGGAAACAACAAATTTGATGGGATGACACCAATTTTTCACATCTAAACCTATATGAAAACACACCAGTTAACACAGTAGATATAACTGAACGGGCACTGAACAGGGAAAAACTTGTTGCATCAAAATTGTACATGTTATCAGATATCAGAATCCATATAACCAAGACTTCATACCTGCCCCATCTGACAGAAAACTTAGAAACTGTAGGTCAAACAGCAAGATGATGTAAGAGCTGTACTACAGCCCACCAAAATCAATCTTTTCTCAAAGACAATTTAAAAAGTAAACAAGTTTTTAAACGGCAGATTTTTAGAAGAGAATGATATTTATATTAAGTTTTAGCTTTGTATCTCTCACTTTACACAATTACATGTTCTTCAAAATAAAGATTTTAAACTTTGTCACTCTTTACTCATGATCCAAAAGATACTAATACTTTTTTCCCTCCCTTCTTTGGTAAAAACTTGCATAGCAAAGGACTGGAGAAGAAAATAAAATAGACAAGTCTACTAGACTTCTCATTCAAGAATGTAAAATTCACCAAAGCCTAAAAACCTGTAAGTTTGAGCCTAATGTATATTTAATACTAGTGTTAAGATAGAAGAGAGGTAGTGTAAACACAGTAAAAGAAAGCAGCAGACCAACAAGGCTGGGAGGGACTGTAATTGTTCCAAGCAGACTGGCTGGAACCAGATCTAGGAAGGTGAGTATAATAGAGGAGGAAATGTGCAATTATGTAAAAAGTCTTCCATATATCCTTACGTTGCAACATGGATCTAAACAACCTGAGCAAAGCAACGGGAACCATTCATTCTCAGATTAATTCAATGGTGCCACTACTTTGATTTTCATCTCAGATAACTAGAATGTTTTTTGTGAACGCCATGAGATGTTTTAAATACTTCTGTACTGCACAAAAATTTTGGAAGTTCTACATGTAGTCTAAAGCTGGTTCAGAAAAGGGCTGATAGCAACATAGCTCTCAGATATAAAAAGAACTGACGAGAACCCATCCAACAAGGAACCTCAATATTTTGAAGTTCAGTCTCAAAGTATTTAACTTATACAGCTGACTTACAAACTGAGATCTACAGTCCTAATTAAATGCCTGCATAGCCTAGAAAATATTTGGAAAGATCTGGCACATTGAAATGCAACTGCAATGTAGTGTCAGAAGCAGAACTTGGAGAAGCAGCAACTAAAGCTAGTTCATTCCTTTTCAGTGCAACCATTTAAAAGGCATCTGGGAGATACCTCCATCAAGTACCTCATCTGTGTACTTCAAGTTGCTTTGGAATGAATTCCACCCTTTTACTGACACATAGGCTAAACAGTTATATCGGCATTATGATTCCCATGTATCTTAGGTAAAAGCCATAGAACTGAATTCCATTTGCTCTCTACCTGACATATTTCAAAACCTATGGTTCCCTGCGTCCCAGAGAAGTGCTCCAAGTTCCACACTTCAGGTTTTCCAGGAGAGGGGACTTTCCTTACATTCTCTGGAAGCTAAGCCAGTTCACAAAAACAAGATGTACTGGCCAGAGGAAATCAAAATATAATCTGGTTAGAAAGATATTTTAACAATGTGCAATGTGACTTGAGGGGATGGGTAGAACTTCATTTGTAAAGGTGACCCTCTTTTATAATCCACTGATCTGTTTTCAGAAACAGCTTGCAAAAAAGCGAGTGAACTGAAAACCATGGTCCAGAGCACATTCCTGAAGACACATGTGCTCTACAACTGAAGTGTTCAAAATTGTTTAGGAAGTTTTTTAAAAAAATATTGTTACTTTCTCTTTGCAAATCCAATGGTAGAGCAATCAACTAAACAGGGTATGAATAACTTCAAAGATTATTCAGATATACAGGTTTACCAAGGGCATTCTAAAATAAAATTAGAGTGATATTGGAGCACAGAAACAGCAGATTCAGTATAACACTCCCTCAAAATCTCAAGATGATCACAGCATTTGGTCTCTACTCAATAGCAAATATGGTAACTTCCACTTTTAATTTATTTTTAAATAAAAAATAAAATGTATCATTATGAAGTATAATAGCCAACTGTCAATTCTCTTTGGACTAAAAACTCAGTTGTTTGGCTTCACTAGGGAAAAGATGAAAAAATGTGGTTTTACAGTGACTCCAGAGGAATACACTAAGAACAAATGTAAAACAATTAACTATATTGAAAGCACAACGATCAGAACAGTTCTAGAACCAATGACGGGACCCCTGTTAAACAGAATTTGTCTTTCAGTCCCTGCTACCTACTGCCCTTCTGAATGAGCCTCAAGACCTGATCTAATGATATCCTTGCATATCTGGTGTAATATCTTGTTTCTTTTATTCCAAGAGAGGTCTTGTTCCATAACATACAACTTTGTTGTTAATTCATTACACATTAGCTGTTGCTTATAAGCACATTATCTGATGTCTGTGGAAATATGTATATACATAATGTACTTTTACTCAGTTATCGAAGAATCTCTGGCTCTCTAGTATTCTTCCCCACACCCTAAATCTGTATTTGTTAGTTCCTTGGGCTTTTTATTCAATATACACTGGATAGATGTTGTTCCACGATTCACTTCTACCTTTTATCCTGTGTTTTTGACAGGCTGACTTCCAAAAGCAACTTCCTGAAACTGCAGCAAGATCACAATCTGCCCTGACAGACTAGTAGAGGTCCCATTTGGGGGCATGTAGGGGGAGGACAGATGGACACAGGATGGGACACACAAAAAAAACCCAAACCAAAACAAACAGTTCAAGACAATAAAGGTTTGGAAAATATATTCATGCTACCATGAACTTGATTTCAGACAGGAAGAGGAGCAGAAGCATTTAAAACCTTCTACCCAAAGTGGAAACAAAGCAAGGCTTGCCCAGGGGAAACAGGAGAGAGAGTGCAAACAGATCAGGACACTGTTGGCTTGACATTTTCATATGCATGCAGGCAAAACATTAAACCAGCCTTCAGTTCTGAGCATTTTATTACCCTCAAATTCTTAAGGCAAGCTGTGAATGTTCCAAGTATTAAGAATTAAGAGAAAATTATCAAGTATCTCTAAATGAAATTAAGCTTCTCAAAAACAGTCTCAATAAAGCTAAAAAAGAGTTCTAAAGGGAACTACTGCAAAGTGAGGAAGGAACTGCAGGTGCACATAGCTGTGCGGGAACACGGGGTACGCTGCTAATAGAACTACGCCTCGCTGAAACAACTGAGTCAGCAGAATTTCTATTTATATGCTCTCTTCTACAATAGTCAGTCAAGGCAGGAAACTCAGCAGTCCTGTCTCAAGGGAGAAACGTGTGCTTGAGAAAGGATCAGCAGTATGGTATAAGAAGTAATTCTACCTTTTAAGCTAATACAGGAGTCAAAATTCACTGGCAGAAAAGAGTAAGTTCTTGATAAAAGTCATTAAGATGGAGCTTTCGTGCCTTCTCCATTTCTCTTTGTTTCCACAGTAAGACACAGCCTCATTCAGAAACCTATTTGGCACACAAGTAACCAAGCAATTCATAGTAAGCCCATTTTGTCTTTCACTGGTCTTCCACCATGTAGAAATGGTTGAGATCCTACACAAGTTTCCTTTTGTGAGGCTGATTTTCATGATGCTATTTAAGAGAAGTTTATTACTGGGATTTTATTTAAGGTAGCTGATGAATGAATGCTATCTATGTGTTCACCTAACCAGATCCATTCTTGAACCTGTCAGCTTCAATCTCTTTTCCAACAAAGCTTATTCTCATGTAAAATGGCTACTTTCTGTCATAGCCGAATTCCACAACTAACCAAATAATAACTGAGGAATTCCTTCTGATTTCATGTTCTTAACAAATTATCTCATTTCCAACACTCCTATTAAATGCAGTATCACTGGTATATAAACAAGTTAACAAGATTGAAATGCAACCCTCCACTGGGGAAGAAACTTCATAGCACAATGTTTTCATTTTAAATTCCAAATGGATGCAAATCTGCAATGAAAAAAGTAAGTTTCTAAAAAAATCAATGTGCTTAATTCTAAAACAGCATGGTATTACACCTAAAACAAATAATTAGCTCTTTAGGAATATAATCATTGACATAAAAAAGCTCAGCAACAGCATTAGACTGAGACTACAATCTACTTTCTAGTCTACAGGCAACAACAAGCAAACATCTATACTTATGTCCCATGTAGTTTTAATATCACGGAATCACAGAACATGCTGAGTTGAAAGGGACCCATAAGGATCACTGAGTCCAGTTCTTTGCCCTGCACAGGACAGCACCAAGAGTCACACCATGTGCCCAAGAGTATTGTCCAAATGCTTCTTGAACTCTGACAGGCTTGGCACTGTGACCACTTCCCTCAGGACCCTGTTCCAGCACCAACCATCCTCTGGGTGAAGAATCTTCTTCTAATATCCAACCTAAATATCCCCTAACACAACTATGATCATAAAATGGATACAAATTTTTACCGTTTTATCCCTGAGTCGTTCTCCATGGATAAGAAAATCAGCACAGCTATTCTCTTCCTGGGGAATGACTTTGAAGACTGTGACACAGCTTAGTCCACCCCCTCCAAGTGGTAACCATCCACCACTTGAGTCATCCCGGGTCATCACCACAGCTCGCACTCGTGCATAACTATTACTGAAAAAGATGCAAAAGAAGAAATTAGTCTTTCAAAAACAGAAACGGGTAAATCTAGTTAAAAACCAAACAAAACAACAAACCCATAACTAAAGTCGTAATAAGTAACACTGTGTTTCCACAACTGTCACCCTAGAAGAAACACATAGAACCACCCTCTAAAAAATGTTCCTCTGTATTTTATACCTCCATTAGGACTTCTTGGAGCTTACATGTGACTCCTTGTAAAGAAACTTAACCAGAGAATGTAGTAAGCAAGTCAAAACTGTTATTCTTCTAAAAACTTTAGAGTCAATAATCTAGCTAGAGGGCTGACAGTAAGAATCAACTCCTGATTTATTTTAGACTAATCATGAAGCCAGTCAGTCACCATGAAATTGCACAGAAAAGAGAACAAGAAAGCAGAAAGAGGTCAGGCCTTCCATCACTGAAATCTAAACAAGAAGAGGCTTCTAGCCAGAAACCCTGCTTCCTTTCGTCCATCACTTCTCCCCACACATATAACCCATCCTTTGCAAGGGTAGGTCAGGACGCACACACTGTGGAGTTCAACAACAGAACCAGCTATGGCTACTTAAAAATCACTACTTGCAGAATCTACTAGTTGGTCCTCTCCTGTCATGAAAGCATTTTACAAATTAACATATTTTCCATCACTTAGCATTTTTATAAAATAAACAAGTTGTTACCATGTCATTACTTATGACCCAAATTCCTTTTTCAGAAAGGAAAAAGAGCTTTTGGTGATCTCTCTCTGCTTTTATTTCTTCCTTTCAAATTAAATGACAAATTTTAGTTTTAGTTACGAATTTGCCACTACATCAGTTGGAAAATCCCACGGTTTACTGAGGATATTATAAGATCATATATTCGAAGTATGGTTTACCGCATGAATGTAACAGTTAATGAATGAACATTTCAACACCTTAAAATAAATATGATTCATGTTATCTTTTGCATGTTCCTGATTGAAGGTTTCAGTACTTATGATGTCAGTTGGCATTAGTGATGTCAAATTTAAGGGCTGAAGAGAAAATATTAGAAGAGGACAAAGTTGTCCCTTCTGTACAAAATTACTTGTGATAAAACCATTCACCATGTACTTTTAAAAGATCACTGCTTTATTTTTTTTCACTGAATATCCCAAAATAACAAAGGTAGGCTTTTTTGCATAATTAATATATTACATTCTCACACACACACATATGATTCACTTACATGTGTATATATATATAAGAATTTTGCTGCAAACATCCAAAGCTTAAATACATAGTGGTTTGGAAAATAAAACAAGACTATAAATTTTTAGCTTATGGACAGCTGAATATGTGAATAGATTTTTTTTTTGTCCCCTCCAAGCAAATCCCAGCCCCCTCCTCTCTCGACACTTCATAGTTCAAATAACAGTTTAGTCAGTGTTTCTCATCATTTCTGTACCAACTTATTTTAGTAAGTATTGAAACACAGCAGACAAATATAATGAAGAAAAATTCAATCCTTCTTTGTATGCATCTATCACAATTCTCCTATCTGCAAACAAAAATGGCTACATCCTGATACTTAATAATATTACTGAAAGTTGAATCATTCATTCATTGGTCTCTATCACTATCACTGTGTTTCACTGTGATACAAGTTCAGATTGTAACTGTACACTTCAGACACAGGTAGCCGTCTGTCTCATTTCTCTCAGAGGAGCCTCTTCTGACAGAAACTGAGGACATGGGGACCTTCCTCTAAAGCAGTAAGAAATAGTATGCACCAATTGGTTAAACCTACACACTGTCTTTGCTATTCTCCATTCGAGTCAAACACAAAATCTGAATATTAGAGCTTTCTTTTCTGTATCAAGAGACTGCAGCAAGAGTTCAGCTAAACATCATTTAGGGATATCAGAGAACTTCCCTCAGGCTACATAAGAAAACTTAAAATACAACATATTAATTTTTTCCTAAAACGAAAGTTTACACTACACATCCATTTTCTTTTCAAGAACTGCTAAGGACAAGCAAAGATGGAGGATACATATCATATCTCAGTGGCTTTAGCTACTTCCATTTGACAGAAGTTTTCTGTCAGTGTTGGGGCTTTCCCCCACTTCCAATACTGAGATGTTTAGTCTAGTTAACAATCTTGTTTCGCTTTTCATATATTCCAAACAGTTTTAAACATTTATCCTTTCAAATATTTTAGAAATGGCTATCAAATCCACTGCATTAATGCAAGAGCCAAAATAAAATTCCCTAACGGGTAATATTTAATGAATAATTTCTTAAACAGAAACAAAACAGTTTTTCCATACAACCACCCTGTAAATTAACCGGGCAAATTCATTACTGTACTTGCAACAGTGCCAAAGACTACAAAGAGATTTTTTAGTTATATGTTTCTGTTAGTGGCTGTTTTTTAACACTGTTTTTTATATTTGAATGGAACTCACAACTGGAAACAAACACTATTTTTAGTAACAATACAAGCTGGTTTGCAATTAGCCACAATGCAGTGGCAGGAGTTATGAATGATTTCCATTTCCAAAATCCTCTGCAAACAAAAATGGCATCTGCCTGTCATGCTACTGGTGTCACCAGAAGCACTCAGATGTCTTGTATTTCTAAGCATTATAACTCCACCTACTCCTGGGAACTTCAGAACAAATTGCTCAGCTGCTGGTGTAGCTTAGCTGTGGGAAAAAGGGCAGACAAGGCTTCAGTGTTTTCCTAACACAGCCTAACGTTTTTACCTACTCTTGCATGTTTAGCAGCTCTATCAGGAACACCTGAACAAAAGAAAAACCAAACAAACAGGGCAATCAGTTGAGCTCTAACAAAGCCTTTTACCAGAGCTACCAGATGCACGTGAAATGGAGCACGAAGAGCAGCCTTGAAACAGCAGGCCCAAACCTACTGTACTGCAGCCAACTTTTCCTGAGACTCCCTGATTTTGGTTGTGGCCACTAGAAATTCTTGAGGCAGAGCAAGGTTTGCAAGAAATGGTACTCTGCCCATAGAAGCATGCTGCTTCCCAAAGCCAGTGCTGAGCACCAGTGAAGACCAGGAACAAGGACACTGTCCGAGATCAGCTCCTAACACCAGATCTTCTCTCTAATGTCTGAGTGCCTTAAGTAAGGAGATAAGAGTACAGTGTTCTTATGTGATTACAGGAAGTTATAAATTGGGATAAAGGAAAAAAGAAAAAAAAGAGATTACCTACAGTGTTTTCCCCTTTAGTAGTGAAGATTTACTGGAGTACAGCATGTGTCTTAATGCTGTACCTATTAAGCATGAAATGAAGCAATTTTAAGATAACATAATATCTTGTGTGAAGTTTCATTCTAAAAATATTATAAATGAAGATGATTCTTGCACCAAAATTAAAGGCTGCAGTGGTGTGAACTAATCCACCTGAGAAAGCATTGGGACAAAAACAAAGGGTTACAAACCATAAATTGACAGGAAAGATGTAAGACTTACAGTCCTTGCTCACCATCAGCCTTATTTTAAGAGCATCAGGTATTAAAATCTGGAAACAGGTTTTAAAGGCTCTCTCCTGCTCCCAAAAGCTGTGTGTTTATATTGTTGTAATGCTCTTGTGCCCAAATTAACTTATGACCTGGATGACCAAACTGTTTAGGAAGTATACCACTGGCCAAGACAGGCTGGGATCTTCAGCTTAGCAGCTAAAGAACAATCCTGCTTTTGGTGGCTGGGGGAGGAATACAACTGTAATTGCATCACTGTGAATTTTATTTTTTTTTTAAATAAATTATTTTGATAATTGGAGGTATTTCTTATGTTTAATATAAAGATAATGAAAGATACCAAAAGTTATTATCTTTGTCCTTTTTGCCATCAGCCACACAAAAAAAAAAAGGTTAAAAATTTTCTGCCAAAGTACTTTTCCCAGAGAAAAGCCAAAGAGATATTTGAGGGGGAAAAAAGAAAAAAGCAGCCATCTTGTTGCTTTACATTTATTTTAACCTAGTTTCAACAGTATGCAAACCTTCCCTCTCCTAGTTAACACTAAACATCGCCATCCTTTTATTTGTATTGCATCTTGCACATTTCCATTTTAATATGACTGGAAAACAAAAACATTGCTTTCAGAAATGTTTGTTAAAACAACTGCACTGTAGCTGCAAATTCTGTTTTTAGTACTATAAAGCTACTACCATTACTACGAAGAAACCTGGATCTGCAAGTGGGATTATAAACTGAACCACAGGAAAAAACCACCCACTTTGATTTGGTAACAATATTTAGAATTATGGTTTCTTTAAAAGTTGGAAAGCAGATTTTCAGAAAAGGACCTCAAGTTTCATATGGACATCAAGCTGAAAAGCCAAAATGATGCCCTTGGGACAAAGGAGTGCAATCATGTCCCAGCTGCATTACAAGTGTTGCCAGCAGGGCACAGGAGGTGATTCTGCCCCTCTACTTGGCACTAGTGAGGCCAGATCTGGAGAGCTGTGTCCAGTATTGGACTCCCCAGTACATGAAAAACATGGAGCCTGTGGAGTGGGTCCAGCAGAGTGCAACAGAAATGATTAAGGGACTGAAGCATCTGTCATATTAGGGAAGGCTGAGGGAGGTGGGGCTGCTTAGCCTAGAGAAGAAAACACTCGTAGATGTCTTATCAATGTATACAGATACCTGAAGGGAGGGTGCAAAGAGGATGGAGACTGGCTCTTTTCAGTGGTGCCCAGTCAGAGGACCAGAGGCAACAGCCACAAATTGAAACAGAGGAGGTTCCATTTGAACACCAGCAACCAGCCTCTTCACTGTGAGGATGCCTGAGTGCTGGCACAGGTTGTCCAGAGAAGTTGTGGAGTCTCCATACTTGGAGAGTTTCAAAAGCCATTGGGACACAGTCCAGCGTAACCTGCTTTAGGTGGCCCTTCTCTGTGCAGCAGGAGTAGACGAGCTCCAGAGATGCCTTCCAACCTCAAATATTCCTTCTTTTATTTAATATCATATTTCAAAGCACAGCAATTTCAATAAAATACAATTTCATGAATATAATCAATATGGGTTGATTCACGAGAATTCATGATACTTCGAAGCAAGAGTTGTCACTGTGCACAACTGCTATTTAAACTCTTCTGACAAGGTGGAAAAAAAGGCGTTCTGAAAAATCATGACACTCTCTGCTATGAGATTACACTATCTTTGCTGGCATACAAGTAACAGTTTCAGGCTGATCTCCAAATGTGAAATAGTCATGGATTGAGGCTTTTTACCTTTGACGGGCACCGTACACACATACTTTAACCTCACCAACTTCTGGTGCAATATACTTCTGTGTTTGTAGCCTTACCTAAAGAGCATACAAGAACTACATGTGGCTTTTTATGGTTCTTATTATCCAAACAGCTTAGCAGAAGATTTTATGATTCTCAGCTAGAGAAGTGCTCATAAATATGTGCATGCCGAGAGTACCAAAAGGTAATATCAGACCACTGTGCTCAAGTCTGTTTTATTTTCAGATAGCATTTTTTGAGTATTGATTCAATTTAGAAAAAAAAAATAATGTCACTAGTATCACATAAGCTTATTGGTACACTGCTGATATTATAAACACCTTGCTACTAAAGGTTTAGAGTGAGGGCCACCAGCACAAAACATTAACGACAGCTAGAACAGAAAGAGATGCAAATATGAGTACTAAAGAAGACATATTTTATATCAAGAAAACATATGACAGCATATATTTTTAATGAAGAAGAAATTGCCATAATAGCAGCTACATGAGGCTCTGCCTAACATGACTGTTACCTTTCTCCTCTAAAAATTATACCAGCAAATCAGAGTATATACCAAACACTGTTGGAATGCACAACTTGGCAGATTTTCTTCCTTTAAAAAAAAGGCAAAAGGTATTCTTCACAGTAAACAGCAACCATATGTGGCTACTATTCCTAGGAAGTTTATTTCTGTGAGGAGTTTAGCAAGGAAAGAGACGTATTTCCAGGAAGAACTATAGACAAGTGCTGTTACATTTAGGATATTGGTACCTACACTGAGTTACTGAAGAGCTTTGGATTTTGTCAAAAAGCCTGAAGGGAATATTCCTGCTAAAACAAAAAACTCTAAGAAACAAAACAACAACAACAACAATCTTCTTACAGAAACCTGAACTACCAAGCAAAATGGCTTGAACCCAAAAAGGTAAAAGGGAAAAGCTACATGGGAAACTGTATTACATAAGGAGGAGAAAACTGGTGTCCTGAAAGAGCCAAAAATACATGATTACAATTATTATTTAGCAGAAGAGGCTTATAAAACAAGGTATTTGACAGCACATCTATGGTTGAAAGGGGAAAGTGAGATACAAATGAGCAAGTTTCAGAATGGGAAACTCTCAAAACCAGTATATTACTCTCATGAAGTGTTCTCTTGGACACAACATCAGAATGAACAAAAATTAAAAAAGGAATGGGGTTCTGATGCTCCTATTTCATTGCAGACAATTTAAGATTTGTGACCATATGAAGTAATTGATGCTGCAAGGAAGAAGGGCTACTGCTGTAAGCACTTTTGCAAAGCACAAGAGCACATGAACAGTGACTGCTAAGAAGACTTGAAAACCATCAAAATTACATACCAAGTACATATTTCACATTTCTGTGAATGACATTTTACCCTGTTCTCCAGCATCTTCTCTTGTTTAATAATTGTGGCAATTTCTATTAGTTCTGTATGTTATTCATGAGGGTGTGTTAAATGAACGAATATTTTAGCAGACTAAAGGAGATCACAACACACATTTGGATTCCACTTCTTTTAAAGAAACTGTAGTTTTCCTAAGAGAATGGATTCTGTAACACCATCTGGTCAAGGTATATTACTTAGAAAATGGCATCTGATATAAAATACAAAATCAAATAAAACCCCCAAACTTATTTTTCTTTCTATCCTTCCCCCCAAAAGTTAGAAAGAATCAAAGTAACATTCAAAAACGGGTCTCCAGGTTTTGGATATGTGTAACAAAACTAAACAGATCACATACTTCCACAGCCGCTTGCTTAACAGAGGACTGATAGTAGCAAGGACTCCTGGATTAAACTCCATCCAATTTTAGGCAGATAGGATAACACATTTCGAGTGGTCAGATTCTGGTACTCCTGTGCCCCGCAGGTTTCATAGGTTTCCTTCAAGAAAACCTAGATTTGCCTCATTTTTAAAAGCTGACAGAAATAACTCCAGAAATATCCACTCGTCATCCCAGCTCAGCTTCTCCTCTCTGCATATTATCCTCAGTTTTTTGTTCCTTCCTTATCAAAAAATTTCTGAAGATCCCCAGGAATCTCTTCACTCTGTTTATAGCACGTAACTGTCTGTACCTTCTTTTAATTTTGTGAAATCATTACTTGTTTCTTACCAAGCTCTTGGGTACTGATGCCATGTATTAATTTTGATTTGCTTACCATGGAAACATGTAAAGATGAAAGAGCCCACAAATAAAACAAGAGAAAGAGGTTAAGAGGTTTAAGGATTTTTTTAGATAAGGAAAGTTAACATATCTTTCCAACCTTGCAAAAACAAAGGAATGTTTAAAGAATCCATGAAAGACAAACTTCATTTTCTCCAAAGCAAACTTAAGACAAGCACAAGTCTTCAGCCCTAAGGCAGATTCCACTGGAAGTAAGACAACTTGACACTTCCAGTAAATGTCGTCAGACAACATCCATCCAGCCTAGAAAGAATTTTTCTTTTAAATGAAGCTCACAGATTCAGTTGTGCTTTTTATTTTCCAGTGAATAGTAATTATTACTACAGTTTAGGTTGGCATAAATGATGGAAAGTCTTTCAGATAATAGTTGTAGCTGAACAGGTCCAAATTCTCCCTCCTCTCAGAGACATTTTCCTCCAGCCTTACATGCGCACAAAGTCCAAGTATCAAGTATGCAAGTACAATTAGATTACCCTCATAGTCAAAGCTATTGGTCATCTAGCCATTGAGATCACTGGAGACCCTGTTAAAAGGAGACGTGAACATATTAATCAACAAGTCATTTTGTAATAAAGTTCTTCACCACTATGATAAGATGAAGGTCACTAACATATTCCTTATGAACGATTTCAGCTACCCTGAAGTATGACAGGCTGTACTGAATATGTTTCTTTCAAACAAGAAGCATCTGTGTACTTTTTATTCCACTGCTCATTCTGTTTAGGAATAGTATCCCACAAATGTCCAAAGAGCTATTATTTTCCTCCTAACACACCTAAGAATTTATTTAGCAAAAATAAAGGAGAAACCTGTTGTACTTTATCTAACACACCAGAAAACACTGTCGCAGGGTTTTGTATTTACTAAATCTGATTTTGTCCGTTTGTCCTGGATTATACAGTCTTTGGGACAGGGACTATCTGTAACGAGTATAATTCAATAAAGACCTGAATGCATGTTGATATCTAGAGATTAGGTGGTGAGTTGCTGTGTACTCTTGATGTTTTGGCAATACATTATGGAAAAAAACCCAGAACCAGACCCACTGAGCTTACTCACCTAAAACAACACTTGATACTAAAGGTAGGCAAGCACAAAATTTGAATTTATTCTTATCACATTAGAAGAAACTCATAAAAGGTCCAGATCATTCCTGGCATGCACTTCTCACTCAGCCTGCACAGAAAAGGAACAGAACCTGTAACCAAATAAAGCATATCCACACTTATAATCTTCCTTTAACAGCCTTGCTGAGCTGTGAGATTGCTAATGAATGTTGTATACAAACAACATTCATGTGTTTCAAAACTATGTGAATTGAAACTGTGGTATTATTCATTCATACTGTTAAATCTAAAAGCTTTTCTCAACAGTTACACTGACCTGGCCTTTGAAGGATTTTAATCAGCTTGTATGAAAGCGATCTTTTGAAGTAAATTATATTCTAAGAAAATCCCTAATGCTAAATTCCTTCTTTTAACATAATAAGAAAACAGTAAACATCCAAAAGGATGTTTCGAATGCACAAATCATAGATGTCTGAACTAACAAAATGAAAAGACTACAAGCCAAACTGCAAAATGCTTTTCAAATAATACCAAAGTCAGACTAAAAAGGAAGTCTGAACAAGCCTTAAGAAAGATAAGCTTGTGAACCTACAGATCTATTTCAAAGGTTCACTGACCAAAAGGAAGCTGGTATTTCCTTGCCATGTGGCATCACACTTTGTGGCTTGAATCAGTCTTTTCTGTAGTTTTAACAAACCATGAATATTTGGGAGAGAGGAAATAAACTGAAACAGACAAGCGAAAAACAAATGCAAAAATTTCTATTACAATAACCCATCAAACAAGAAGAAACAAAAGATTAACAAGATTATACTAAATGTTTTGATAGTAGGCTGTTCATACTTGCCATACATCAGCATGAATAATGTGACTTACATAGCCAATATCTAATTGTATGATCTATGTTTGATAATCTCAGTAATAATTAGCAGCCTAACCAGCAATCTGAAGAACAGATATAGGTGAATCATAAGCCTGCAGGTGAGAACATATGAATGCTAACAGTGCATCCAAAACCAGCATAGATAAACCTTGGTTTACTACATTCCCTGCTGCAACTACTGCTAAAGTAATAATTATCACAAGTTTCTACAAAAAAACGGCATGTAATGAATACACAGGTCATGCATGAACATAACACAGAGGAAAGGACCACACTGAAAGGCCTCTGAGTTCAAAATGAAGATTATTTCAGTTCTGCTATTTGCTGCTATTCCAGAAGTTTAGAAACTTGTAACCAGTTGCACACAAAAAGAATAAAAAGTTCACATGCATTCCCCTCCCCCAGCAAATAGATGATAAACCAAAATAAGAACACGTTCACAGTTTATAAATGATAGCTAGTCACGAGAACTCCTACAATAATACTGAACCTCTCAGTCTACTCAGCATTTGAAAAGGGATCCACCAGATACATCTTCCTTGTTTTGGCAACAACACAATCTTAAACAAATGGCTGCAACAGAGAGATAACAAAATAATTTAGTGTTGTTATTATATCTTATTGTTTCCTCTTTGGACTTTTAAAACCATTAATATTATTAGAAGAGTATCAGCCTCAAACTGATGAAGGGCAGGTTTAGGGTTAGACATTAGGGAAAAGTTCTCTACTGTGTGGATGGTGAGGCACTGGAACAGGTTGCCCAGAAAAGTGGTGGATGTTCCACCCCTTGAATTGTTCAAGGCCAGCTTGGATGGGACTTTGAGCCCTGGTCTAGTGGAAGATGTCCCTGTCCATGGCAAGGGTGTGGAACTAAGTGATCTCTGAGGTCCCTTGTAAATGCAAATCATTCTATGATTCTGTGATAAATTACAGGTTTAGGATGGAACTTCACCATGAGAAGGAAGGTCTGAAAATGGTGATGGAGGCAGCTAAGTGAAACTGCGCAAAATACATGATTAGAGTACAAAGAATCCAAGTGCAACATGACACAATACAAGCTCAAACCAGTTTTTAGAAAGAATCCAAGCAAGGAGTGAAAGAACAGTCTTTAACTCCAGGCAAACTACAATAAAAAAACGTCATGTGGGAACAACTGCACATATTTTTTTTTAGGTGCAGACCTGACATCTAAGTTGCACAGCTTTACAAAACGAAACTGATTGCTAGCCACTGTAAAAATGTTTTAAGTGGCTATTTGCCACTTCTGTTACACAAAGTAGGATATAATAAAATACCTAGGCTAAAGTACAAAACTGAATAATCTTACAAAGTTGATGAGATGTACACTAAGCTGTTTCAGAAATGTTTGTGTTCTTGTATTTAATGACAATGGAAATGAATCCTGACTGCATAACTGAAGAAACAGGACCAGAAAAATAAGTATCTCAGAGAGACAGAAGACGACATTACATATTCAATAAATGTAAGGAAAATTAAAGTGGAATGGACAAATGGGTATATATGGAGAAGGTTAAATTCAAAAATCTTAATTTGGCTGTTTCATTTGTACCCACGTGTTTTGTTATACACTTTTGCTCTTATTCCAGCAACAGAAGGACCTTCTCTATTCATATTCCAAGCACAGGAATATGAATATTCACTATTAAAACAGTGAGAACTGCAAATAATTTTCCCTTGTTATAAGTAACAATGAATTTTGAGTACTTTTATCTGCAAGTACACTGTTCAAGCAATCCAAGTAAGCCAGGAGAAGTCATTAACTGTTTTATTAGCTGAAGAAAAGCAATCAGCATTTTATTACGCATCCTGAAAAGCAAGGTCAAAAAACCAAGAGCATATTACCAGTAACTGCTTTAGTGATGCTAACAAATAATTTTTGAGCCAATTTTTTCACTATTTAGGAATTTAAGCCTCAAGTACCAGCTGTATCACAGAAGTTCATCTGACAGAATTCTTTGTTCAAAAACCAACATTGGGAATGCATTCGTCACATATGCGCTTTACATACAGGATGCACAATAGTGTTTTTGAGGGCTCTACTTAAATTTGGTTGCTTAAATACCAAAAAGTTGTGTTGGGAGAGAAGAAAGAATATTCTCTAATCATGCAGTAATTCCTAGACAGAATTCATTTGCCTGTGATTTTAATAATACGGTGAGGAATTAATAAAATACTTCTTTAGTCAGTAAGTTCTTAATAATAATAATCACAATAATAGAGAGAAGTGATTATTTGAGTTAAAGAATTCTATCACTGTCACTCTGCAGTTTTAGCTACCTGATGACTAAAGCAGCTCACCTGTTTTTTTCTTCACCCTTGTGTTGACTGGGAAGTGTTGTGTGACCAGCACTCAACACAACCATCTATATGAGACAGTTTCACAAAAGACTAAGTAAAAAACCCCAATATTGATTATTCCACACAAAAAGCCGATTTTGAAAAGAAAAAAAAAAGAACAAAACAAAACAAAAAAACAGCTGATACAGTTGTTTCTTTAGGAAGCACAAAAAAGAAAAGATTGCCTAAGAGTTATTTAAGGGGAAGAAGAGAGATCTAAAAATTCCAGAACTCAAGTAACAAAAATGAAGTAATAGATGTTTCAAAAGCCAGTGACATGAAAAGATTGAGCAGGAAACATGGCTTGCATAAATTGTCCCCTACCAAAAAAATAACATTGGGGGGGAGAAAGAAAAAAGAAAAAGGAACTAAAGAAAAAAACCCACAATACAATAAAATAAGAGACACAGAAGGAATAGGAAAGAGAGAAGAAACAGCATGGCCTTTTTCAAAACACGCAGCAGATGCATGAGGAAAACCCAGGTGCCCTTCACTGATGAGAATCAAAATCACAGTGCACATCACTGCTTAACATGCAATTCTTATTCTATTGCTTTCTATAATACACTGATTTTTTTCCGGAATTAAAAGGGCAGTATAAAATCTTGTAGCTAAATTTAAACTAGAAAAAAAAAATAAATTGGCTAGCCTGTTCCAAATAAAAATAAATGAAAGTGAAAAAATTTCTATTGTCTAAATGTATATTAAGTCATTTCCAGCAAATACAAGTTATTGTATCACAATCGTTATCATATTAACAGTTTTAAGTAACAGAGCTGGAAAACTGCTAAGCATCATGAAGTGGAAAGGAAGGTTCTAAGAAGTATTTCCACAGCGAGTAAGCAGAGAGAGTTGAAAAGGCACAGCAATCAGATTTCTTTTAATCTTTCCTGTAACTACTCTGTGCAGCCTGATCTCAGGAAGTCCTTTATCGAAGACTGGACAGAGAATACAAAACTACTGACAGTTCTACACCATCTTCCATTAACAAATTCAAGACAACTTGCATACCTGCACTACAGTTATTGTTATAAGAACTTTAATATGATCTGGCATTGTTGCCAGAACCATTCTCTGTTCTTCTCTTGCCCTGATACTTTATTCCTACCATGCATTTTCTCCACTTCTTCAGCAGAATTGCAGTGATCAACACTGGGAAAGCTCATATGAATCAAGAGTAATCCAGAATAAAGGCTAACTTCAGTGCAGAACAATTATCCGACCATAATCAGTAAATTACTGGTTTTGTCACAAGGCCATCTTGTAACAAAGTGGTTCTCTAGATATGATACTTGAACACAAGTTCCAGAGCAGTGACTGAACACACGTATGAGTGTTTGTTTCACTGTCAGCAACTGCTGACAAACTCTCATTCACCTAAGTCTGTATGGATCAGAAAAAGAACGGGTCACTCACATTACAGCCCAGTTGGAACTCGCCTGCTTATCTACATTATATATGTACTTTGAGATTAAGCCACAACTAACAATACAAACACACAGGATGTAAGTCACAAAGTTTGGCACAACTGACCTTTTTCTGCAGTATCAACGTCACTTAGGTCTTAAATTTTCCTTTTTTTAGGTTCATATATGTGGACCAATCATGTAGAAAGGTTATGAATAGTTTTCTTTCTCCCAAGAAACATATATTTTCTTTCTCTGAATTCTTCTTGAGAGAGGTTTTGGCCCTCTTTGCATTTATAGTAAAGCTCAGTTTACATGCTAACAAAACCAACTGAATTTCCTATATGTAATTATGGAATACACAAAGAAAAAGCATTCAGTTTCAGAAGATGCAAGGGGATTAACTCTGGTAGCACAGGAAATAGGTATCCTGAACACTGCAAAAAGTTTATTTCAAGAAACTGCAATTTCCAAGAAAGACAACTGAAAATACATCGCAAGATGAGAATCCATTACAAGCACATATAACCTGCATTGTAGCTTTACATTTTTCTATCATTAATCCATGTAAAACATAATATTTTCAGTACAGAGATAAAAGAAACAAGCACTATCGTGATGCACATTAAAACACTGACACAGCATATCTGGCCAAACCTTTTTACTTGTAAACCAATAGTTTTACAAAAAATCAACACTAAAGATTGTAGTCCTACTGTATGAATTTAGAAGCCTGAATGCAAACCGCAATCGGACTCAGGAAGGGTTAAGAGTACTCAGCCTGGATGTCTTCACTGGAAAGGAATTATAGCAGCCTCTATTTGGAAGAAGTTTAATATATAACAAACAAATGTGATTTGCCTAAAGTGATTCATCACCTCATCTTCACTGATGCATAGTCACCAATATTCAAGGAAACATCACTCCAAAAAAAGCTTTAAAATAGAAAAGTAGCCTTTAAAAACCACCTAGGAAAATTCACTTGGCAACTGAACCTTTTCTGATACAAAACATTTATTTACATTAAAGAATAACAAAAAGTAAAGAAGTGACTATACTGTTAACTAACTACTTGTAAAGGACACTCTTTAAATTGAGACTAGTCAATGTACTGATACAACACATTTTCCCAACTGCAGTACTGCTGGCATGATGAACCACTGTTGCTTGTTACCACTTTTTTCTTCCCCCAGTTTGTGCTCCTGCATTATTATGCCAAGCACATAAGGGAGAGGAAATACAAATCTCCCCTCTACAAAAGAGGAAGAAGAAAAAAACCCACAAAACATGAAAACCCTACAAGTTCTGCAGCTATTCATCTGTGATAAGGATCGTTATTTACAGAAAGTTATTCAGTATTTGTTAAGAATGCAAGGAAACACAAAATCCATGAATTTCAGATTTTAAACACTGCCAGTATACTGGCATTCAGAAGAAAAACAGCTTCCAGATTACACTCATGTAAGCATTTTGACACAGACAGACGATGCATCCCCAGGAGATAAATTAAAGAGCAATGCTTCATAGAATGGTTATATGATAGGACAACAATATACAATGCATAACACATAAGTCCTACATAGATCTCTCATTTTGTGAGTTCCTTATTAATGGCAAGGTCTTATTCATAGAACACCTCTAAACAGCCATACATGTAGAGCTTTATCAGTGATTCAGCATCTGTAGGTCTGCAGCAAAAATTATTTGCTTTTGTGGGATAATAGGAAGGCAACTAAACCTACGCACCTAAATCCAGTCTGAATTCCTACCCCGTTCTTCTCCAGTCTTGAGGCACAATTCTGCTTTCTTTGTTCAGTATGCAACTGTGAACTGGTTGTGCAACCAAAACAGAAAATCCATCATCCCAGAAAGATTATTCTGACAGATCAGTGCCCCAAATCAACTGCAGTCATACGCCCCTTAGATCTAAGGCCAGGGATGTGTAGGTGAATGCGAACTACTGCTTTCAGCGGCAGCCCGTAACTATACTCCATCATTAGAAATGCAGGTTTACAAATTTTTTTAAAGACTTATCTAAACTGTTCATTTTGAGAAAGGCATTTAATGTATAATCTTTAATCCACAGGAAAGCCATAAATATTGCTCTCTAGTCTATACAACTTTTTAAATTCTAAATAGATTACACTTTTGTTTACTTTAACTCAGTAAAGCAGTAAAGGTTTAAATTGGACTGAAACTGATGACCAATATCATAGCCATTTATGTAACATAAAAATCCATTCATTCCTCCCATAGACTCTGGGAACAACATTACCCCTTTGCTTTAAGTGATCCAGAAACCGAGAAAAAACTTCTGTTGCATTTGTCATATTTCAATCACTGTAGATCTATTTATACATGCATTTCTACCACTGGGTGTGTAGAAAGTCTCATTCAGTCAGGATACTGCTGCAGTAGTGTTTTCCAGATATGGTCAGTAGTGCACACATTCAGTTATACATAAAGTTTGAAAAAAATTAGAAATTAAAACAAACAAAAAAAAGTCAATTAACTTCAGACAAGCCGAGTCTGAGAGCACCACAGATTTGTTTCAGATATGAAATAAATACTTTCATAATTTTAAATTGAAATTAGCCTTAGAAGTCTATTTACGCATTTATTCTTCCTCATGTTCCAGCTTCCGCAGCAGCATGTAAACAGTTAAAACCTGATGCCTATTAGAATAAACTTCTAGTGGGAAGTGCTAAGAATTCACCCCACTGCCTACCAATCTATCCAGAAATCTGTTCTCACTCCTACTTCCTCCTGTCTGTTCCTTTCTGAAACAGCAGTAGGGGGGTTGGGAGTTTGCCTTTCCTCTACTGGATCACAGTTGTGTACATGAACTATACCAGACCATATGGCAATCTTTCTCAATTCGTAAGAGGCAAAACAAGCTCCCTACCAAGCCAATCTGAAGAGAAGCAGGTAAGGGCTAAAGCCTACAGATATCAGCATCCACATCCCTATGTTCACAGATACCAGTTACTACATCTTGCCTATATATTAATGTAACAAGTAGGAAATATAAAAAATTACTTCAAAAATAAGATCAGCCTTGTCCATACTCACACAAGCACTTACAGCATGCTCCAGCTTCTCTCACAAAACTATCCAGCTGCCTACATACAACTTCAAGTAGTCCAGAGAAAAAGCCAAAGACTCGAATGCATTGTTTGGAATGCAACAAGGCTTTGACAAAATGAATATTACTGTATTGAAGACAAAACAGTTTGATGAGCAATGCACGCAGAGAATAAGTCCACCTGTGGGAGAGTGGGACTAAAGAGAAAGGTTGGAAACTGAAAACAAAGCTCCGTAACTGTCTGGAAGCTGCCAGGCAAAGGTAGGCCAATCAGAAATGTAGTGGAGATGGATTTTCCTTTCTTGAGGAGAAAGCATTAAAGTTTCGTTGAAAACCAGATTGCAAAAATCCAACAGAAAAACCATCCCAAGACACAGCAACTCATGAGATACTCTACTACTTGCTCTCAGTGAAGAACAGGTAAGTTTCTCAAAGGAGCCCAACAGTGCACGGAAGTTGTGTTTAACTCTGGTAAAACTAGGACTGTGATCAAATACACTGAAACAGGATCTTGATTATATGCTTTTCTGGGAAGTTAAAACTGATTTTTACAAAGTCTTTATTTTCAATCTAGCAAAATAATAATTGCATTTTACAACAGCTTTTAGCCCAGCAACAAAGTTCCTATGTAAAACAGTACAAAATTTGGTCAACATTTTTATACCAAGTTTTAAAAAACATGACCTACACAAACACGCAAGGAAGTGACTTCACAGAAAATAGCTCCCTCAGCTGGAGCTGTGTGATTTTTACTTTTTAGTTGAATTAAACTAGTAGAGTCATTATACTTGTATAACAACGCAGTAATTTAATTTTTGTATTTTACCTTTACTTCTCACTGCTATTTTCTTAGGTTCTTTACTACCACATAGATAGCTTCCTGAGAATAACAAGCAGGTCTACCAGAGGTAGTAGGGAGCAAAACCAAAGCAGCAGAAGTCACTGTCTATTACCTGCCCTAAAGAAATACAAAAACCAGAGACAAACAACTGTCAGCAAGCTAGAGGTATGTCCAGGATCTGCCTATATTGAAACATAACTACAATAAAGAGCAAAACTAGAGCACAGTTTGCCATTGCATCATTTCTTCATCAATATTCTACACAATGTGGAGAAAGACACGGGACATACCGGATAAGTACGCATAACATTCTGCCTTTAATTTATAGGTATTAATGCATCTGTAACCTGCAACCAAAGATCCACAACATATGATACACTAATACCAGAAATGTTATTGTAAAGAACCATTAAATCCTCACGTTAAGGTTAAATATTCATCTTCCTCAATTTAAGAAATTGAGTATTTCACTCTGTCCACACTACATAAAAAAAAAAAAAGGTAAACAAATAAATAAGGAATGAGGTGGCCAAGAATTTTTAACAAAATCTCTAGGCACTCCACTAATAGGAACCCTGACCACATCTGCATTTCCCTTAAAGAGCAAAAATCAGCCTCTACTGAAACACTGCTCTAGACATGACAAAAGATCGCCATTTCCAGAACAACAAAAAACCCCAATTTTCATTGGTAAGCAGCTATGAAAAGATGGCATCTTTCTATATTCTTGGTTCTACTTTATGTCATAATTGCATGTTAGGATGATTAAACATCCCAAAACCTTAAGGGCTCAAACATTAGAGGGAAAAAGTTGAAGGGTTATAACTCTCCCTCACTTAAACCTTACAATGAATACTAGCAAGAGGATGTCAAAGGCGCCAGTAGCCTATAACCAACCAACCAACCAACCAAAAACAAAACCAAAAGAAACTTCAAAATCTGTATTTAACGGCAATGAGTTAAAATACTACATAGTCTAAAGGCTAAAATACTAAATCTTAGAAATCCTATAGAGCAATATAGGTCTCAGGCTGCTCATGGAACCTCTTTAGGAATAAGGTTCTCTAACTCACACAACAGTAATTCGAGGTTCAGTTAGTATCAAGAACCACTATTTCTTAAAGGGCTTTTCTCAGACAGATTATATGTCAAATAGATTTAACCCCAGAGATGTAACATGATCATATAATAGTTATGACTAAATTACAAGTTTTAAAGTAGACAGCCATCAAAGTAAGGAGAACAGGCAATCATGGATACAGGAAATGTACATTGCCCTACAGTCAGCTAATGCCAACTTTAATAGGACATGATGGATTTTTCTCCACCAGGAGAAAATACTGCCTGCATTTCTGCTTCAACAACCCACGCCAGCTGACTAATGGAGTTATATTTTTGTCTCATATGAGGATGGTTACTTGCCCATCCTCTAGCAGTTGCAGAATGAAACATTAACAGCAGCTGTGGGACGAACAGAAAAGCTGCTCTATTTGGTAGCCAAGATCCAAAGTACAGGCCTTTCCTCTCGAACAGTGGAGCTCATTTTCTGTCACAGTGACAAAAAGACACAGCACAGAACAAAGCCACTTTTAGGGCTTTAAGTAGCTAACTGAAGGTACTTTTAAGGAGTAATAAATCTTCACGGGGAAGAAAAGTAAAGGATTCACAGAAATTAAAAATAGGGTTCTTGGACAGATAAGAGCTCTTGGGAGCTTAGAAGCTGTTGCTGAAAAGGAATCCTGGTGGATCCAAACAGGTTTCTTAAAACAACTCTTATCAAGTACTATTAAATATAAAACTCTTTAGCTCGGCATAGTAACAATCCTAGTTGTAACAGACCAATCCCAAAGAAACACTTCTGTCACATTACTCAACAATCAGCATATGCCTGCAACTAGAAACATCTTTTTATGCAAGCACTTGGGCTTCAGTCCTGCAAAAATTTAAATATATCACTCTAAGTAGACCTACAGATCTCTGCGGAAGTCTGTAGAGTTTATCATGCACACAAAAGCTAACACATATTTATAAGTCTTGCAGGATAATTGCTTTTGGCAGAATATAAATAACATTGCTCTAATGTGTTTCAGCATCATGGTCTCCTGCTTTAGGAGCCAGACATTCTGGTGAGGCCTGTCATTCTTCATATAAAGAGTGGCAGCTGCATAGCCCACAGAGACATTTAAACTTCTCTTTGCATTTTCTTTAAAGTTTCAGAATAGTGTTTGGGTATTCTTTAAGAGCAGCAAAAAAGCTAACACGTGTAGCTGATAAAGACTGCCTAAAAATGCTTACTAGTGCCATGGATACCACTGGTAGGACTAGAAGAAATTCTTACACAAACTATCTATAGCTTCCAGCACTTCCAAACAGTATATCAGTTAGGCTGTGGAGTTTACTAGGTATTTTTCCAGAACCCAATGCACTGGGCAACAGGGCAATAACTCAGTAAGAGAAGCAGTCTTAATAAAGGACTCTAATGTTCAATGTAGTGTATATACTTCAATGAAAAAAACTTGAAAATCTGCTACAAGACCTTTCAAACAGCAAGACAGGCATCTGAAATAATCTTAGAAACTTAATGACAGCAGTTTGCCTAATTGATTTCTAAATGCCTACCTAAAACTAGACCTTAGATTTCTTTCCTTGTCAGTCTTCTTTATCTTTTCAGCATTGTCTTACTGTCTCTATTGCCTTTCATTCTAACTTTTAGCAAGGATAGACTTGAGCAAAGAAAAGGAACTTTGGTAACTGTCAATGCCATTGAGAATTAAAAGACTGGTATGTATCACTTCCTGCAGTCACTACTGCTTCTGCAAGCCCCAGATGCAACAGTAGATCTGTCCTGGAAGAAGGTCCAGCTCAGATAGGGGGAAAGGAATTAATGTATTTTGTAGACATAGGAAGCCCTTACAGCAGCTTTACTTTTGCCCTTCCACACACCTCCCCCTTATTTTCATTTGATACCTTCATCTCTATAATACCACCTTGAAGAGACAAGAGTTTCACTGAAGATACAGCATCAAGATTTTACAGCTGAGAAAGTGCTGCATGCAACAAACCCAGCACTGATGCAATTTAATTCTAGTCCAACAACACTAACAGCAATAAGGGGGAAAAAGGTAATTTAGAATACTCAGCTGCTCTCTCAAACCTGTATGATTTCAGAATTACAGTCTGTATTGCTCTGCCCAAATAAACAGTTAGAATTTCCTTGAATTCAATTTATTTTTATTAAACACATTTTGTTGTGTACAAAAGTGACAGACCTACAGTTAAGTGGAATGCACAGATAAATTTTGAAGTATCTACCTAATTTCTAATCAATAAATCCTTTGTTTGCACCTCAATTGCATCCAGTGTAAAGTAGCATCTTAAAAAAAAACAACCAACAAAACAAACAACAAATCCACCCACTTTCCAAGTATTATTAATGAATGAGCCTTGATTGGATGGACACTGAAGGAAGGTGACACAGGCCACCCCCTCTCTATTTCATGAGGTCCTTTTTCAAGGTTAAAGCCCAAGAGCACCAGGACCTTCCAATCCCTTTCTCCATCTGCTAAAACACTACTTTAGCATCAGAAAGCATGCAGTTGACACCGACATGGCCATAAATTCAATGCATTTCCTAACAAAACTGAATTGCTAAGTTCTCCCCTACAATATCATGCTTACCTTTTTCCCTCCATCACCTTATTCATATAGTTCAAATACCCATGCAGTACACAGATACCGATGTATTTCATTTAGATACTGAGAGTAATTTGAAGTTCTAACATGAAAGCATGAACAGCAAATTATAGCAAAAGATTAAAACTGAACGAGCTGGAATAGCAATTTCAGTTCACTTTAACTTCTGAATGCCTGAAAACACAACACTTCAATTAAGAACAGATAAACCATCTAACACTAAATTTCTGTTAAAGTCAAATGAAGTCCTACCAAACCACTACATGGCAAAGTTTCCCGCCAAAGAATCCCAAACCAAATAATATATTTCAGCTTAAACCTTCTGATGAGGAAAACAGATGCATATGGAATTTAATCAAGTTCCATAGCAAGCAGAAAAGTCAGAGAAAGGATGTCAACAAGAATTTTTGCCAGATCCTTTATGGCAACTCTTACGTTTTTGTGTTAATATATCAAGGTAACAGCAGCATTAACCTCTTAAGATAATATAGTACTAATATTATATTTGTGATGCTCTTGAAACACTGTGTGCAGATATTAATTGTATCTTCGAAGATCTCCAATATGTATTGACTTTCTCAAACATTTTGAAAGGGAGATTTCCAGTCTTCCAGAAAGGAGAAACTGTAGTTTTCAAACAGTTCTGAACCATCATCTGCCTTGTCACAAAAACTTGCCCAAACCATTTCAAACCACAGATCTGTTTTATCATTAAAAAGCAAACAAGTGAGCATTTAAGTTCAATGGATTTTAAATAAATCTACTCCCACTCTCCCTCATTAACTGATTTCAATGTAAATTTGCTTTAGTTGTATTAAGAGCTATTAACTACATAGAGACAAAGTTATTCTTTGTATCAAAATGACAGCCCCAGTATTATATTTAGTGAAACTGGATTTCTCAGTGTTGATAAAATGCAGGGCATCAATGGAATTATTTTTTATTTCTATTTTAAATGGCTTGTGTTCTTATAGAACTGTAGCTTATTCTGAAATACTTCACAGGTTAACAGAAGGGTCTGAAAAAGCAAAACAAACCCAAACAAAAACCCCAAAGCTATTCTGAAGAGTTAAGTATTTCAAATTATGTAGTCGATCAAAACCCATTAAAACAAACTCACCCACAGCATGTATTAGTTATATCATTACAGATCTTCATACAGCCTGGGGGAGGGGGCATTGAAAAAGAAATTCATACTTGACTTCTAAAAACACCCATAGAATTATGAAGATTTGCTTGTGAGTACCCTTTTCTGCATAGTTTTACATACGAGCAGCAATTTCCAGACCCCTCTGAGCCACAGATAAATAATTCTGTGCAATCCCAAATAATACGATTAATACTGAATTTGACTCCTGTGGATCTTGGAA
This sequence comes from Margarornis squamiger, assembly GCA_035222235.1. Lineage (NCBI taxonomy): Eukaryota > Metazoa > Chordata > Aves > Passeriformes > Furnariidae > Margarornis > Margarornis squamiger. The sequence continues at coordinate 32,760,352 of JAWWTY010000156.1, forward strand.
CCTCACTTGGTAGCAACCTCAACCATGAGACTGGGCAACTGCTGTTGCAAGGCTAATATTGAAATGAATAAAGCACACTTCCTTTGTGAAGAAATGGTATATAATGGAGCTCGAGAAACTGAAGATTAATGAAGTTATATCATTAGGAAAAAACAAACCTTAAAAAATGATAGACAGAACTAATACATAATCCTCTCTACCTCTGCTGTGAGACACTAGAGCCATTTCTCATCATGCTCTCATGGAAGTTAAAGGCATACAAATACTACCCAGCTATTTAAAGTGTTGAGAAGTATCAATCTGAGCTTCTTGTTATCTACTGGAATATTGCATGAAGAAAGGGGTAGACCAAAAGATCTTCCTACTTTTTGAGCAGCACTGTTATTGACAAAGGACATATCCCAAAGACAAACAGAAGCAAATCCTGACAAAATTATTTGCAGAGCAATAGTAAGAACCCATTGCAGAGAAAAAAACAGTCCTTTGGAGAACACTATTTTCCAGTGTAATAAAGATAACAGAAGTTATATCCTACTGTAAACATGATACAACCAATTTTTTTATTTTTTTTGGTAATGATAAAAGCTTGAACAGCATCTTTCAGTTCAACTGTTAAGGCTGAATTCCTCAGGAATCAAATATACCATTTTACTATGTAGACAAGGGAATATTTGTCTCAGTCAAGGAGTAACAACACTGAAAAAAAATCCCTTCTTACCAAATACACCCTAGATCATAGATATTAGTGCTGTAACTGGGAAATGAGTGTTATGTTTTCTCCACTATAAAATACATAGATATGTTAGCAAAGAAACAAAAAATGTAGAAAGCAGATAATTTCTCCCATAGAATACCATGATTTCTGCCCTATCGGACTGCAATTCCCTTTAAAACTGTTAAGTAATCTCAAAAAAGCTGACCAAAACCACTCTTGCTCTTGAGAAGTGACACTTGTTCCTTCCTTCTTTGACATGTGAAATTTAACTAGGACATCTCTTGCAACTTCTTTACTGAAATGAACTTTTTCTGAAGCACATGGCAGAAATTTTCATCATCATGCCCTATTTGGGATGATAAATTGATCAAAGCTCATTTTTTACACGCTCTTAATGAAAGGAACATGAGGACCTCAAAACTAACTTAAAGCTTTTCCTTCATCCATTGAGCTTCAGTTGTGGGGATTAAGCTCAAGCAGCACAGATTTGCCAAAAGGTAGAAAAGCCAATCCTGTATTTGCCAGTAGCTGCTCAGGCCTAAAAAAACAGCTGAAATATCAGACTTTGTAAACTTATTTCCAGTTATTCCTCAAGTTTAATCCATACATTTTGAGTTTGTTCAAAAAAAGGAGAGATACCTGTAACTGTAGTTCTCCTTCACGAAGATTTGTTTGCAAATATCAAAAAAGTTCTGTAGCAAATAAGTGACTCAACATTGATTTTCGACATTTCTGTAATGTCTTCTTGCTTCACTGCTGAAAGGAGGATGAACTTATAGCCTGTGGGAAGCATTCTGTCTTTCTACAGCAAAGGAAACACATGTTTTTATTTGGGTTATGTTTTTATTGTTCCAGAGCAGTAAAGAAACAGGCTTTTTGCTAGCATTGCTCAAGGGTAAAACCCTGGTATTAAGACCTGTAAGGGTGCTCAGTGGACCAGTGAAAACATCTTAAAGAAACACTAACCAGTGTCTTATTTTCCAAAGAAGCTTTCCAGGATAAGCTGTACAAAAATACTAACATAGAGAAATACTCAGAAAAAATGCTTCCTAAAAATGCTAAAACCAAAACAAAACCTAAAAGGATGGGTCTCTAAAAGCCAACACACTTCAAAACATGGAAAATATATGCCATTTTCAGCAGTTACACAACTGAACAAATAATAAAAAAAAACCAAAAAACCAAAAAACTCCACAACAAAACAAAATCAACAAATAACTAAGTAATTAATGCAAACCCTACAGTTTTAAAAAGGTGCAGCAGAGAAAGAGGGGAGAACCTGAAAAAGCTTCTCTAATTAGCTAACTAAGCTTATCAGTTTTCCCCTAGTTAACCACAACCTACTCCAGAATAAGGAGAATAAAAGGCCTCCACAGGAAATTACACTATTCTAAACTACAGCACTCTCTTCTAGAATAGCTTAGTTGAATAGACCTGGTCTTCATCCACAATTCAACTAATAAATGAAGAAGAGCTCATGTTTTTGACTTTGCTTCAGGGGAATGAATATGGACATATTCTCCTTCTGCAGAATTTGAAGGTGGCCATAACTGAGAAATGAAAGCTAGTGAAGTCATGCACCAACAACCTAGGGAATTCAAAGAGAAACAAAATTGGGTTTGTATCAGTGACAAACATACAACGTGCTTGCCCAAGCATCTCCTTTACACTCTGCAGAACACTAAGTATACAACAAAAGATACTTAAAAAACATGTGATAATGCAACGCTACTTCAACTTCTGAAACTATTACCAAAAAGTCATCTTTACCGCTCAGACAACCTGGAAGAGTGCAAAAAGATAAAAATATTCCCTCAGCCTGCCTGCAGCCAAGAAGCTGAGGTGGAGGTATGGTCACAGACTCAGCTTTCAGTGCCCAGGCAGATGCTTAACTGATTTCTGCAAATCCTCCATTACCTAACGCTGGGTTGTTAACATGCACGATTCTTCTCCATCACCATAGTAACAAAGCACGTACATTTTAAGGTGCATATGGGGGCTCTTCTAGAGGATGTGTCAAGTTGAATACAGCTAGGACAATATAAGATATTTTAAGCTCACCCCGTTCAGTACAAATACAGAAAGCATGAAAGTACTGTGCTAGAGATCATCACAAGACTGCTCCACCAGTCGTTACACATCCATTAAAAAGTTTTCTGGAGGCTGAAAGAAGTAGGAGATGAAATAAGATTCTGTCAAGACACTTGCGGGCCTTAATGCATTAAAACAGCTGTGTAATAATGGCCTGATTTTACACACACTTAATGTCTTTGGGAACCACAGAGCACAATATAGTAAAAGATCTTGTGAACAACACAGTTTACCCATAAGTCACCCTACCTGCCCTTCCCCCCCCCCCCCAAAAAAAATAAGATTTACTGATTAAGAAGTGACAAGCAACTGGTATTTTAATTTCAATAAAAGCTGCAAGTACTTTGCACTTACATGCCTGAAGTATGACACTATTCCTGTAGGATACATGAGTGACACCATACAAACCCTTACATTAGGTGACTCCACAGCAAATAAGCCCACGCATGTCAACAGTCAACCCCTAACAAACCTGTCAGAACATTGGTTTACTTTTCAATATTAGTATTTATGGAATTTTAATGCGTATTAAGATGCAGTCTTCAATTACATAGCGTCCCCTGTGCATGACCTGAACTTGCAGACCTCCTCTCTGTCGCCGGAGGAGCCTGCAAATGAGGCAAGGGGCTGAAAAAAAAGAAAATGGGCATTTCCTAGTGTTGAAGGTTTGAGAGCAGAATCCAGACCACCTGACTACAGTCCTGGATCTGCCTTTTTATCAAAATCATCAGAACTCATACTCCCTGGCCACATGGATTGTATCTACACAAACAATCCCAGCTCCCATGCCTGAAATTTCTCAAGCATTTAATTTTACAACTCTACATTCCCTTGGCGTGCTCACTATGTACCATTGGTACCAGCAATCGATTTCTTCTACCTTTTTTTTTCCTTAAAAGTCTTGCAAAATTAGAAATAGCAACTCCAATTTTTATTGAATCATCAGTAGCACAGATCAGTATCACTTGAACCCTAAGTGGAACTTATAATGAGATACATAATTGCCCCCCTCAAGAAGGCACAAATATACCTATCCCAAGTCTATTCTACTAGGAAACTTTCAAATTATTCTTGGTCCTAAAGTGAGCAAAGACCAGTCGTTATCAACAACAACTAGTGCTTAAAAACATAAAGCTTTGGTACATAAGGTCATCTACTTACATAGATTAAAAAAACTCTCAAGATTCTCCAATTTAAATGCAGAGGCCTTAACAATAAATCCCGAATTAGCTTCTTTACACCTTTTAAAATTGTGTTACTGTTCAAGATTCAACACATATAGACCTCAATCACACGATTCATATTAAGGCGTGCTGTACTGGGATCCAGAGTAAGCACACCATGCACAGAAAGAAATACCCAGGGATTAGAATATTTTATCATATCTGAGAGGCTGAAAAGTTTTTAGGAAGCTACATAAAAACTACATCAGATCAGGTTCTGTACTCTCACCTTTCACTACCCCCCATACTTAATTCTTTCAAAAGGTTAAAGAAAGAGAAATAATTTCTGCCCTCAGGGTTTATACCTTTTCACCAAAACAGTTCTGCACAATTTCTGAAGGAAAAATTGCCTGGCAAGAATCCTCACTAACAGATCTACCTTAGCAGTCCAGGGTTATTTAGAGAAGACAGTTAGACTCAGAAACAATTTTTAATAAACCTGACACTAGTTTTCAGTAATGACTTGTTTCATTAATGAAATTCTCAATGCTTCCTGTTGGTATGGTTGTTTGTTCACAGCATTTGACTTACTTAAAACTGAAATAAATTAGTTTTGTTTTTCCTTTGACAAACTTCAGTTCAGTATCCCAACTGGTGAGTAGGAGTCAAAGAAAAAGAGTAATTGTCAACAGTTGTCAGATCCTGTTGGGGAACACCTATTTATTCCATACTCCTTTTCTGGAGTTTCTTAAAGAATAAAGACAGACAACTCTTCCACAGTCTTTAATGACACCTGCTCTCACAAACCATTCAAGGCAAACACCGCCTCACAAAACCATTCAAGCCAAACATCTGGGTCACAGAATCTCTTCTGGCGTTCTGAATAGATGCATGTTAAAGTCGCTGTAACAGAGTTAAGACTTCCTCACCTAATTAAAATATCACAAACAGCAGTTGTCAAGACTTGAAAATTAATACATCTGGAGGGGGGAGAAGAAACAGATCCCTTACCACCTCATTTTAAAGATGATTCAGATGTTTCAATGGTACACATTTGGGGAATTCTTGAATAGTGCACACATGAAAAATATTTCCTTCTGAATGGAAGCTTGGTATCAGGCAGCAATGCAGAATGGAACGCAGTAACTGAGGAAGTTTCTGTGGCCTCTTTTTCCTACTTGAATTGAATTATTTACTGTCACATGACAATGAGTTCTTAGAGGAAAAAAAAAAAAAGCTTGTGAGGGACCTCCTTGCATAGATAGATGCATTTATTGTCATTATATTGGGACATTATTATTATTATTATCATCATTTATCTTCCCCACCTTATTTGGAGCATTGGAAGTTAGTGCCTGCAACTGTGTAGCAAGTCAGTTGTTATTTAATCAGAACCACATTTATCAACAAATTTTAATAGTACACTTAAATGCACATTTTTTTGTCCCTTAGCATATCTAAAGATTTGTATGTTGCTTATTTTTTAAAATTCTTTTCCTGTCATATGTAGGAGAAAATTAAAATACAGCAACGAATATAAATATATATATATATTTGATACCGGTTTGTTAAAATATCAGCATGAACATTATATAAAAGATAAGCTTGAAAATATTTGAAAACACATGCACTTAAAATGTCTGCTTACTTTGTACAAGTAAGTGCTGTTCAATATCACCACAGTCTTATAGATTACAATTTTCAGGTACGAGAACTACCGGTGCTTACCCTAGTACAATATACCATAAAATACGTTACCAGATACATGTTATCACCTCATGAAAGAGAAAACCCACAGGGACTAGTAACAGCCAACAGATTTTACTAGAGCATAGTCTAAGCATTGGCAAAAAAAAAAATAAAAATCTCTTACAGAGTACCAAAATACTAAGTGCAACAAAAGTACATACTGCTATTGTCTTAAGACTAAAAATATATGTCAATATAGAAGGGCATCCAGTCCTCTTCCTTCCCTCAAAAACCAAGCATTGCTGAAGACCATTTCTGCTGACTACCAAGACTGGTTAGGAGACACATGTAACAAAATATTAGAAAGCATAAAAAAATGCTGCAAATATGTTTACATCTTATTGAATTTTAATTTGGAATATTTGTACCACATTAGTTATCAATAATTAAATAAATACTTAACAATGGAAAGTGCTTTCAGAAAGAGACATGAATTATTTTCAAGGGGAAGAAGGAGGAACAAATCTTGTATTTCTGGGACCATTTAATTTTTGTTTACAATCTGTTTCAACCATTCAGTAAATGTGCAAACTGCACTAGGTAAAATTTACTTGCTTCAATGTTGTCATGCACTAAAACAGAAAGGAAAAAGACAAAGATTTTTCCTTTTCAAAGCAGCCATAAAGAAGCTGGGATCCTGAACAACATGGCAACTTCCAGACATCTTTCAAATTCCTTTAAGGAAACTGCAACATGTTCCAATTGAGAAAGAAGAAGAAGAAAGCAGACATTTAAACATTTGAAAAAGAGCATTTAAAACATACTCTGTATGTCCTATCATAGTTACTTGTTTTGAATCAGGGGAGTGAAAACCAGAAAAAGACAGAATTATTTCCTTTGTCTCCTTTTTAAAGTTGTATCAATACTCTGAAAAGTAATTTTTATTTCGGGCGTTTGTCTTCAGATATACACAAGAATGGCTAAATAACAAACAAAACTGCCAGTGTTTAGCCTCAAACCCACCAGACTGCCCTCAGCTTTAATCCTGTGACTTCCAATCCTGTCAGGATATATTCCTTTCAAGAAACGTCTCTGCTCTTAAAAGACATGCTGACATCCTTCCTCACTGTCACTTTAACACTTCAAGAGTATTAAATTTTAAATGAAAAAACAAGGGAAACACTCATCATTCTTTAATTCAAATACTATTGCGGGCTCCAGTTATGCTGAAACATACAGAAAGCTTTTTTTCTGCAATATCACAGTAATCAAGGATTGTTGCTAGGGTGAACATTTTAAAAACAACAAAAACACACCAAACTGACTGTCAGATTACATAACATGCAAATTCAGTTTCACCTTCAAAATAGCGTCAGGTAACAAAGTCAGACAGCAAGAAGCAGTTCATAAGACTGTAAAAAGCCTCCCAAGGACTCTGTAAGGAAATATTCTCTTAGAAAAAAAATAAAAAAGGTTTCAGAATTGCAATGATTTTTAATATAATCAGGTGGATTAGAATATCTTTTCCTTAAAAAACCCCAACAAAACAAACTTATTCCAAATTCCTTTCATTAAAGGATGAAGAATTTCAAAGTCTATATATGCCCCAAATAGTAGAAAGAGTATTAGCCTGCTGAAAAGTGTTAAAATCCTCCCAGAACTAATAAACCCAAAGTAATTAGCATTACTTTCTGTGATACAACTTCATGTTCATCTTTCAGTATCTGAGCCTGTAATACAAATTCAACTCAATTCTGATTCACAAATGAAGTACAAACCGTATTTTCATACATACTGAAGGAGGACATGAACAAGTACCTTATTTAAAAATTTAGTTCAGTTTTACTTTTTAAATCAACACTTGAGGATATTTATAGCATCATAATCTAGATGCTGTTAAGCACACACCATTACTATATACTCTGTATTTCTTTAGTTAAATTATCTAGGAAAATAAGTATGAGACTACCTATGTGGTAAAACAATTAGCATATGACAGCCTGAATCTGTAAAAATACAGTATGTAGAAGCACCTCTGAATATAATTCAAGAGCACCAGCATTCCCTGAAAAAGAAAGTGGCCACTTGCAATACGGAGGAAGGTAAATAAGCCACTAAAGCAGTCCTCCTACTTTTCCATAGCACCAACTCAGTCTCCATCTTTCATCAGCCTTTCAACTCAGCCTGTCATCATTCATCCCTACTGAATGGGGACTGTACAATGCAACAATTATTCTGTTTTACCTAACCCTGAAATTCAGTAGCATTTCTATTCAGCAATAAAATCTGCCACCAAACCAGGAATTTGGTGCAGTGCTCACTGACCTCCCTGCTCTGACATTATTATGTTAAGTTGCATGAATAGCAAATAGACCCATGAGTCCACAAATCTACAAATTCCTTCATTTAAAAACTGACAGCATTTGCGAACACACTGCGTTGATGCTTACCACACCAACTGCAAAACACCACTGAGGGAGAAAAAGAATAAAATTATTTGGAGGTATAAAAATACTTTCATGTAACTAATACCTACCTGACAAATACAATAACATCATTACAAGAGCAATTTAAAAATCACCAATGAAGATTCATCTGTAGCAATGAGAATTTTGTAAGGCTGCCTTCCATATGCTCATGATCGAGAGGAAATCTAGTAGTCCTTAATGAAGCTTTTTAATTAATCTTTCCCACCACCACTGAGAATTTAACATCATTAACTGAGGTCAAACTCTAGACACCGCAAATATTTATATCTTACTGCATAAAATGAAGTTTTACAAACAAATAATGATGCTCAATTACCAGAATATTCACGGTAGCCACAATGACACAAAAGGCATTGCAAAGGACCCGTATTCACTCTTATATGACAAAAGATCTGTTAATGAGCCCAAGGCCATTGATATCATCAATGATACTGACAAAATTAAACACACCGAATTTTTAATATATGATGAATTTAAATTTGTAGATCGGTCCTATTTTCACAAATGGTTTATCTTGAGTTTCAATCGTATTTCCCAACCATTTACAGTGACATGCTTGTGCTGTGTGCAAAAGCAACCAGAGAGAAATGACGACTCTGGCCTCACCAAAAATGCTGTCAAAAAAAGCAAAGCAACTGAGACACATTTTTCTTATTTTATTTCTGATGTTCTAATAACCAAAGTAAAAAAGACTAAAAATCTATTCTTTGAGAAAAAGCAATGTTTATAGTGCTTTGTAAGGGTATACACATTTAGTTCTACAACTGAATAAACTCAAACCAAGTACTGTATGTAAGCTTTCCTTTCTCATATTAAGTAAAGGTTAGCAATATTTCAAGTATTCTCTCAGGTTGCAGTAACAGCAACCCTCATCCACTCCATAAATGTATAATTAAGAATCACCTCAGTGTAATTTGTTAGGATAATGAAACAGGTACTCATGAGCAATGAGCATCACCATTTTAACACTGGCAACCACAAAACAGTTACATCAAACAAATACATTGTCTGTTTCAGGGATTCTTCATCAGTAAATTTAATTCAATTTTATTTTCTTTTTAATTTTCAATATATTTAAAATCAAAGCTAATACAATGATCTCTAAACAATTTATGCCATATTAAAAACATTTCTGGTATTCTGATGTGTCTTTAGCCATGGCACAGGTTAAGGAGAAATGATGATTGCTAACCTGCCATAAAATTCTCAAAGTAAACAGACAAAAATGAACCGCAGTGCTGATTTCTATCAATTTATTTGTCTTCCCTGACACCTGTATTTTACAATGAGCAACATTTTCAGAGGCCTCGTTAGGCATGACCGACTTCCTTCTGCACCATGTTGATATCTTGCATATGTAAGGCAGTATTGCTCAATAAAATGTAAATTATTCCAAATGGATTAACATACTGTCTTGAAAACATGTTCATAATAATGAATTTGATTTTCAGTATTCTATTTTTGAGTCAATATCTCTGGAGGGGAACATTTTCTGAATAAAAGTCCTCCTTGCTCAGATGGTACAGAAAGAAGGTACTTCTGAATTAATGGTCCTTTACAGGAAAAGGACAAACATAAACCATAAAAATAAGCCTTCTCGGCGCTCCCCTCCTCCCCTCCCCCTTTTCAGTGACTTCCCATGCTCGCAGCCACAAGCCCTCTTTCTGCTGGCCTCTCCGATAAACCTGCCGGCCTGGCTGCCTCTCCCTTCCCATGCAGGTCTGATCTGCGAGGCTGCTGAATGCAGACACTGTACTGCACTGTGAATGGACAGCCAGGTATTTTATGAATGGAGCGGATCACGTGCTCCCAGCACCTCCCCGAGCTGATATTTCCCACATAACTGTGTCAACAAGCAGCGAACAGCACATATTTAATACAGCCGGTCCCGGAGACCTTCCGCCGCCGCCGGCGGGCCGCAGGCCGGCCCTGGGCGCGGGAGCAGCGGCTCCGGGCGCTCCGCAGGGCAGGTTCCGCCGCAGGTCAGCGGTGGTGACAGCAATTCTTTTTCTGTAATTTTTTTTTATGAATGGAGATTGTGGTATGCAAATGAGAGCGATTCACAAAAAAAGGAAACATGGCGGCCGCGGCTCTCGGCCCCGCGGGCGCCGCGCTGGCTGCCCCCGGCCCGGCTGCCCCCGGCCCGCCCGG
>JAWWTY010000156.1:32773245-32838153 GCA_035222235.1 Margarornis squamiger
CGGCCCGGCCTGGCCCTGCCCAGAGCGCGGTGCGCCCACCCTCGGGCCGCCGCCGGGGCCGGGGACTGGTGGGGGGGAGCGGGCCGCCGGCGGCGAGGGGCCGGCCCGTCTGCGAGCAGCGGCGCGGGGCTCGGGGCGGGCGCGGCGGAGCGCTGCCTTCTCCGGCTGCCGTCTGCGTGCCCACTCTTTTCCGACTTTTTTAACCCGAAGTGAAGGCAGCCGCTGAGTGCGGGTGTCTCTGGAGCGCGGGGGCCCCGGTGCGGCAGGACCCCCTGCCCGAGGGCGGCCGCGGCGCCTCCTGCGGGAGCCCGCCCTTCGCTCAGCGGCGCGGGAGCGGGAGCGGGAGCGGCGGGCCCGCAGAGCGGGCACGGGAACCGCGATCCGCGCTGATGGGAGCCGTGCCGTGCAAGCCTGCCACTAACTTGCCCCTCCGAAGATGTGGAAAAGCGGGGCCCTTTTTATAGTTGTTTCCTCAGCTCTGTGAATCAGTGGGCATGGGAGGGGGTGTGTAAATCCCTTTTCAAGAACTTACGTGGTAAATGTGCTGCTTGATCTGATGAAAAAGTGGAGCAGTGCTACAAACCCCGAGGACTCAAAAATCATGAGTCAGACCATCAAGTAAATTAGGTTATAATAAAAGATTGTACTGTGGTTTTGTCTGTCGGTTGGATTTTGATTTCTTCCTGCTTAGTCTTTGTGTGTATGCTTGCCAATTGATACTTCATTGTCAGAAATTCACGGAGAACCAAAACCAGCAGTGCTACTGGAAGAGATCACTTTCCCAATGCACGTTTTTTATCCCCAACTTCTTGTGTTCTTCCTCACTTTTGCACAGCTGCTCTCTCAGAGCCTTCTCTGTGAACTGTAATCTCATTTCGTTTTTTCCTGTAACTGGGTGGGTTTTTTTCCCAGCTGTGGTGATGCCATAGGAGTGGTGATGAGTGTTCTCGCCTCCTGTTTAAAAAAGATGGGGCAAGCTCCTCTGGTAATAACAATGTGTCTGATTCCCACACTACTGCTGCCTGACTGTTTTTCCCAAGGAAGGTGGAGACAGGAACATGGGAAATAAGGAGTTTTCAGTATTTGAAGGGAACCTGGAGTGCCTCACATCATTGAAGGCCGGACTGTAAACTTGCAGCATCCATTTGGATGCACAGAAGCAAAGCAGTATTACATTTCTGAAGGGTATTTAAGGAAATCATTTGTTTCCACTAAGCATATACGGTTTCAGTCAGGTTTTTATTTTGCGGGGTGGTTACTTAGAGCATTTTAAACATCAATCTATTTTAATCTTACATAGCAAGCAGAGAAAGGTGCGTTTCATTTCTAGATGGTTTACGTTTGTTGCAATACTCCTATGGACTGAAATTCCATGTTTCCATAAAAGGGTTATACCATAAACGTAATGGAACTATTACAGTAAACTGCTATCATACTTTCTCTGATAAAGATGCTGTAAACATGTTTCAAACAGCACACATCTCAAACCTGCAGCAATAAAGCTTGCTTCCTTGTGTGGGAGGCTTTGGGGGGAAAATTTCCAATTTTGTAAATTATTTTTTCCTAAAAGAGTACACTCAAAGATGGAACAGGTATTAATGGCACAATCTCAATTAGATACTAAAAATACATTTCAAACACAATTTTATGTAATTTTATGATTCACATGAATCAAAAGTGTTTTGAAACTCAGCTGTGGGCACAATACAATATTCTGCTTAGAAATGAGAATCCTTTCAGGGAACTTCCTGTCTTGTGACTGGCAGCTAATGTGACTTCCTGCTAATTTGTTTCTGATTTTCTTCTGATTTCAAAGGTGAAATATTTAGCATTCTGTAAACTGATGTTTTGATTAAGATAAGTTGATTAATATGATCCTGTACAAGAATGCTCAAGAATCAGTTCAGTTTGTCAGATAGTGGTATAGCTCTACTTATTGCACCTGAAGAGTGAGACACAATCATTAATCTGTGTGTTTTTTTATTTTAATTCCTTAAATATATTCAATGTAAAAATTATTTTCATAGTGGCAATTCAATAAAATAAACTGTTTTGTAATATACCACAAGTAATTTCAAATCATTTCAGTCTCCTTAAGGTTTTCATGAATGTCTTTATTAGGAATAAAATGTGTATTCAGTTGTCAGCTGAAAATGTGAGACTCATCTTGCGACTTTTATTTGTCTGCGTCGAAGAGGTAAGGGGTGAAGGACCTACCGCTTCTTCACCTATGGCAGCTCTTTGACTTCTTCAGGCAGTCTCATGCTGTAGTATGCAAATCAGAGATCTTGCTAGCAGTTTCTCTCCCTTCACCTGAATATCATAAAGAGGACAGAAAATCTGCCCTTCATCTGTGTCTTGATTTTGAAATCCTGTTTGTTTGTTTACCTCTGCCCAGGTTAGAAAGCTTGAAGAACACAATCCTGGAGTACTGGTTTTCTTTTGCTGAGCAGCAGTTGGTTTGGGGGCTTTCCAGGTTTGATTTTTTTTTGAGCTGAATTAACTGATCAGGTGTTTTCAGTGCAAGTTGTTTATTTCAGAAGTATATGTGAGCCCTGCCTGTGCAAACAAGGCATATGTGTCACTTCAGAAACCTCAGAAAAATGACTACTTTATGTCCCAAGCACCACGTTTTAGGGCCTTGTCTTTCTTCGTATATTCTGTACCTCTTTGCTTTCTCTTGTTACATTCTGTGCCTCTTTGCTTTCTCTTGTTTTCTCTGTACAATTTAGATGTTCTGACTTCTGAAATCTTGCCTTCCTCCCTGACCTGGAAAAGTTACCTCTGGCAGTTTTCACTACAGCTGCTGAAGTGTACTCACTTTTTGGTGGAGGTACAGGGATGACTCCTTAGCTAGAGGCAAGATATGCTCACCATGGAGTAGGGCAAATATGGTTAAAAATAATGATTTTTTTACATTGCATTTACTGTTTTCCTATATCCAATGTCTCTTCAGTTGTGCTTTACAAAAACTAATTTGTATGCCAATGCTATTGCTCTGCTGTAACGTTTTGATAGCTGTGGACCTTTTGAAAAGAGAAATGGTGAGGCAACAGTTACTGCTAAAGCAAAATGAAGGCATAGTATGTTATTAGGAAGCCATATAACAGAGAAGAATACATCTATGTAAATGAAATAGTCTGTATTCTGAATTTCTATATTTTTGTCATTTTCACACATGTATGTATTCCAAACTCATTGTCTTTTGTGACTTTTGTGACTAACATTGCACTTGAAAATGCTCAGTTAACCTGGAATAATAATGATGAGGCAGCAGTCAGCTCTGTGTTACAAAATACATTTACTTGATGAAGTGGGACTAAAGCATTTCTCATATGCTACAACTGAATGTCGAGCCAGTGTACATTTGTCCCAATCTGCTTGTTCACCATTCCTTGAAATGGTTCCATGTGTGTCTGCGAATGTCTCTGATGAAAGAGGTGGTCAGAAGTGGACATGAAGTGTAGCAGGAGTCTGAGTCAGTGGCAGAATTATATATAGATGTATTAGGGAGGTTAGGTTGCATAATTCTGATTGGTGTGGTATTCACATCTTAAAAGGCATAATAGGATCAGTGGAAGTTAAGTATTGCAATCCAGATTAGTCAGCCATTGCAGAATTTAAGTGACCAATTCATAGCTCTAACTCCTAAATATGAAAATTTTAAACTCTGCCTCCACAAAACACAGTGGTGGTTATATTTGTATGCAGATGCTAATGATAAGTTTACAAAAAATGGAGGTCAGATGGACGTTCTGCCATTTTGAGGAAAATTATTAGAGGTCATTTGGAAATTTCTTCCGTAGTAGTTTTCATTCACAATCCTAGTGTGAGTTAAATGCTTGGTGGTCATTACACACATCTTAATAAGGATTTAGCCAAACCAAGCCGATTAAATCTATATTAGTATATCAGCAAAGTCAGATTTTGTTAAATTCTAAACAAGAATCTTATTACTGCACACAGAATAGAAAAGTTGTTTGTTCTACTTGATGCTACGGTCTCAAAAAAAAAAAAAAAAGTATTCCAGCAAGATACAAAACAATGTTAGAGTCTAATCTGTATCAATTCTGATGTATTTGAGATGTATCTAACTCATCAGCGTATGAAAGTTTCATAAATTATTCCAGTTACTGATTTGCAATAACCTAAAACTATCTATACTGGATGGAAAAATGCTAGCACTTGCTGCTGTGTTGGAAAAATGGAGACCCGGGTGGGAGGATGTGGGACAAATCTTGTGTGTTTTCAGATGTATGAGCTGTTGTGTCTTTGATGTGGCAGATGTGGCTGATGTGCACAGCAGTTGTAGTGGTGATCTGTGATTGTTCAGGAAGTTTATTTTGTCATTTTTAAGTATGCTTACAGGATGTTTTGGGATAAGCGTATGTTTGATTTTGGTGATACCTTATGTGCTTTAAGGTATGGCCAGCAAGGGCAGCATTGTCATGGAAAGAAGCAGCCTCACCTTCTACTCTGTTACCTTCTCTATCTTGTATCTTGGGTGGCCTAAATATTTGTGTGTTAGGCAGTGAACTGCACTGGGAAATTAATCCAGATTAAAACTAGTGGGAGAAAAAAAACCCTGATTAGTCTTTCTGTATTTCCAGTTAGCCATGCAACCCACACTTTCCCAAGAATGGATAGCATAGAGAGGGGAGCAAGCAGATGGTGACAGTGCAAAATTGCTTTTTATGAAGACATTTTCGCCAACATATAGCGTGGCTTGGTAGAATAGCACAAAATTTAGGGAAATGGAAGGAAGAAAAAGACAGTCTAAGTACACCGAAAATTACTGCAGTCTCATTTGTTCACAAATGGTTAAGAAGTAAATATTCTGTGAAGAACATGCAAAAATCTTACTTAGAATTTTGTTCTTAATTTAATATAAGCTTTCATATGTTTCTTTTTTCGGACTTTTTGGCTAGTTATTATCAATAGTCAACTAGAAAATCCTCCCAGGATCCTCCCAAGGGAAAGTCCCAAATATATTCAGAAATTACAGTGGTACCTGCTGGCCAGCAACAGGGGACAGATCCATTGCAGTCATTTCAGCCTATATAAAATAGGAACCGGAGACACATTTCTGTACCATATGCAGAAATGTGCTGTCTAGGGGAAACTGTGGTCTAATGCGCTGAACACAAGAATGACCCATCAGCAGTTCTGGTTCTCCTCCCAGCCCTGCCAACCCTGTGTTGTGCAGTCTTTGGCAATTCATTTTAAAAATTTGCAGGGTATGGTAGGATGGAACAAGAGCCTGCAATGTAGTTGAAGAGATTTCAGCTGAGACGCTGCGGTCAGTTTAATGCAGACTTTTAATTCACTTCAGGACCCAGCTGGTAGATGAGTTTCAACTTACCACTGCAGGGAGTTAAAGCAAACCTGTTTCTTTTGCAGTAAAATGAACAAGGAGCATTTACACAACCATTTAATATGTTCAGTCATGAGGAAGTAGATTCCTGCATCATTTGACTTCCCTGGAAGGACAATTCTTATTCCACCCTGATTTCTCTCACTTCCAGAAGTGAAAATGGAAATAGCCACTCTATTTTTAGAGGTTCCTCAGATACTGAAATGGATACATGACTCTCTCAAGCTTTTCTGTTCCAAGAGAAGCTGAAAGGAATCAGGAATGGATATACAAGGTTTGAATGGAGTGTTAGCTCAAGCACAAGTGAGTGTTGCTTATAGTCTTTGCTTTAGAGAATGGACTGCACAGTAACAGGACTGCAAAGCGGGACTTTGCCTTATACCAGTTCAGGTGCCCAGTTACTCCAGTATCCTTTTCTACTATGTTTATTTTTGCCATTTCATCAAAATAATTTAGTTTAAAGGAATGTTAAACCCAGAGAGTTTCTGCACTGTATTTCTGCTTGCTTATTGTCCTACAAATGGGCTTGTGCTACAAACCAGTGTGACAGTTACCCTGTATGTGCCATTATTTCTAGGAGCCATACAGAGTTGTGCTCAATTAACTGATTGTACCATCAAACAAATTCACTTTAATCATTATACATGCATGCTGCCTCTTATAGAAAAGTTTTAACTTGGGGAAGGACAGCAAAAATGTAAAACACCAATATAAACTAATTTAAAAATCAATCATCCAGTATAGATGGGGTTTTTTGGTACTTACACTGCATGTTTCCATTCCTACTTCTTTACTATGGACCACATTCATCCTTTTATTTAAAAAACCCTTCTGTATTTCATTTGAAGTGATGGAGATTATGAATATGATTTTAGAATTGTAGTCTGCTTCAGATCTGGGCTATTTTTAATTCCAATTGCCTAAGAGATTTTTTTTTTCCAAGGTCTTGAAGCAAGAAGTCCTCTTGCTTACTTCCCTGATTCTAGCTCATCATGTGTAACCTTAAAATTCACTGCTTCTAGTTACCAGCACTCAGACTGGGATGTATCTCTGGTTTAGTGAGTGGCTTAGACCAGACACTCAACTTTTAGATGGTTAAATGAACCCTACTTATGAGCACTTTCTATAGTGTAAAAAATGATCAGTCTGGCAAATTGGCATAATACTCTAGGGTCTCTCAGATCCTGAATTGCTCTGATGTCTCTCAGCTGAAATAAAACAAGGTCCTGATTAGCAGTGTTTATTAAAAGCCCTGTGGCACTTTTTGCCTGAGCTGACTATAGATGGGTAATCACATCCACGGTTACATAACGAAGATAAACATTTCACAGCATTATAAACTCTCCTGCTGTGAAGCACAAGCCACCCACTGACTGCCTGATTTTAGGAAGAACCCTCTCTATTACATAAGTGTTCGGTATGGGGGTTTCTTGCACCTGCCTCTGAAGCATCTGGTACTTGTCACCTTCAAAAACAGGATTCAAGACTCGATGGACAACTAATCTGAGCCAATGTGGCAATTTTTATGCAACCAAAGGCTCTTTGTGATAGGGGGGATGTCACAGTTCTCACTGATGTATCTGCTGAGTTTCTAGGGCTATTTAAAATGTGTATTGTATGTTCTTCCTTAAAAATTCATTTTTAGGTTGCTTGATACAAGGTAATATTGTAGGAATCACTGTACAAATGTGTGAGTGGGACTGTATTCATATGTGTGCTTGTGGGTGACTTTTAAGTACATTTCTGTTCATGAAGAAGCAATGACTTGCTAGCAGAGAAAGTGGGAGTACTATTACATAAGCTGGATCTATCCAGGATATCTTTAACTCATTCTCATATGCTTTGTGCATTTTTCCTTGCAGAAAGTGCAGAACAGGTGTACCTATTTAACATCGTTTCTATCTCACCTTAGATTCAACTCCTCCCTACAGTGTTTAGTTAGCATGGATTCCTGGTTGCTCCCACAAGCAGATCACACAACTGCTACCAAAATGCTTGTAAAAGAATTTATACAAGAGATTTGTATCAAGGGACTTTATCAGTTATAGGAAGAAAAATTTTAGATACCTTCTACTGAAGTAACATCTTTGATTTCAAAGCGGTCTTCAAATCCCAGGTAGGAAACCTGTTATTTTTCATAAGGATGTACTAAGCTCTGGAATGGGAAACAGTCATGTTAAAATCAAAGAATTTTTTTTGTAGCCCATGTTTAAGTCTCACTGATGTTTCAAAGAGTTAAGCTCATGCATAAAGCTAGTGGCATTCTTGACCACTTTGTGGCTTTAGGATAGTGTAACTTGCTGCTTGTATTAAAACACATCTAAGCATTTCCTAAAGTCTTGTAGTACACAGCAATAGAGTGTAATATTTTATTGTGGGACATTAACAATATCATATCTAATTAAAACATAATGCTCTTTAAATAAAACAAATTGGCAGCATTAGATGCTGTATACATATTTCTCAGTAATGATATTTAATATTTTAAGCATCAGATTGATCTGAAACTCTCCAACCAATAGACTGCTTGAAAAGCTCTCCAAATATTTTCATCCATGGCTGTGGGTTGCAAATGTATTGGCTCTTTGTCTTTTTTCTGGTTGCACTGATTGCAACTGTCACTGAGTCACACAGCTTGCTTTGGGCCTGCGGCCAACTTGATTACAACAACAACTTGTGAACCATAAAAAGGTAGTCTCAGATCTCAGAGAGCACTGATTTATAAAGAAAAAGGACACACTAAATCATTCTGAAAAAGACTGAACTCAAATATTTTTGCATCGTTCTCAGTACTTTCTCAAGAAAGAAATAGTTATCAAGGTGAAATTAATTATTTTGAGACAGCACAGTCAACTACAAATGAAAAAGATGTTGAAGCTGTGTGTAGTCTGTCAGATGTTAAGGCAGTACATGTTAGTGCACAGATCACAGGCACAAATTTAGGGACAAATGTGCCAAAATAATTTATTTGTTCCTTTCTCTGTATTTCAGTGTTATCTATTTCTCAGTAAAATAACTGCTCACCAGCTCTCTAGGAATATTTGAAGTCTCCAGGGTTATAACAATAAAACTAACAAGTTTCTTTATATAGTAACATTTACACAGATTGTCTTTATACACTGGATGTTAAACATACCAAGTAGGAACAAATTGAGCTGTTGGCTTTTGGGGAGCCCTGTAAAGCACTATTATTAAAATAATATCACAGCCTTTTTGGATGACTGATTAAAAGTTTTCTTCCTATCTTCCACAGCACAGTATGGCACATATAAATCATTTGGGGAAAAATACTTAAATTCCCAATATTTTAACCCATGTGTTTTATTTGCACTAATTCAGTGGGGTTGGTTATATAGATAACTTTTAAAGGGTTCAGTCCATCTAGTGAAACACCACTTCAGTTTAAAAATGAAGTTTTGAATAGATAAGTTAAAATAATTTTATAAAGTAATAAACAGCAAAATATTAATTTAACTTATGTGGCTCTGCTGACAGAAGATATAATTTTTCTGTTGTACTGACCAGTTACTGTTAGAACAACCTGTTGTGTTAGAACAATCCAACATGTTTCTCACAGTGGGAAGGTGACCTCTGTCTTCGTTCCCTAATTAAGAAAAAACATCCTAATATCAAGCCTAAATTTAGTCATGATCAGATTATACCCATGTGTTCTTATGACAACACTGTCTGCTACCTTAAATAGTTATTTCCCCCCCTTTCATGTATTGATAGTCCATCATGATATCATTCCCCCTACTCTAGATGAGCCAGACCATAATCTTCCTTTTTCTTCTCATATGCCAGGCTCTGCATTTCCAAGACCACTTGAATAGCCCATCTCTGCAACTACTTTAGCTTGAGTTCATCCTTCATGAACATGAAACACAGCAGTTGTGCAGAATAGTTCATATGAGGTGTTGCTAGGGCTCTGCACTAATGGTATTAATCCTTCCCGGTCCCTGACATAGCCTATGAATGTATTTCTCTTTTTCTTTGGTTATAGAAGATTAGTAGCTCAAATAGGTTTGTATGAGATTAGTAGCTCAAATAGGTTTGTATTCAGTTAATGTGTACATGTCATTCTCCTTCTGAGTTGCCTCTAGCTGAGAAGCTCAGATTTTACAATAAAACTTCTCTTCTTTGTTTCTAGATGCTTGATTTTAGACTTTGAATTTCACTTCTTTCTTGTTACTCCAGTCCTCAAAGTTATCCAGTTTTTCTGGTGTGTTGTACTCCTCTGTTGCAATCTCTTTGTTTTGTCTGTCTGTCTCCTAACTACAGATATTTTCAGTGGCATCTATATCCACTGAGATGCAAACAGGACTAATCTCAAGAGCAGTGCTGTAGGAATTCCACTTGCTGCCTCTTTCCTCTCAACAATTGATGAGAAACATCTGCACTTAGTAAGGTGACATGGAGACCACTGCTCTTGCATGTATTTTCAAATGAGATTTGAAGATGAATTTTTTTTTAAAACATAAGAATTAGGGAAAGGAAAATAATTTTTTTGGTCAAAGATATTAGAATAATCATTCAAGGCCTTGTAGCTATTTTTGTCCATCAAAGTTCCCCTTGCTACTTCAGACTGCTAAAATTTGCAGGCAATTCACTAGTCTATATGAGAGCAGTTTAACAACTTCAGAACAATTAAGGGAAAATAAACAGTATTAATATTCAGATTAAGTATAAAGAAGTGTGATCTAATTTTGATGCTTCATTTGATTTAGAATTCTGATTAGAAGGCATCAGAAAACCTACAGCATCTCTCCCCTTTCATCCAAGTCTGATTAAAAAACTGTGAAAGTAAAACTAAAAGCCTTTGTGAGAAAGAGGGTTGTCAGGTTCATTGAGGTCCAGAAATTCAAATGTGTCTTGAAACAGTAAGGGAGATACTCTTAGTTTCTGTTTAATCTGCAAATCACAAAGCTGCATCAGAATTAGCAACAATTTATATAATTCTTTACATTTTCAGTATACCAGGCAAGACATAAAGAGTAACACCTCTTATCTGCTTTCTCTTATTATTTAGATTGTAAACTATTTTGAGGTAGGGCTAGTTTTAAGATTATTCTGTTTCCATAGCGCTTAGAAAAATGGGCTCTTATTCTTAGTTGGCACTATTGTAGGAAACACCATTTCTGAAGAAGTATGGACAAAAACTGCCCTGTTGTCAATGAATCATGGATAATAGTAATGCTTTACATATTTCTTCTTAGCCTCCACATTCTGTAAGTATAAAAAAAAAAATCTCCCACTGTAAATAACAAAGTACATGTATTTGCTATACAAAGAGCAGTGTTCAGTTAATGTAATGACTAAATCCAATTCACAAATATACAAAAAATTTAGTAAGGTTTTAGAAACTATTTTTAATTCTTTCCATCACACACCAGCTGCAACATGTATGATATGACATTCCTCCGTCTCTGATCTGTATAAGAGGAGAAGGGAATTTTAAACCCTACTCTTGATTTTCTGAAATTGATTAAAATGCTTCAGCACAGCTGAATTGTGCAGGTGTAAATTGTCTGTGTGTGGGAGGAAGAGACAGAATTGCTTCTCCTCAGCCTGATCTGACTTATACTACAGCAAACAGCCTTTTCTCCTTTACAAAATGTGTGGTAGTTAAGAAGCATCCTGCTCCTCTTGTGATCTGGGGTACTGACAGTGTGTTTCCAGTTATGCATTCTACATGGAAATGCAGACAAGTACAATGTGGAACTCATGGTTGGAAACGTGTTCTGGCGTTTTGGTGGAATTCTTCCATTGCTAAATCAATCTTCTAAATGCCTGTGAAATACCCTTGTTTTTAAACTGTCTTTCATGCACACATTCATGGACACATGTGCATGTATAGCCATGCACACATACACAAGCTTGTGTACAAATATACATACATATGCACAAACACATATCTCATGCATGAATCGCAGAATAACAGAATGGGTAAGGTTGGAAGGGATGTGGTAGTTTAACACTAGCTGGGAATTAAATTCAAAAAAAAGCCACTGCCCCCCACCCCCATCCTGTGAGAGAGGGACAAGGGCAGAGAGTGGGGGTTGAGATAACAATTTACTGGAAGCAAACAGCAGTGGAATAAGAAATGCAAAGTAACAACAACAATATTAATAACACAGGTATACAGAAGAGGAGGTGCTTTAAACACAAACCACCTTAACTCAGTTCTGTGTGGCTGCTGAAACAGAGAAAAGATGGCAAGTGCTCTTGCTCCCTGTCCCTGAGCCTGAGACAATGAAAAACAACGATGGATAACACCCTCAAAAGTCTGTAGTGTCTGTGTTCTGTCACCCACTTTTCAGTATTCCTGGGCTCAGCTGTGTTTGGCAGTGTTCAGCTCCGCTGGGCTTAGGCTCACTGCTGCCCTGTTCCTGAACTGTGCCACTGGGCAGGGCTGGGCTGTAGCTCAGCGCTCCTCTGTTCCTGGACTGCACCATTCAGCTCGCCAGTGTTTTCCAGAGCCACATCCTGGCTGTGTTCACTGCTTTTCTTGGAGCCATGTCCCAACTGCATTTGCTGCCCAAAATCGTGTTCCCTGAATGAGAAGGGACAGGCGGTGGTGGAAGAGGGACGGAGTCCACAGTGCTACCGCAGCTGGCAACTTTACTGAGGGAGTGAACAAAATCGTGCGCTTATGATGTGTACTCACCTTTTTCTTCCCTGCAGAACCACACCACCCAGCAATGACATGGATGGTGTAGAACAGCAACCTAGCCATGCCCACATGGCTCTGAGCTCCATTCACCATGTCCCAGGACAGGGGACCACAGTGAGTCATCTAGTCCAACGTCCCTGCTCAAGCAGGGTCATCCTAGTCCACACAGCACAGGATGGCATCCAGACAGTTCTTGGATATCTCCAGTGAGGGAGACTCCACAACCTCTCTGGGCAATCTGTTCCAGTGCTCAATGACATGCACAGTAAAGAAGTTCTTCATATTCAAGTGGAACTTTGTGTGCATCAGTTTCTGCCCATTGCCTACTGTTCAGCACCACTGAGAAGAGCCTGGCTTCATCCTCTTGACACCCTCCTTCCAGACAAGGTCCTTTGTTAGTTGTGTCTTCTCAAGGCTGAACAGGCCCAGCTGCCTCAGCCTCTCCTCATAAGAGAGATGCTTCAGTTGTTCCTGGAAAATTATATCTCAGTTGTTCCGAAAAACTAAGCATTTATAAATTAATAAACCTTTTCAGCTATCTTCCTTCCATGATATTATATCTCCTTGGCAAGCTCTGATGCTGCTGGTGTCAGAATGTCTATGGCTTTCAAAGATCTGGACTTCATTGCACCCTGCAATGAATATGCACCTAGAGAATAATCCAATAAGGAGTAGAAGTTCAGTAGCATTTACAGATAGAAATGGGAGACACCTACAACTATTATCAGTTCATTGTCTGGAGATGGATAAAGACTAGGCTGTGAGTGAGGCACCTAGATTATCAGAGGACTGAGGATATGTGTTATATATCTTTTTCTGCTGTGATCAGCCCAAGGTGGTACTGAGTCTCTGTGGTAAGAGCATGAATTGATTCCATATCTCTTAATTTCACTCTCACATATTAACCTCACATTATTCTCCTACTATTACTAGAAAATATGTACCTGAAAATGCTATGTATCTGTGATTGCTGGTACCATTATTTCGCTTGACTGGCTATGAATCAATTTCGAACAGTAAGAGTGGGCATGCTAAAAGTGGATTAGTAAAGCATTTGGGGAAATTAAGAAAATTAAACCCTAAGACAACACCCAAGAGCAAAACTTTCTTGCAAGTCAATGGAGAGAGAGCGGCTAATTGACATATATTTTATAAAGAACTCAAATCCACCTAGTGTGCAAGATCAATTGTTAATGTAAAAGCAAACAGCCTTTTTTTTTTTCTTTTTCAGTCATTTGACTAGAAAGAAACTTGCTGTGCACAGGGCACATACTCCTGGGGAGCTGCAAAGGGCCATCCAGTGGAAAATACATTTCAGGGATGGTCTTTGGACTCTTGTCTTTTTAGATTCCCATTAATGAAGTCTCAAGATACCATCTCTTGGTGATATGTCCTCCCGAATGAATAGAAGAATTACCTCTGTTAAAATAGCGTATACCATTTGAGCAGCACACCTATAATCACAGTTCAGGTTTTAAAACAGAGAAAGAAAGTCAGTTTATCTTCAGGAATGAGGAAGAGTCAAAGAAAATAGTCATTCAGCACATTTGTCTGTTTTATGTCCCCTAATCTCCTGAAACCGTCAGAAAAATTTTGCTGTGCTGTGTTTCACAATGTTAATGATCTGATAGGATAAATGATACTTATTAAAGTTTTTAAAAGTCCAGCAGTAGACAAAGTAGGACAAAGATGTAACAGAAAGAATTAAGGAAGGTGTTTTTCTTGATCTGGTACTAAATTTCTTAGTACTTACAAGCTTTCAAAGATCAGCTGCTGTATTTTGAGGTGGAGAACTTGGATATGAGATGTAGCAGTAAGGTTTTGCTCGTTTTTATTAGTTTAGCAGTTATGTAGATAACATCGACTGTAACAGTTAGCTTGCACTTTTAGGCAATAATTGTTTATGGCCTACTATTCCTGTATGTATTTTCAAGTTTTCTGTCATATGAATCCTACTGTCAGGAATTTTCTGTTCTTTGCTGTATTAGTCATCTAATAAATGTTACAAATATTGAAACTACTAAATATGCATATGTTTACATATACTCTTTCAGTTTTGCTTTTAGAAATGTTACTGTGTTTTGTATGGCTTATAGAAGGTTTGGGATCAAATTTCTGCCCAGCATGTGAATGTAAAATTATATTACTGGAGACACATTAGCTTATGGCAGCCATAAATGTACAAGAAACGTAGAGAAATCTAATTTTCCTAGATTGCAGGATATATGCTCTTTGATACCTTCTGCCAACCAGGCAGTGCAAGGAACGTTTTCAGAGGAAAGACACTGTTCCTGGGAAAATATAGTTTTGCAACAATTTGCTAACAAAACACTATCTTGATCTTATGATTTAGGTACAAGTTAAAGTAGCCCTGACGCAGTCTGACCTTGGGACCAGCAACTTCAAAACTTTGGGAACGCAAAAGGAGCAGCCTCTTGCCACTATTAATCCTCCAAATATTTCAGCTGTATCCAGCTATGTTCAGCTAGATCAGGGTGTGTGTCCTTTAATTTTTCCACATCTCTTTTTCCTTTCTTCAACAAGTCAATGTTTTTATTTTATTTTCTATTAGTAATAGAGTTGTAATCAACAGCTTTCAGGATTGGTGAGCAGCTGACATTTGCTTTGGGATTACCTCAAACTGTCAAAACATTACTATCTCCTATGTTGGTCATGACAATATTTCACTGTTCACATACATGCTAGCAACTGTATGGTGGCTGCTTCTATTAAGTGAAACACATGGAAGAAGCTTTGCCAGCATCTTAATGAATCTTCTGAGAATGATTCTCTTGTGGTTCAGCTGCGTTGCTGAAGATCACAGATCTTTCATTTTCAAATCCACCACTTACATTTCCATAGACTTTAGTCATTAGCTCATAGGTAAGATGAAGAAATATGCAGATGTAGATTTGGTGCATGCTCTTGCTTTCCAAATCCCACAAAGATTCTTCAAACCATATATACCACGGCAAATTTCTTATGCAAGTCAAACTATTGTAAATGAAAAAAGTCAGATGCAAAAAAAAAAGCTGTTGTAAAATTATATACATTTCTGCTTCACATATTCTCATGGGATTCAGAGACACAGAATAGATGCTGCTCTCAAATTACTCACAGGATTGCTATAGAAGTCATCCTGCTATTCTTAGAAACAGTTCTGAGAACATTTCCTTTGCTGCACCATTGCGAATAAATCCTGCTTCATCTCAAAATGCACAGAGACTCAGAAGCCCTTTCTGTGCCACCTTCAGATTGATCAGGATACCCCATTCCATCATTTTGGATGAATCACTAAATCTTTCCAAGTAAGATTGTTACTAACACGTAACTACCACCCAGGTAACAGAAATGGTGCTATCTCTTATTGCTGAGCGAGTAATCACCAGCTGGAAAAAGCAGTAGCAAGTATCAGGCAACACACAAAAGGCTGGAGAGTCAATATTAATCAGCCAAATGTGATGAAGAACTGAGCTGGAGTATTTTTCTCTAGTTCCAAATAATTCTCTTTATCTTTAATATTGCATTGGAGTCTCTTTACATAAATTAAGGTTCTCAGGCTTCACCTCGCAAAATGTGATAAGCATTTAAAATAAAATCCCTTTCCTGGTCAGTTTGACTGCAAAATATAGTTTAAGCAGAGATCCCTATACAGGGTAAGACTTTTCTACTCCCGTTTGTATCAGTTTGAAAGATTTCTTTTTAGATTTCAAAACTGTCCCTGACTTGGCTTCACACTTTTCTGATTTTGTATTCGGTCTTCCCATCCATTTCCCAGTTTTATATATTTCTCTCGCTTCTTTTCCTGCCCTTTTCTTCTGTGAATCATTCTTCTATGTGTACTACACATTCTTTCTCCCAAATACATGTGTCTGGTAGCTCTTACATGGATACTAGAATTTGTGAAAATTGCAGTAATGCTCCCAAAAAAGTGTATTAAAAAAGAATATTAACATTTTCATAATGGTATCACTGAAGGTCTTATTTTTTATTTTAGATACACTTTCTCTGAAATATATTAGTGATTTATTATATTTAGTAAGATACATAAATCTTTCAGGTTTTATAATGCAAAAATACATGAATAAACAAGTTCATAGCAATCAGAAAGAGGAGTTATATCTTCAGAGAGAACAAAAATGTCCTCAAAGACTGGCAGGTCCGTAAGACTATCTTCATGAGAAAGCCTTCCCTAGTAAAACCATGCAATCATATCACACAGAGTATTCCTATGAGGCATCTGCTTGGGGTTTATTTTGCCACTTCCACATTGTGCTATTTTGGCATGACCATCATTATGCTTTTGAGGTCTGAAACAAACCTGCAATAAAACGCTGTTTTTTTAGTGTAGTTATAAAATACTCACAGCATGAAGTCCATGACTGCCTCCTCATACACCACAAGTTAGGAAATGGTATGGGATCACATTTGCCTGTTGCTATTTTCTTTACGTAATTTGAAATTTTTTTTCAGCCTTTTTTGTTCAGCTTTTTTTTTTTTCATTTACAATCCTTGTATTTTCAGTAAAGAAGGGCGAGCTACCACAAACTAACACACAAAAAGCTATTCAAGTTGTATGAAGACTAGGCAAAAAAGAGAGAAGTCTGGGGAGTATGGTGTTATGCTCCCTGAGAAGACAGTAGGGAAACCCACTGATAAAATATAACTTGTGCCCATCCTTATTCCTCTTATTTGAAATACAGTATTATTTTATAATATAAATCAGTATAATCTGAGATTAGACAACACACAACCCCAAATCTACATATGCAACTAATTTAATCAAAGGGATAGGAGGGGTAACCAGAACAGATGAAATGCCAAAAACTACTTTGCCACATGAAAAGGTGGAGCTGGGAGTGGAGTGGGTAAAAAATTTAGTCCATATGATTTTATTATTGATGTGCAATATCTTTGTCATCTGCTAAGCACAGGGAGATGCAACTTGAGGTATGTTGTCCCAGTTGAGCTTTCTGATGGTTTCTTCCCCATATTTTTCTTTAAAGAATGATAAATCACCAAGGACTACTGCGTGACAACATTTTCTTATTAAAGTAAAGGCTGTGCCTCCAGTCCCCTCCAAATATACTTTATGATAGAGTCTGTAGAGAGAAGGACAAGAGAACATGGGGTGTTCCTTACTGTGCAGTAAGACCGTTTGCTTGCCTGAGGTATCTAGAAGGGAGGCTTTAAGCCACAGAATTTTTCTTTTGATCCTGGCAAAGATTCAGTAGTAAAACCATATTGTCCATGCAAGATCCCTTGGATCTAGGCAAGCTTCCTGCTGACCGGTCATATGCATGAGGCCATGCTGAACTTGCCTAGGGGAAGTGGTAGGAGTTACCCTGCTCAGGGAACTGGGCCAGGCAAGCTCTAGGAAATGGACCTTGCAGTTACGGAGAGATATGATGTTTTCCCACTGATCATAACTGTTTACTGTATCCCGGATTCTCTTGGATTATAAAACAAGGATGATAGTGGAAGACAGGGGCAGACCCTTTGATGCAGTTCCCCTGGGATCAGGAAGGAAAAGTGAGTAGGAGGTACAGAACAGCCTAGAATTCATGGTTTTGTCTTCCAAATAGTGCTTAAATAGTTGACACCCTTGCCATTAGGTCTCATGAGCTACAACTTCTCCTTAGATGTCATGCAGCACACTGACATTGCTGGCAGTCTTTTTGTTGGGATTTGATTTGGCACAGGATTGTGGGATGGAGGATGAAGGGGCCATGGGACCCGGATGGCATGTAGTACAGCACAAGTGTACAGCGAACAGCACAGAGTTCATCCTGTGAGTTGTCTCATTGTTCTCCTAGTGCTTTATCACATCTGTGTGGGACGTGTTTTTCCCCACTATGAGAAATAAATTTAACTCACAGTACTCTTATTACTCAGATGGGGTGAGGCATACATGTTTAATATCAGTGCTGTCATTTTTGGAAAGCTTTGCAGATTATGTTTCCTGCTGTGTTCAGAATTCTCATCTGTTCAATAAAACAGTTTCTACCCCTGTCCACTCCCCCAGGCAATCACAATTGACAATTTACAAATCAAAATACTCCAGATTTTTGAGCTTCGTCCTCTTAGAAAAGGCATATCTAGTGCCAGTACTAATAGACAGACAGTTTTAGTGCCAAGTTTCTGCTTGATCCAGTCACACATTTTGATCAAACTTTCAGAGTTTAGTAAAGCATTAAACACGTTTCTTCCACTATTCATTTTTTAGTTAATTATTCAGTAAGTCTAAAGCACTAAGTGGCTACTGTATGTTGTGAAAGATAGCCTTCTCCTTTGCTGAGCCATAAGTATGAATATTGAAGGAGCCATCTAATTTGGACTCAGGCAGATAAGGTTATTATAAAGATTTTTTTTTTTTTTCAGGTGGGTCAATAGCTAACTTCTCCACTTATGGGTAAAAACATTTTAATCCACAAAAGAATTAAGCATCCAATTGTTGTTTACATGAGTTTTACTGGCAAATTTAACAAGAGCAAGATTAGTTCTCAAACAAACCATTGGAAGTCTAAGCAAATGCACTTTTACCTCCCAGATTTTTCTCCCTTCTGTGTTATTGGTTACCAACAAGTTCAAGTCCATGGAAAAGCATGTATCTGTCATTTAGACCTCTTAGGAAGGTGCTTGTATATAAGCTGCAATTTGAACGTCCTTACTTCAGCAAAAACATTATGAGTAGCTCTCATTAGTGCAGGGAACTATACTGTGCTCTAGAGAAGTCTAATCAATTGCCAATATTTAATTTCCAAATCAAAGCTGTTTATGATACATTCAAGAACAAATCTATATGCATGAAAAAGTCTAATTTTTAAAGGAACTCAAATAAGTTAGAAATAACTCCACTTATTAGGAAGGAAAATAAGCAAACCCCCAAAACCTGAAGTAAAAATGTACTCTGAAATTATTCTGAGTTTGCAAGGAAATTTAAATATTGCCTATAATTTCATGCAAAATCATTGAAGTACTACCATTATTTTTCTAAATGTTTGCCCTTGCTCTGCATGAGTCTAATGACAGTCAAGCCTCAGCTGATCAGAATAATTAAATCAAATGGTGATAATACAGCAGATAAACATTGTAAAGCAAATAATATAATTTCTTTCATTAACTCTGCATGGCATATTCTCTGGCTGAGTATAAGAATGTCAACAAAATACATAACATAACACCTTATGCAGATATTACATATGCTTAATGAACTGAAACCTGATCATTTATTTAACAATTATCTTTCTGTATAAAAGACTTTAACTATATTTGAGTATATTAAAATATACAGTAAATATTTCCGAAGTTTTTTATTCACATTTCATGCAGCAAGCAGGGAATAACTCTGTGTGTCATATTATTATCCTGGAATTCCTGCTTCCCAGCAGAGATTGATCAGATTGGTTGTACTGATAAGGCTGAAGTGTTATGAATTTAGGGATCCATCTGTGGATTGGATATTTGTGCATATTTAACAGTTTCCGTCTTAATGTACGTGCGTGTTTCTGTATACACACATGCACATATACAATAGGAGATGGAGAATAATATTATAAAGTAACTAGAAAATAAGTAACTTTATAGGACACCTGCATACAAAGAGACTATTACCTAAAATACCACACAAAAGCTGTATCAATGGCTTTGCCATAATAGAGGAGGCTTTGGTGACTGTATATTTTTTACAATGAGGATAGGAATGTTCAAATAAGCCTCCTTAAGGTAGAGTTGGGCAACCTCATTAAAGGAGTTTGTGTGCCGTAGAAAGTTTATCCTCACCATTAAGCTGAATTAGCCTATTTTTAGTGCCGTGGAAAAGAAACTAAATCTAATTGTATCAAGTTTGGATTAACAGCTCTTCCCACTTAGGCATAGACAATAAAGCCTTGAAGGTAGCACAGTTACTAAGGGTTTCAGAAAGTGCATCGTTTTGGTTAAAGGATGGAAAATAGGTTAACTGCTTTTGTTAATGAATGAAAATAATTTCAGGCTGGTAATATATAAAAAAGCCCCAAAACCCATTTCAGAATTTCACAGAACAAATAGTTGTATTTTATAACAGAACACAAATATATTGTCAGCTATTACCTGGCTAGTTGTGTTCTTTCTGAAATGGAGCTTGACAATCACATTGCCCCACAAGAAAAGAGACAGAAAAAGAAAGGTTTTTCTTACTCTGATGCCTGTCAGAGTCTTCACCTTAGTCACTCCTCTTTCCTAAAGAGCAGCATCTGGCTGCTAGTGCATTAGCACTTCTCTTAACGTTGTTTTAAAGTGTTCAAGAAATTCATCCTACAGAAACTGCTGCTGGTAACAGGTTTATTTCTAAACAGTACTTTTCTCCAACAAAAGTCAAAGAACTGAGCTAAGTTTGATAGTTCTGTAACCACAATAACCTGTGCATGTCCATGCTGCTCTAAATCAGTAGAGGCTGGCTTTTTTCCAGTAACCCAACTTTTGTCAGGTCTGAGATCACAGACATTTGGGAATTCTTGGTGCTCAGAAACATTTTGCACATGAAAGAAATAATAATACATACATACGTACATACATACTACTACTGCTCCTACTACTGAAATAGACAAATGTAAAACATGCATATATGACAGAAGATTTCCAGCGCTGGTTCCTGAGATACATGGAGTTACAATTCTGAAAAGGCTGGAAGCTTGAATCTGGTCTCAAGAGCTTCCTTGGTGTTTTCCAGTAATATTTTCTTCTATACAATGTATATTTTCTTCTCAGTCCTGGATATTTTGATGATGACAATGAGCAGTGAACCTAGTATCTCATTGTGCTGTTTCTGTATCCCTGAACCTATACTATCGGCAGTATTTTATTCTATGGTTGTAAGATTTAGTTTAGAATATTTGTACAGCCCCTTCAGGTTTTTGTGCAAAAGGCATAGTGGAGATAGAAGTTACATTCAAAAATGAAACTTTTATGATTATCCTTTGATACTGCAAAACATGATTTAATTCTTCCTATTTTGTAAGTCAATTAAAAAGAGGAAGCTAAGTTCTGACTTATCTACTGACTACCAGAAACACTTACAACTCAGAAATTATGCTACTAGCACAAAACTAGTGAACACGTTCAAATTTTTTCAAAACAAGCTCTTTCTAAAGCAAAGTTAGCACTAGTAACTGATTTGAAATGGGTTCCTTTTTTTTTCTTTTTTCTCCATAAACGTGTGATTGTTTCTAAACTGTAATTAATAGGATCTTTGGCCCAAAGCAACATTATAAAAAATGATGCTGCAAAACAAGTAACAGTATAAATCCCTTTGCTTGTCTGTGAATTTTTATATTTTATCCCATAGAGCATGTAATATAACCAGAATAATACTTGCCCTCGCTTTTCTTCTTCAAGTTCTGTTTGCCGTTGCTCTCTGTGGCAAGTAATAGTTTGCGTCGGAACTAACTGAGTGCAGTGAGTGTAAAGTAACCTCTCTACACTAAGGATCATTTTATACCCAGTTTAGACTGCATTTCTGCAATTGCTATGCAAGAAGAATGAGTGAAGCCATTCAACTGTAAAAATGGATGATTCAGCAAACTATTGCTTTTATGAGTCACCCTTACTTGGCTGAGCAGATTTTTTTATCTAAATGATTGTCTACACCATCCTGAGAAAGCATCCTGAAGGACAGCTGTAAGTAAAGTTATTCTGACCCATTGCATCCTTACTTTTATGTAGCAAAAAGCTACATATTACCTACAGTCAGCTTGTCTGGATCTAACTGGTAATTTAAAAACCATTCAGATTTGTCCGGCTACAATGAAAACCGTATTTTCAGGTTTGCTGTCCATGTATATAAACCCAGCATTGGCAAATAAGTCTGCAGCACAGAATGATTTTATTTAGAAAATCACTAATTTATCACTGGCACAATGCTCATTCCTACCAACCAATTTCAGCAGTTAGAGTGGTGACCTAGGCATAGAAATCCCAGGTGAAGGACTTTTTCTACAACTCATGCATGAAAGCATGAAAGGACAGGAAAGCCAAAAGAAAACATTCAGAAAGTGTTTTAAATGCTTTTAAAGGGTCAGATTTAGTTACAGAAAAGTTCTTTAGTTACAGAAAAGCATTCTGCAGTTGCCATATTTGTAAAATACTTTCTGGAAAGACCTCCATGTAAATTGAATTACCAAATCAATTGTTGTCTCCCTACGAGCAAAGTTCATCAGTTGAAATTGCAGGGATTTTTTTTCTCAAATAAAAGTTTTCTACGCAGGTCATAATAAGTTCAGTCCTAGATGGGAAACTTTCCAAAGGTTGTGTCCAGTTACAAACCAGTAATTTAGATCAGCATGACTGTGTGGCCAATTTGTAAGGCAGGATGATGCAAGGACTGGGTAACTGAGTTCACTGTAAGAATCGTATTTTTTTGAAGTAAGCCTAATTTTCCAAGGCTGGGTACTTCTGTATTTGTTGAATTTTTTTTATTGTAGTAAAGAGCACTGCCCAATATAAGATTCTTTAGTTTCTTACCTACCCTATTTACATAATTGGCAATGACCTGCATGTGCAAAGCGGTAGAAGATTCGTTGGTGTCCTGTGTTGAGAAGCATCTGCCATAACTGCATGCTGTCCTTTCAATTGGAGGTACTTTTTGGTTAAAAAACGCTTTACTTGACAAATTCCAGTCCTAATCCTACCAACGTGCATACCAAATGTGGAAACATTTTAAGTCTTCTGACATTCCATTTATATGCCAGGTTGCAGACTAAAGGTGAACAAGGGTATCCATGTTGCTGGAACTCATCAGATACACTTCTCCTCTGTGCTATCCATTAGCTAGCAAGTATGTCTGTCACTCGTGAACGGGTAATTATTGGAAGAGCAACAACTGTGGTCCAGACAGTTTTGATATCCACAAAAATGTTTTGGTTTTGTACGTGTGATGAGCGTCAGGAAGGCCTTTTGCTTATATTCAGTGCAACCTTTAGTGTACTTCAGTATTATAGTGATCACAATCACTATCGTAAAACTCAGGCACTACAGAAACATTTCACCAGTTTATCTCATAATACTTTACAAAAAAGTACAATTTAACACCATTTTATAGCTGGAGAAATTGAGTGTGAGAAATTAAGTGAAAAGACTGGGGCCATGAAAACAGCTAAGCAGAGACAGAAAATAATTGAAGCTAAGTTGCAGTACTTTAGCCACATTTATGAAAGATTTATATAATTTTGGATAGAAGAGATTCAAACACTGGGCTCTGTTCTGAGTTTTGGAATTCTGAGTTGTGATCTCAGCTGGGATCAGTCTCTGATTTATGGTTATTTAATACTAGGCTATTCTTGGAAGAATGAAAATATACATATTTTGCCTTACACGTTGGCTAATACTGAAACATGCTTGAAAACACAAAGAAGAGAGGGTAGCTGAAGAGGGATGTGGACACAGCTAAAAAAAATCTTTGTGTTTACTGAATTTGGGGGCTAGAATACAATCCAGTCCCACTTGAAGGTGACAAGTCGCATTTCCCTTTAAATGAACTGATTCTGGAAAATAATGAAGAGTGGATGAAGAAAAGACTTCATTCAGAGAAGTTAAAGGTCCACTGGTTAAACTCCACACTTCATGCAGAGTTGAGTCTGATAGGAATTTACCTGCTTTCTCCCAGAGAGCTGTTCATGCCAAGTGTTTGGAAAAAGGAAAGCCACACATTCGTAGCCACTGAAGTTACCCTCTGAAAGAATAAGGAATTACCTTTCTATAAATCCTACCAGCAGTTAAAACTGTTTTGTCTCACTGGGGTAGTGCAGAGCTGGTAAGCTGGCCTGTGGGTCAGTATCTTCATACTACAGATAAGAAATTCAGAGACTACTCAAACTATACCATCAAGTAAAGAAACTTGATTTGTGGCCTTCATAAATGCAGTCTTCTGTTTAACAAGGAAAAGGCTTTTAGATTGATTAACCATGCCAAGAAGGGATTTGAAAATACCAGAGTAGAAACCTCTAGCATTGCTCTAGTTCGAAAAGATACTTGTTAAGCAAACAGAACTTTCAAAGCAAGAGCTTTGCTCTGCATAGCAAATAAGCACTTAATCAGGCACGTAAATGGAAGAGAGGCATCTCAGGTATTTTCTGAAGGCAATTCCGGGGCACTTAGGACTGCTGTTATGCACTGGAGTTGGTACCCTGGCTAGATTTACAGAAGTGGTCTAAAGAGATTTGGAGAAACTAGATAAAGGTTCTTCAGAGCTATACAGATGACTGAAGATCATCCTGGAAAAGCAAAAACTGCTAGGAAGCAGTTCAGATCTATTTTTTGCTCTCACTGTTTTCTAGTCCCACATTTGAGGAACATGGAAAGATTCTTGCTAAAACTGAAAAAGGATAGTAGGAAAATTCACAGGAAAAGCTGTGTAACACATAATTGAATTATGCATGTATGTATTTGAAGTTCTATATTGAGAAAGTAGCAATGGCAATGAGGAACATGAGGAAGCCCTGGGGAAAAGATGCAAACATTCTGAGGGGAATAACTGTTGCTCATTTCTCTTCCTCAGCTGGTCGGTCTGCTTTCTGGTGAATTACTAAGAAGATGTGTTACAAGTTATGTCTGTCGCTACAAGGGTTCTGATTAAAGTGGACTTCATGCATGTAATTTGCTCAGGTCTTTTGCCCGTGGGTTTTTAGGAAAGGTGGGGCCCTAGCTGAGCAGGAAGCGTAGCAGCACGGGGCCCGGCAATGCCTCTGGCAGGGAGATCTGAACGCTGCACACTCTCGTACCCCCCACTTCCACCCACACCGCTGTCCGTGGCTCAGTGCTTTTAGCCAGCTGATACAGGACCACTGCCACAACTGGGACCCACATAGGGCTTGTGGGTGGTTCTCCACAGAAAGGACTAAGTGCACTCATTGTCTAGTAGTTCTCTAGTCAAAACACAGTGTAAATTCACTTGTGCAGCTGAGGTATGAATTCTGGAAGCTGCTTCATCATGTTCTGTCCCCTACTGTGCATTTCCTGTTTGACAGAGGTCACCATCAGTTTCCAGGAATACTTAACAGGATACAGTTAGATATTTTTTTCCGGTGTAGACACTGAACATATTTAGAATAAACACAGAAGTGATTTCCCTCAACTTTTTTACCTTTTTTTTTTTTTTTTTTTTTTTAACTATTGTGGAGGAATTATCTCATTTCCAAAACTGGACAAAATTTGTCAAACACAATTTTTTGCAAATTTTGACTTATGCATCCATAAAAAGAAATTATTCTCAAAACTAACAGAATTTTCCTGTTAACTGTTCACACTTCCAAATGAAAGTAAATTGCTTTTAGAGACTGTCACACAAATAAATAAAGCTAAATTCATTGGATAAATTGAATGCCATATTACACATATCTTCAAACAAAATATCTTTTGTGAAAAAAAGAATAATTAATATTTAGAAGAGCATAGACACAAACATTTAAAGCCAGTCTGAGACTTCAGTCCATACAGTATAAAGGCATGTACCACCAATGTAGTATATTTCTGTAGTACTTAAAATTACAGTCTATTATATTGTGCCAATCATTTTCTAAATCTGCCATCAAAACCACATACCTCAGTAAGAGAGCTTTTTTTCAAAGACAGCAAACCTGTTATTTTTCTGACTTAAAGCCATATGTCCTTTCTCAGACTTTCCTCTGCAGCACAAATTTGCTTGTAATATTGAGATTAATTCTCTTTTCAGTGAATGCTTGTGAATCACGCCTTTACCCATCTGTCATCCTGTGTCAGAGAAGTGGCACTCCCATATCTACAAAC
This sequence comes from Margarornis squamiger, assembly GCA_035222235.1. Taxonomy (NCBI): domain Eukaryota; kingdom Metazoa; phylum Chordata; class Aves; order Passeriformes; family Furnariidae; genus Margarornis; species Margarornis squamiger. The sequence continues at coordinate 32,799,072 of JAWWTY010000156.1, forward strand.
ATTTCATTTACTTTGGGTTTTTGAATGATGCTCTCAGACTACATTTTCCACGGATATTATTTTTATTGATTCTTCAGTTTCACTTTTTGTCCTTGGTGATGTCAGTCCTTTGCTGGAGCTCCTAAAGCTAACTGTATAATGAGGGTAATGTGACATTGGGAGATTAAGGAACATAAATCAACAGTATTTTATATTTTTTCTGACTTGTACTTTTTAATAGATACAGGTTGAAACTAATTTGGCACCACACTTAAAATATCCCAAGACCTGTTCTGGTTCCTGTTTTCAGAAGTCTTGCCACTGTTATGATAGAAGTACAAATTACTGGCTTTACTTCCCATCTTTTTTTTTTTTTTTTTTTTTTTCCCTGCTATGTAAAAGGCTGCTGACATTTCAAATGACAAATCTGGTTTCCTCCAGTTCTCAAAAGAGGAAGCCTGACTTCAGTGAACATGTGCGTCAGAAACTACTGCCAAATGGAAATGGGGCTAAAGCTTCAAAGAAGGGATCCCATATTAGAAGCACTGAGCTTACTACATATCTTGAACACAAGGCCAGATAATGACCTTAAAATCTGAATATGCAGAAGGTACCTTTACTAGTAGGTCTCCCAATTCCCACAAGAAAAAAGAGTTTGGCAGCCAGACTAAGGAAGTTCTGCTGTCACTCCCATGTTCATTAGACAAGGAAAAGCTCAGAGAGATAAAAAAGGGCAATGTAGGTGGGTGGCAAGGTGGGATGAATATTGCTAACTGTCCATTCAAGTTCTGAGAGGAATCACTGGATAAGTAAATTCAGTAACAAGCCACAAGGATCATTTGGTAACTCTTTCTACTTTGTTAAAGCTAAAGTGTTGGGACTCAGGAGTTCAGTGTGCTTGTAAACTTTTAGAATTAAGGTCACCCATTATGTTCAAAGACAAAGCCTCTCAGTATCTGAAGAGGAGAAAATTCTTTTATTCTAGTGAAACATCCTGCACTGTTTCTTACTTATTTGCCTCTACAGGGTTCTCTTTCACAAACTTTACTATGATTGGGATGCAAATTAAAAAAGCGGGTGGGGAAACATAAATTATGACCTATGACAGAGCAGTTTAAAATAGAGTGAAATCGAAATACAAGTGCAAATAAATAAATAAATAAATAAATAAAGCAATATAAATAAAAGCAGAAGTCACACCTACTCAGCACAGTTGTTTTTATTGTGGGAATGACAAGGGATTCCAGCAAAAAAATGGATTACAACTGTGTTCACCTGCTCCAAGACAGAATGTAACAGGTATCTCTGACACCAAGAACTTCTAAGTACAGCCTAATTTTATTCAGCATTTTTACAGAACAATATATTCTAAAAGAAAGTCACATCTCTTTGAAAGGGGGAAGACACTGTAGAGTATTGCATACTGTCACAAAAGGAATTGTGTCAGAGATGCTTTCACCTATTCCACTGCAAAGAGGACAAATTTATATTTACATCTTTTTCACATAGATCTCTCTAGAGATCATTTTATTTGCAGCCCTCAGGAAAGTACAGCCTTTTTTAATCCCCTTTTGAGCAAACCATGTATAATTATAGAACAGTACCGAGTGGCCTTACAGCAGAAGTGTCCACTATGTTCTGAAAAACACTATATAATGTTTAGGACACTATATCACTATATGAATATTTTTTATTATCACAAAAGGAAGCATCCAATTAGAAACAGACACCTAAAATTTTGAGTGATGGCATGGTAGACCACAGTGACTGGTAAAGTGAGAAAATGCATTATGACATGCTTGTGCTGGGCTGGTATACTATTTAGTACCAGGGCAACTGTGAATTAGAAAAATGTTACTTGACAAATAATTTTTTTGCTTTAGTGGTCTGGATGCAGTTACAAAGTAACTGTGAATGACAATCCTGGCATATAAATGGTTAGCAGGTATTCATTCCAGAATTTAGGCAGCTGTCTGGTGTAACCCTATATATTTTGTAAGTAGTTTTCCATATAAAATTTATCACAGAAGGCTTTACAGCTAATCATCCTTTCTATATGCACACACAAGAGGATACCAGTTGCAATATAATGCATATTTGGCATAGAGAGACATAGTATAGGCAGAAGCAAATGAATTAGGATCTACTGTAAAAGCAGACACCCATAAACAGCAGCTAATTAAGAGTTTATCAGCTTGTCACTATGCATAACAAACCCTAATATTTCAGTAAAGCATAGTGGCGTGTGCAAGCTCAGCTGTCATATCTTATCAGATTGGAGGCTTATGCGAGGTAAGGCTGTGACACTGCACACAGCACTGTGCTGTATGTGGGAGTAGCAGGGTACAGTACGACAGGATGGTTCTGCTGTAAATCCTCACCACTGCTTACATTTTTCAGAATTAAAGCCTTACAGAAATGCCTACTCTGTACAACCTTTTACCTTTGGTAAGGTAAGCCATCGGGGTCTTTGTTCTAAAAATAGAAAGCAAGAACAAAGTGTGAGGAGGTATTAAGGTGAAAAAGCATCCTGCATTATCAGAAGACAGATGCTTTCAGAACACCAAAGAGGCAGCTGAACAAAGGAACAGTGTCTTTAACTGCTGCTAGACATTCAACATTGTGCATATGCTGTGATTGTATGAAGTATGTAAGCACATCACTCTTTCAGTGGGAGAAACATGACAGAACCAAAGTACTTATTATGCCAATATGAAAAATATTCTTCTTTCCTTCCATTTTCTGTGAGTCCTACAGAACTCATATTTTTCTCAGGACAAAGGTGCAAAGACTGCACAGCAATGATATGAAACAGATAATTTTTATTTAACACTTCAACCTGTGATCCCTCCATCGTGATCACTAACTGTGCAGTTTAGGATTCGTTCCAAGTCTCACAGCTTTGCAATATTGCTGAGAAGTCAGCTGGGATAGAGTCCTGAATGATCTGCCTTGAGTTTGGCAGCTGTGAGACTCTAACTGTCTGATACCTGTATCATTACAAAAAGTCTTGTTCCCAAGTTTCCTTATCTGTTTTCTCAGGATCAGAAGAAGATTCATTACTCATGCTTGAAATCTTTCAAGTGGCTTCTGCCTGGCTTCTGGATTGCCAGGGGCATTATACAGAACGTGTTGCTGAAATCCAGAAACTCTGAGGGAAGAGGAAAAGCCTTTGATCTGTAAAACCTTCTTAAAGAAAGAGACTTTCCTTTCTGTCAATGCAGAAAGTAGACATGATGAAGCCATTTGCTTTTTGAAAAGCAGAAATGTGATTCTGAGCTACATCACAATCCCACTGACTGTAATTTTAATCCTTCCAACATTTATTAACATGGACTAATTGTTTGCAGTCTCTATCAATTGCAAGAAGTAGTGGCCGTGAAATTATTAGGAGTTAAGTTCAAAGCAGAGTGGGTAGTAGGCCTGTGGAACTTGTTGCAACAGGACATTGTGGATTCAGGAAGTTTACAGGATTTCAGGGAAATGTTGGCTAACCAGGAAAGAGAGGTGTTGGTGGATTACCGAACAAATGGTATTAGGATTAGGAAGCCTTCAGATCTGAAACAATCAAGATACTGGGAAAGTGCTGGAGAGTATATGTTTGATCCACTTTTACTGGGTTTTATGCATTTAATTATGGACATTGTTGGACATAGAATACGGGGCTAGACAAACCTTAGGCTCTTACGTAAAGAAATTTCTGAATTCTAAACTGCTGATTGTCTGGATCTTCCAATTACTAGGGAATGTTTATAATATACTCCTCCTGTTCTTACAGTTTTCTGCTAGTCCTTGCTGTTGACCAGTGCTGGAGACAGGATGGGGGGCTACGTGGTCCTTCAGATCTAGCATAGCTGTTCTTATGCTCAGGAACAGCAATCTAATTTAGTCTACTACTCCTCCAGTCACCTTTTTCATCAAGACTTTTCAGATATTCTGGCATATCCTACTCCTTTTCATCTGTCAAGTAGTCTCTGTGAGTCACTCCAGAAAAAGGAAGTAAAAACAGAGTACTTAGGAGAATGACTGTGATGGCTTGGTTCCACAGCTGCAAAACTTTGAACCCCACCACTATTCACAGCGTCACAGAATATGAGGCCATTAGAATCAGTCTCAAAATTTTTGAGAACAGTTCTTTTTTTTTTTTTTTTTAATCTTGTATCTTCAAACAATGTCTTTTGGTCTAAATACAGCACTTATGATCAAAATTTTCTACTTATTATGTGGCTTAAAATAAATACATAAATTACAATAGAAAAAATTGCTGTAGGCCCTTTTGCTTAATTTCCTGAAAATACAGAAGTGGCTTCTTGGTGGGACTTTCCGATGCATGTACTCAAGTCAGTTTTCTCTGAAACCACAAAAATGTCTCAAAGATTATGCCTGTTTGTAATTGTAAATTTTAGAACATTTCTGATTCTGTCTTAGTCAGAACTTGATGAAATATTACAGGCATGTGTACCTTTTTTTTTTTTTTTAATTTAACGCTAAAGCTAAAAAAGGATGATTTTCTAAAAATACCCAACTCAGGCATCCAAGCTCTTTTCTCAAAAGTGACTTTTCCATTTAGAAGCCTAAGTTACAATGAAAATTAATGTATTCATTAATTGAGGCAATAAATGTTTTAAGTAATTAACTAGGATTGACTAGGATTGTTTTCACACTTTAGGAAATGTAAAGTGTCATCTAAGATCACAAACTAAGCTTGTAGGATAGGGTTTTTTTCTGCCCATATTAGCACCACATGCAAAATATATGGGAAAAGGTCTACAGAAATTACCACAATGGAATTTAAAATAAAATTTTAATAATGTCAGAACAGAGAGACTTGGTTTTTCACCATGTTCTACATTATGAAATTTATTAGCATCCATACTTTAAAACTGATCTAATGAGGTCTATGTGCTTTGTATGTTGTCCACAAACATACTGCAAGTAAGTTGTGGTCACATTTTTTTGGTTTCATGTCAGACACTGAAAATCTAAAACGTGAGGTAAAACTGTCCTCGGCATGTAAGGGCCTGTTCTATATGCTCAAAACAGCAACTATTCTGCAATGTAACTGCTTCTATTAGTTATATGCATTTATTATTTCATTGAAGATCTGTGAAGATTTTGCAAGAAGGCACAATCACAGAATCATAGAATGGTTTGGGTTGGAAGGGACCTTAAAGATCATTCATTTCCATCCCCCCTGCCATGACTAGGGACACCTTCCACTAGACCAGGTTGCTCAAAGCACCATCCAACCTGGCCTTGAACACTTCCAGGGATGGGGCACATAGTTTTACCAAAGAGGCTGCTAAATTAAGTAGCAGGGATTTATTATACTAAATGTTATTGCTTACTAGCTTGCTCCTGTAGTTTGAGTACATGCTTTCTAGAAATTCTTTTCATATTGACCTGCTGAAAGGAGTTTCTGGATTCCTTTAATGAAAACATATTAGACTATGGAAAAAAAAAAAAAAGAGCTGAATGGGAAAAAGGGAGAGGGTAGGTAAAACTTCAGAACCATATGACTATACTGTGGAAACATATAACAAGTGGCACTTCTAGGGAACATTAATATCCCTTAATCTAAGTGAGTCTGCATCTGATTTGATATATGAATGATGCAATGACCATGTTTCTAGTTTTCAAGAGGATCACACAGAAGACAATTTCTCAGTAAGGGCAGAAAAAAAAGGAAGGAACTATGAGCCAGGAAGAAGAGCCATTAATGGGTGAGGTTTTTTTTTCTCAAAATAGCACAAGTGAAATGGCAGCTGAGAGAAGGAATTAAGTATAAGAAGCTTTCTGGAATTTGCATGGAAATTGATCTGTTGTGAATGAATGTACTTTTCAATTTTTGGTACAATTTAGCAGAGGAAGAGGTAAAAGCACAGTCCTTTATGATTCTGATAATGTAGGAGAGCTTACATTAATTTTGCTGGGTGCATTTTTGGGCACACAGTGTAAGAAAGATATAAACCTATTAGAGGGTGTCCAAAGGAGGGCTACAAAGATGCTGAAGGGTCTAGGGGGGAAGATGTATGATGGTGAGATCACTTGGTCTGTTCACCCAGGAGAAGAGGAGACTGAGGGGAGACCTCATTGCAGTTACAACTTCCTTGTGAGGGGAAGAGGAGGGGCAGCCACTGATCTCTTCTCTGTGGTGACCAGTGACAGGACCCAAGGGAATGACCTGAAGTTGTGTCAGGGCAGGTTTAGGTTGGCTGTTAGGAAAAGCTTCCTCACCCAGAGGATGGTTGAGCACTGGAACAGGTTCCCCAGGACAGTGGTCACAGCACCAAACCTGACAGAGTTAAAGTTGTATTTGAACAACACTCTCAGTCACAGGCTGTGACTCTTGAGGTGTCCTGTGCAGGGCTAAGGGTTGAACTTAGTGATCTAAGTGGGTCCCTTCCAACTCAGGATATTCTATGACTTTACGATCCTAGCTCTTGCTAGTTACTTCTAATTGCTGATAAAATTTCAAGCAAAACCTGAACAGAAGGTCAGGTCTCAGGCCACAAACCTTGAACCATTTCTTTAGGTTATGGTTTCAGTGGAGTTTTTAAGCATTTCAGAACATATGGCTCTGATTTTTGGCTATTTTACAATATTTTGAGAGTATCTGGTACAGAAATGGTCTGCTTCATCTGTTACATGAAAGACAAAAGAAAAGTTATTTTGGAATTCAGTATCTCTTACAGCCCCATTCACAGAAAAAGCACATGAAGTAATTAAGAAACAGATAATCTGCATTCAGAAAAATGCAGTGCAAGTTGGTCTTTCTAAAATGAAAAAGCAAAGATTTTCCTAAATTTGAAAGAGTATCATTATTCAAGTTATACATTTTTCATAGGTGTCTGTCAAACTGTTCACAGGGTGTCAATATTAGATTGTGACCTCTATATGCTCACTTAGGCAGGGAAGAAAGTAGACTGCAAATGGATACATATTTGAATAGCAAAGGCAGAAGTGACTCTTAAATACAAAAACACAATACAGTACATTAATATTATTTGAAAATATTGAAAGCAGAACCATATTGGGAAGGCTTTATTCAGAGAGGGATAGAAGAGAAACTTCTGGAGCCACACTAAGGCAGCTTCTAATAGACCACTTGTACAGATGACTCTGTGAATTTGTAGCCATGCAGCCCTGTAGATTTGTGCAAACCAAACTGAAAGAGACCCTGAATCTGTGAAGACAAAACTTTCCGTGCACTTGCATCCATCTTTATCACCAGGCTGGTGAGTCTTCTTGGTAGCGGCTGCTGAGGTGGCTTCCAGGAATATTATGCTTCTGCTCTGTGTTATCTTCCTACTGTTTTTTTTAATAGAGAATTCCAGAGAGGATTGTGATTCAGAGAACAGCTGCTTCCTTGATTCGCCTCTTCCTGTTCTCACTCAAAGGCTGCTGTACGTAAGCAGAAGGACACTGTTGGGGTTGCAGGCAGGGAGGGATGGAAGTCATGCCTGGAAATAAGGACTGTTTTCCTTAACACATGAGTGGATCGACACTTAAAGATACCTACATCATTTTGCATTCATTTAAAAGAGGAATCTGGCTTGAGTGCTGCATAAAAGTTTTTTGACATTGAGTCATATACCCATTCCAAAGAAAGGAAGCAAGAGGAAATAGTGTCATTCATCTAATGACTTCTAGATTTTAAAATGTCTGTGAAAAAACACAGTTAGTAAGAAAATATACACTAATTGTTCAGAAGTAGAAATAATCTGAAAATCTTAATGAAAGTCAGGGTTAGAATTTATATCCCACTCAAAATACGATTTCTCTGTGCTTCACCAACACCTGGAATCCAGTATGTATTTGACTACGCATGGTAGGCAGAATTGTTTAATTTAGCTTTCTATATACAGCCTGTAGGTTAGGAGCAGTAGACAGTACTCTGCAATTTTAGTGATTGTTGTCTGTTTACCATAATTACAGAGATATTTTAAACTTCCACATTTTGTTGTAGGCATAATATTAGGTAGGGAATAGCAGCAGAACATTTTGAGTAATCTGTTATTGTGGACACATCCTGAAGACTAGCTGATGCTATATTTAGTCACAATGTGGTTAACTGTGACCAGACTGAGGATGTTATTTTATGTTTTGTGTTTGAAGTAGCAAATGTTGATTTTTGCAATCTGAAATCGCTCAGTTAAAGAAATAATAGTTTTAATTCAAAGCTGTGCATGTGCACACACACATACACATACTTTTTGCTTTCTAGCAACAAGTTTATATTGCTGTAGCTCAATTTAATTAAATTTCTCATGAAGCAAACTAGCTGAACAATATAAAAATATAAATTCACATCCAACTTCAATATAAATTTTATAAGGGATATATCCTTAATATATTTTGTCTATGTTTGTATACAGATCCAGATTCTGTATCCTCACCTTGCTCCCACTAAATAGAATCAAAGAGAGAACACTGTAAAGGATCAGAAATTTAAGTAAAACATACACAGAAGTTACTCAGCAGATACATTTAAAATAATGAATCTTTAAAAAAGAGCAGTACAAATTTTAAAAAAATAAAAATTCTTTTTTTAACTGATAGTATTTCTAGCTGCAAGGACCTGATTTAGTATTTTGGGTTAAGCTGTGACTACCATAATCTCCTCTTAGTTTGGTGGCTGCTGTAAATACCAGCAGCAAACACAGCCTCTGTTCAGAAAAGTTTGGGAATTCCTCTTCAGCAGGGTCAGGAGCCCAGAGAGAGAGAGGAATAGGAGAGGAAGCTGAGTCATGCTGTTTCCTCTGCACAGGGCAATACAGTTAGTAAATTACAGGCATTACTTGCAAAAACCATAGGTGATCTGTGAAACAATTTAAGTTGATTTTGGGCTGAGGGTAAAGTTCTGTTTTTAGCAAAGATTCCATTTATTGCACTGAAGCCACAATGGGACTCTGGAATTTTGTGGTGAAGGTTTACTGAGATGTGTGATTAAAAAGTGTTTATACGATTTTATTATATGTGTGGAGTCTAAACCCTTATAATGTCTTACGTTTCAACAGCAATATTTGATAATCAGCACTGTTGCTCTGAGGAAGATGTACATGTACCTTTCTTAGTACACAAAAACTCTGGATTTCAGAAATAGAATTCGACATCATAAAACTTAGAGAAAAAATAATTTTGCAGCCACCAGCCAGTGCTTTCAGATATTGATTTTCCCATTTGTTATGACCTTTCTGCAAGGAGTTCCCCTTCCCTAATAGAATGGTTCCTAGTCCACACCAGGCAAACCCAGCAGGTAAATTCAACCATCAGCTCAAGGAGCCTGCCTGTTTTTAACATTGTGAGTTAGGGAGTGCTCCAAGGAATCTCTCTGCTGACAAAGGGGGAGGACCAGCCTCCTTAAAAACAAGAGAGGTGATGTAGCTGGAGATTTAAATTCTAAGTAACAGCACAAGCAACCATTTGTTAGTATGAAATAGTACCCCTTGTACACAGTTTTTCAAATTATCAATACCAATTGTTTTAGTCTCCATGCATACCCCTGTTCCTTTTTGGCCACTCCCTTACTGGAAGCAACTTTAACTGTGAACAAATCAGAATTGTTTTGTCATCTTTCTTTCAAAAATAGTCTTGAAAAATGTAATTTAGACAGTTGCTTCACTGCATTTGTTTCAGACTGACACCTTTTCTTCCCCATCCATTTCCCTCTAGCCTCTTTCAGCTACTCATGAACATTGTGATCTTTGGATTCTCTGTCTGTTCCTAATCAAAACAGGGTACTGTTTAACAAAGACTATGGGCCATGCTTACAAGGAGTTGACTCTGGGGATACACAAAGCTACTCTTCCTCAATCACCTGCAAAAAGATGGAGAGAGAAGGCCTTAGGAGTTAGGACTGAGGATGAAAAAATGACTAGAATTGTCAGCTGTTGAATATCTAAATGTCAAATGTCAACACATTGCATACAGATGAGAAATCCTGCCTTCTGAGATATTCATAAACCTTCCATGTGCCAGACAAAAGAATGCTCTGTATTTTCAGAAAAACTTGCAGTAATCATCCAAAACTGCTTTGTAACAGGTAGCTATAATTATCTTCATAGTACACTTGGATAAGCACAGAAAGATTTAATGGTTATTTCAAGATATGAAGCATGTCAGCATCAGAAAACATGGTTCTGTGGCTCCTGTGTGTCATTTGACCCCTTAAAATTCATACGTTCTGACGGCAAAAGCTGTATTATAGTAGGTAAGACAAGAATACAGTTTTGGCCAAAAAACATTATCTGGCAAAGAGTCAGTATTAATCATGATTGATATGCAGGCACCCAAATCCAGCTGTACCACATTTCAATTTAAGATAAATCAAATCTTCTTCCTCTGTTACATGTTGGCCACTGTAATGATTCCCTGTGCTGTTCAGTGGCTTATATACACTTTAGCAGAATCTCCTAGAATCACAAAAGGTTGAGGTGGGAAGCGACATCTGGAGATCATCCAGTCAAATCGCCTACTCAAGCAGAGTCGATTACAGCAACAATTATAATTGCTTAGGGCTTTGTCAAGGTGAGTTTGGTGATCTCAAAGGATAGACTCCATGACTTCTCTGTTCAACCTGCTCCAGATTAAAAATGTCTTTTCTTATGTGTAAATGAAATTTCCTGTATTTCATTTCTTGCCCACCATTGCCTTTTGTCCTTTCACTGAGTGCCACTTGAGAAGATACTGTCTCTGTCTTCTTCACTGCCCTTCACCACCAAGTATTTATACACATTGCTAAGATGTCCTCTGGGCCTTCTCTTCCCCAGGCTGAAAAACCCCAGTCCTCTCAGCCTGTCCTTGTATGGAAGATGCTCCAGTCTCTCCATCATTATCATGGTCCTTTGCTGGATTGTGTCTACTAAGACCGTGTCTCTTGTACTGGGGAGCCCAGAACTGAATTTCGCATTCCAAATACAGCCTCAGTGATGTTTAGTAGAGGAGCAGATCATTTCCCTTGGCCTTTAGGCAATGTTTTTTGTAATTAGCCCAGGGTATTGGTTGTTGGCCTGCTTTGCTGCAAGAGCACATTGCTGCCTTGCCTCCAGCTTCTCCTCCACCAGTATGTCCAGGTGTTTTTCTGCTAAACTGCTTTTCAGCCAGTTGTCCCCCAGCTTGTATTGGTGTATATGATTATTTCTCTGCAGGTGCAGAAGTTTGCACTTCACTTTGCTGAACTTTGTGAGACTGCCACTGGTCTGTTGAGATCTCTCCTAATATCAGCACAATCATCTGATGTATCATCTGCAAAGTTTCGGAGAGTACATTCTGCCCCATCATCCAGATCATTAATGAAGATGTTAAACAGGATGGGGCATTAGCACTTATTTGTATGACCACACAAGGAAAAAGCTTAGTCTAGAAGTGGCTGCGATGGATTATAACAATCTGCTTCTTTTCTTGGTGAAAACCATGATTTTAAAATTGCTTCCTGAGATGCTGTTTTTTCCTAAACTATCCCCCCCATCCCTTTTGTCCCATTTCTTCCAAGTAGGAAAACTCAATATAGTCCCATTCCTGTCTGAATGACCTTCTTCGTTTTTCCTCATAGTTGTTAATTTTCATGGTCCATCTCATTTACTGCACTTGGCCAGCAAGCCAATGTCTACCAGCTGCCAGCTGTTTAAAAAAAAATAAAGAGAAGAAGCTTCCATAGTAAAGAGTTTCTCTGTCTTTCATGAAAACAGTTTGCATTCTACACAAAAAATTCTTTCATGGTGTAAGGGAATTGACGTCAGTACTGTTACACCCAGGATGATTTTGGCCCAGCATATCTATTATGCAATACTTTCAGATGCACAGTTCCGTGATGAACAAATGACTGCCAGATGTGAGAGTAGTATTTTCCCCTTTTTTTGAGGTCCATGAACAAATTCTCATGTGTGGACTATAAACTTCTTCAGTGTATGTACGTGTATATAGTTTAAGAATAATTCTATAGAAAAAATTTAAAATGGCAACATAAGAAAGAATAACAAAAAACCCCTGCATTTATTGCTATTAAAAAATAAAACTCATAACTACCTTTCATACATGTAATACAGGCTCCTCCTTCCTTCCTGCAAAGCAGAAACTGACAAGTTCTACCAACATACTGACCACCTCCAGCTTTGGGAGAGAAGCCCCTGGAATGAAGAAAAGGCAAAATTGGTAACTTAGCCTTCTCCTGAAATCATGATCCAGTGGCATGGAGCTGTCCATTGGCTTTCCAAGTATATTCACAATATTGTTTAATTAACCATAGTAAAAAACTATGGAGTTTTCAAAGCTGTGTTTCTGCATTTAAGCATGTAAGTAAGGACCTAAAAGCTCTGTATATTGTTCATATGGATTTAGTCTTGATTTCATGAGAGTAGGTAGCTTTGCAGGTATACTGTACCAAATACTGTTTTGCTTCCCTCATGTTGATTTCCACCTTTATGACAAACATCTTGTATTGCTGGTTCTTCTTGAAAAGATATTGCTGCCTAAACAGCTCACTTTATAATTGCTTCTTTTGCCTACTGTCTAGGATCCTAATGTTACTGATACTGCATATAACAGTTTACTGCAGAAAATAAATTGCTCAGGTGAAGAAAAAAGTTCCTTCTGCATCATGCTTTCCCTGCATCTTGTTGAAAACTCACCTTCTATAAATGTGGATGATAAGTAGAAAACATTTCTTTCTTTATCCTTTCCTCTATTTAATTTGTTCTTTTTGCTTGTATTGGGTTTATGTGGCAAGGTTTTGTTACTGGGGTGTCTACAGGAGTGACTTCTGCGAGAAGCTGCCAGAAGCATCCCTCATGTCTGGCAGAGCCAATGCCAGGCAGCTCCAAGACAGTGGTAGCACCTCTGGGATGACATAGTTAAGAAGGGGAAAATGTTGCTGCACAAAAACAGCAACAGCCGTGAGAGAGGAGTGAGAATATGTGAGAGGAACAACTCTGCAGACACCAAGATCAGTGGAAAAGGAGACAGTGAAGGTGCGACAGGTGCCAAAGCAGAGATTCCCTTGCAGCCCATGGTGAAGACTGTGGTGAGGCAGGCTGTCCCCCTGCAACCCATAGAGGTCATGGTGGAGCACATATCCACCTGCAGCCTGTGAAGAATCCCATATTGGAGCAAGTGGGTGCCTGAAAGAGGCTGTGGGAAGACCTCGTGGGAAGATCGCACAGGAAGCCCGTGCTGGAGAAGTTCTGCAGCACGGTTTGTGAAGAACTGCAGCTTGTGGGAAGGGCTCACACTGGAGAAGGTTATGGAGAATTGTCTCTCATGGCAACGCTGGAAGAGGGGAAGAGTGTGAGGGGTACCCTGTGTGGAGGAAGGAGTGGCAGAGACAATGTGGGATCAACCGACTGCAACCTCCATTTCCCATCCCCCTGTGCTGCTGGCAGGGAAGAGGTAGAGAATTTGGGAGTGAAGTTAAGCCCATGAAGAATGTGGGGAGAATGTGTTTTAAGATTTAGTTTTATTTCTCATTACCCTACTCTGATTTTCTTCGTAATAAATTAAACTAATTTCCCGGAGTTGAGTGTTTTGTCCATGACAGTAACTGGTGAGTGATGTCTCTTTGTCCTTATCTCAACCCATGAGCTTTTCATTGTATTTTCTCTCTGTTGCCCAGAGTGGCTTTCATGGGCACCTGACATGCAGCCGGGGTCACCTCACCGCAGTGCTGACCCCTTCCCTCAGTGCCAAATGCGTTGGACTCTCAGTATTTATGGCTGGGACTGAAATATCACTTATGGAGTTGATTCCCATTCTGAAGAAACTGCATCCAAAAGTCAACATATTATTACGTGACTTGGTGTCTGTTTGTAGTGCATTTGGCACTTGAAGCTGAGACGGTCTCCTGCCCAGACTAGTTGTACTCTGATAACAGCTTAAGCTGACTAAGCTGAATAAGCTGGTGCTAGTAGTGAAGTCTCTCTCCATTCACTAGTCCATTCCTATTGCCTTGGCTATTTGCTACACGTGTTATAAAGCTGGTCTAACAGAAAAGAGGAGTTTTACAAAAAAGTACTATTCATGAGTATTGTATTCATCAGGCGGTAAATACAACAGCAGCATGAATCAGTAAGAAACATCTGATTTTAAGCCTTTTTCAAACTTAGCAATATGAATTTTGGTTAAAATATGTGAACCACGGAGCATTGCAAGTATGTATTTCCCATGCCTGCTTTGCAAATATTGAATGCTTCTTGAAATTCAAGGGAATTAGCAACAGTGATGTTTTGCTACTGAATGGCAGTGGGACAAGTAATAGTAAGACTTTTCCTCTTTTCATTTTCTCATCCTAGTGTGTTTTTTTCCCTGTATCTATGATCAACAATCAATGCCTCCCATTATATATCCCTCCCAATTCTGCTTTCCAGCTAAACATTTTATTTTTATAGCTTATTCTTAATTCAAGTGACAATGTAGTCTTACCATACCCAGGCAGACTGGGATATGCTTCAGGTCCTATGTCTGGTGTTCAGGTGAGTAACTCCCTGTTAATGATATGAAAGTTAAAAAAATAAATAAATTTATGTTCTCAGTTTTGGTAAAATGTTGCTGTAAATTTGCCTGGAGCTTTAATTGACATATACCATAAGGCTGAAGTAACCTTATATTTCTAAACACGGAAACTGCTGGGGATATCTGGTCTCAGATAGATGGATGGTTACAGTATTATTTAGAAGACTCTAGCTTTCCAATAAACTAAAACCCTAATGTTTCTTAACCTTTAAGACACAGGCTGAAAACATGTCAAGGTTTATTTCTATATGGCCCTATCCTGAAGTATTTTGCATTTTTAACTAGGCTTGGAGAGGTGGATTTGGCTTGAGGTGTACAGAAAAAAAACAGATACAATGTATGCAAAGATTTTGATGAAGCTGCACCAAGAGGTCCTTTGAAAGAAGAAAAGGGGTGCCAAGGGGTTGACAGAGATTTCACCTTTTTCATTTAATAATCAGGTAAAGGAACACCTGAAAGCAAGCCTATGTAGTTCTTGATCTTTCTGAGTAGTAGATCTCCCTCTTTGGGATTATCTCAGATTTCCATCTCCAGTCTTCAATTAAGCTTCAATTAAGCTAGGAAAAGCTGTAGAAGCTCACAGGAAATACTTAAAGTAATTGAAACTTTAAAGGACCACTTCAGATGGATGGCTCAGGCACAGAGACATTCAGGTATGATGTAGGAAGTCACAATTGCTGCTGTGTATATATTTTCAGACACGATGCATCTTGAATAAAACACAGTTTCCTTATGAATAAGGATTAACTATTTGTTTCTGTGCCTTTTGGCTGCAGAGAGAAATGCATTCTGTTTCTGACAAACAGGAGGCAAGATCCTGTATGAAGCAATACTCATCTCCAAGTAATGCCCAAACATAATTATACGGGGATGGTGGAGAGGCAAGACAGAGGGCAACAAAGTCTTCTCCCTGGCATAAGAGAACTAGCTTGAGAGATTTGAAGCAGCAAAGTCAACAGCAAGAAATGGTGCACAGAGCAGAATTGCAGCAGCAGAAACAGTCCCCAGATGAAAATCATTTTTGGGTGGCTCAGCCCATTTTGTTTTTCACCTTACAGACATGGAGGACTGGAAACCATGGAAAACCAGAAAGGCTCAGACAAAAAAAGGCCAAGATACCTAAAGTGGAAACAATCTTGAGATCTGTTTCTAGTCAGTGCTGCACCTCTGTATGCATAACACATCTGTATGCATAACAAAAGCACTACCCAGTTCATTACAGAATTAAAAGCCTAGAGTGATCCAAATTGAGAGCAGCAGAGGAATTGTGGACGAAGGCAGAGCACTAGAGCTGGGGGAGCTGGGGAGTTGTGTAACACCTGCTTGCAATACTGTTGGCGCTAGCTACCACTCTGAGACTGCTGCTTTACAAGTTTTCTAAATAGTATAATATAAAAATCTCAAGACAAAAAGACTGGTATTTCTGCAGAATTCCCTCTATCTTATTCACAGTCATCATATACCAACCAATTTCTAGGATGATGTATTCAGTATCCTATGGAACTCTAATGAATTCAATGAAGGTATTTAGGGTATAAATCAGAGTCAGTTTTGCTGTTTCCTTCATATTTCATATGCTTATTACCCTCAAAACTCGTTGGTCCCTCCTCCTTTTATTTCTGCAACTCATTTCCCACAGCTGTAGTATTTATTCAAAATCCTTGGCTCTCGTTTTGCCTCTCATTCTGCTGCCTGAATGATTTGATCCTCTGGAGTATACTACTTTAAAACTGTTGTACACACCAGATGAGGGATATTTTTGCACCTCTTTTCCAAGACCAGATTAGAAATGAAATTATTTCCATTTAGGTAGCTAAAGATTGATCTCCAACTGGTTGGGTTTTGTGGTGTGTTATTTTTTTTTTTTTTTTTTTTTTTTTTGTGTGTGTGTGTGTGTTTTGTTTTTGTTTTTGTTTGGTTTTGGTTTTTTTGTTGGATTTTTTTTTTTTTTCTTGAATGTGCATCTCTCTTTTTCAATATATACATTGAAACACAGTCTCTGCCATAATTTTTAGGAATGCAAGGAAGCAGTTGAATGGGAGCCAGGGTATTATTTATTAAGACATTCTAGACAGTCAATGAGGTAAAAGCAAGTAATTTGTTTTGTATATAAAGCCGCTTGGTGTTATTTCTGTCATGCTAATATTGTTCTAGATCTGTGCTGTGTGAACTACAGACAGGAAACTAGTCAAGAATGGTGTGTCCTTTACAAAGTGTACATTTAGAAACAATAAAAAATATGTACTTTGAAGATTCAGTAAGAGCAGTAATTGTTGATTTCTGAGGTCCTTGGAGATAACTGTTTTTAGAATGGCTAGCACTGAAACAAAACAAACTGACAGTAGTTTCTTGTTGTCTCTATTTGTTTAAATTCTGGAAGGAAAATGTCCAAGATTGATAGAATAGGCAAGCCTTCATTTCAAATAGAATCACAGAATGAGAGAATGGTTTGGGTTTGAAGAGACTTTAAAGATCATCTAGTTCCAAGCCCCCTGTCATGGGCACAGATGCCACTCACTAGATATAGTTAGTCAGAGCCCCATCCAACGAGCCCCAAAACACTTCCAGGGATGGGGCATCCACAGCCTGTCTGGTCAACCTGTTCTAATGCTTGACCATCCTCTGAGTAAAAAATTTCTGCCTAATATCTAGTCTAAACCTGCGCTCTTCCTGTTTAAAACCACTGCCCCTTGTTCTGTCACTATCTGCCTGTATCAAAAGTCCCTCTCCCTTTTTATAAGCCCCCTTAAGGTACTGGAAGGCTGCAGTGAGGTCTCCCTGGAGCCTTGTCCAGGCTGAACAACCTCAGCTCTCTTAGCCTGTTTTCATAGGAAAGGTGCTGCATTTTCTGGTTATCTTCATGGCCCTCATCTGGACTCTCTTCAACAGGTCCACATCTCTTTTGTGCTGTGGGCCCCAGGACTGGATGCAGTACTCACAAGCTGGGGTCTCACAAGGGCAGAGCAGAGGGGCAGAATCCCCTCCCTTGACTTTCTGGTCACTTGTCTTTTGATGCAGTCTGGGATGCAATTGGCCTTCTGGGCTGTGAGCACACACTGTTGGCTCACATCCAGCTTTTCATCAGATAGTAATACAATCGCAATACAAAGCTTTAATCATAAAGACTGAAATTTCATTCCTTTCATCTTTTTCAGCATCAAAACACTTCTGTAGGACAAGTTCTGATCTGTTTCCTCTGAACATATTATTTTTACATATTACAGAATCACAGAATCATTTAGGTTGGAAAAGACCTCCAAGGTCATTGAGTCCAACCTTTAACCAATCACCATCTTGTCAACTAGACCATAGCACTAAATTCCATATTCAGTCATTTCCTCCATGGATGGTGACTCCATCACCTCCCTGGGCAGTCCATTCCAATGTTTGACAACCCTTTCCATGAAGAAATTCTTCCTTATGAACCTTCCCTGGGACATCTTGGGACTGTGTCCTCTTGTTCTGTCACTGGTTGCCTGGGAGAAGAGTTTGACCCCCACTTGGCTATAACTTCCTTTCAGGCAGTTGTAGAGAGCAATAAGGTCATCCTGAACCTCCTTTTCTCCAGGTGAAACAACCTCATTTCCCCCAGCCCCTCCTCACAGGATTTATTCTGTAGACCCTTCACCAGCTTTTTGCCCTTCTCTGGATGTGTTCCAGCACCTCAATGTCTTTTTTGAAGTGAGTGGCACAGTTGAAGTAGTGCTTCAAGTCTGCCAAAGTTCTGGATGAAAGTACAAACCATTGTTTTCTGTTAATCAGTTTGGTTTGACATCTGTTTGCCTCGTTTCTGAAAATATGTTTCAGTTAAATAGTGACCTATAGTGCTAGGTTTAGGACTAGGATTTGGAATGTATTTTCCTAAGACAAGAGCTGGAGACCACATGTATCAACTCAATTAGATAATTAATAATGTTTTCACCAATGTTTATAACAACCTCAGAATTTAATGGAGTTTTTGTCCATATATTTTTTTATTTATAAATATTTTATATATATATATATATATAAGTATTTTGCACATGCATAAGCATATCTGTGTACATATGTATGTCTACAAAGACACATATACATATAAATGGCATGACAATGTGAACTTTGTTACTACTGTAACCATTACTCAGCATTGCAGATCTCTGGCTTAGTCCGGAACAGGAAAGTGTGTAGCAGCTGTCTTCTCTGCTACCAGGAAGATTCTCGCTTTCACTTGTAAGATACTAAAATTTTCTATCAGTTTGACCCTTCTGTGGTGCCTGATGAAATCTGACAAACCTCCTTATGTGTTACAAGTTGAACAATTTAATAAGTTAGCAAAACTCCTCTCTAATTATATTTTCCCCCAGGAATAGCTGTGAGGCATTGCTATGTATTTCCCTGTCCAGTTTTAATTTTTTAATTAGTCAATGTATTTAGGGTCAAATGATCTCTTCAGTCCTCTGTGGGACAAATGCGAAGTGGTGACAAACAGCAACGATTCCTCGAAATTGCTTAAAACCCGACCTCTAATTTTACAGCAATAGGGTGATCCAGTCATGGCTCTGGACGCTCAACAATTCTTTCTAGTTATCAGCCAACACAGGGTTTTTAAACTGTAGCAGGCATCTAAGATGCCTTAGGGCATACTTTAGCCTCATGTGCTTTAGCAAAAATGGAACATGAGGCAGTACAAACAATAAAGATATCCCCTGTAACTTGCTAGAGAGTATCTTTTAAATTTGGAACCAAGTTTCACACTAAATGTTTCTTCTTACCATCCTCAATACAAAGCTAATGCTTAAGACAATGGTTAGGACATTAATCATCTAGAGAGTGGAGGAAATGTCCTAGCTAAACTGACTAAGCGGAGGCATTCTGGAGAATGTTTGCTCTAGGAGTTAGTCACCCTTCCACAGTCACAGAGCTGGCTTCCACTAGCAGAGAGGTAGTTGGCTGTGGGGTTGACTATTTTTAGTATGAATACATAAAGATGACTAACACTGCATCATGCCTTGGAGTGAACACATAGCATTTGTCAGAAATACATGTTCAACAGAATTTAAGAAATATGATGAGTGACTGTATCTGTGTTTAACAAATTTATCATAGAGAGGAAGTGATTGAGCACACAAGGCAACTTCTCCATATGAAGAAATAATGAGTTTTGTGAACACAGAGGAAGAAATGTGTCTCTATTAAAATGATCATCAAGGAAAAGAAAGTATCTCTCATGATGCTCATGAAAAAGAAGTCCAGTGGAAGTGGGTGTATATACGAGAGCAACCAAATCCCAGCAGGAGATCTGAGAATTGTGCACTTTATGTTAAGTACTTGAAAGATGTAAAACATGTAAAGCTGCAAGATGAAGTGCTGAAGGAGATATGAAATAGATCTCTTTGTGCTATTATACTTCATATCACATAGAAGAAATAAATGGATGCATAAAGCTGTAAAAAAGGAACAGAAAACAAGTATAAATACTAAGGAAGCTCCTAAATTACTCCTTTTTCATATATACACATGATACATATTTTCAACAGTCAAAAGGGGATTTGAAGTTCAGGCTTCCAGCACACCAAGTATAGCAAGTACTCAGTCCACTTGCATAAATGTCAGAATACAACATGGTAAAACACTCAGCCAACTTGTAGGACAACCTGAAGAGAAAAAAAGGAGGAATAAAAAGTGTGAGTTGGTTCAGAGCAAACAGACAGTCTGTCATGCAAGTGTCCTGTTTCACATGCAAATCACCTGCACATTTCTTTCTACTGTTGCACTATGTTCACTTATTTCTAACTTTTATTATTTGAGAAAGAATGATATTTTATCATCATCAAGTGCTATCTACATAAAGAAGTTTGTCCTCCACACCCTCCCATACTACACTGTTAGTATACAGTACATGAGAACCCATGGTGTCATTTTGACCTGAGGACCTTTGCATCTTCTGGCTTGGCAGAATTGCTAGACACTGACTTGGTTGAGCTACTGTCAAAATAACAAAATATAACCATCAGACAATAAAGACTCACAGATACACAAGATCCACATATAGCTTGCATACAGTGAGGGTTCTGGTTAGGACGTGAAGCTGGCTAAATAAAGTTTGGTGAAAGGACTGGGCAGAAATTTTGTTTCAGATTTCATTCTGTGACATTCAGTGACTTTTGTAACCTAGTAAAAGTAGATACTAGAGAGAAAGTAGTCTCTAAGATCTGCAGTGCGATCATGGCAATTTTGATGCTTTCTATTTACTGGGGGTCCTGAAAGGGTCATAAATATTTATTTTTTTTCTTTTCCAAAACAGCACCAGCTGTCCTCTCTGTATATGAGAATGTAGTTATTCATATTAAATGAAGGACGCCTCTGTTTGAAATTACATAAGTAGGCCATCTTCAAAGGAAAAAAAAAAAAGAAAAGATGGAAAACAGACTGCCACAGATGTGCATGAATGATGAAGATCTTCAGTTCTCCTAGAAATCACAGAATTGTTAAGTTTGGACAAGACCTCTAAGACTGTCAAGTTCAACTTAACCTGTCACCGCCATGTTCACCATCAAACCATATCCCTAAGTGCCAATCCACATGCCTTTTGAACACTTCCAGGGATGGTGATTCCACCCCCTCACTGGGCAGCCTGTTCAATGTCTGACCACCCTTCCAATGAAGAAATTTTTCATAATATTTAATCTAAACCTTCCCTGGGACAACTTGAGGCCATTTCCTCCTGTCCTGTCACTGTTACCTGGGAGAATAGACTGACCCCTACCATGTTACAACTCCTAGAACCATAAATTGAGGTTGGAAAAGACCTCTAAGATCATCAAATCCAACTGTTAACCCAGCATCACCATGTTCAACAATAAACCTTATCCCCATGTGCCACTTTAGAGGATTGGAGTGCCACATAGGAACCATGGTATAGTGTATTGTAGAGTTGCACCCACTATGTGTGTTACAGACTATGCGTGGAAGAGCACACAGTCAATGAAATTTCACTGTAGGGTTTCCAGCTGTCTGACATAGGTTCAGTGGAAAACTAAGGGGAAGAGATACGTCTTATAATTGTTTCACCTTTGCAGGTGGCCATGTCTCAGCTACTGCACATAAAGTGGGGCTTAGGAGACCAGACATGCCATCTTCCCACTCAGGGGAAAGATGACCAAACACAACACAAACTGAAAATATAGCTCAGGCAGTGAGTCACTCGTTTGTGACACTCTCTGCTATGGTATGGGAAGAAACTTCAGCATATTATTTTCCGGTAATGTTCAGCTGTGGAGCTAATTTCAAATGAAGCCACACACATATCTGACACACCCAAACCCGTACTTCATTATGAGGGACATCCCATGTTTTGGACCCAAATTTACATCAGTCATGTAAGGACAGAGTGTCCTCATTTCATATTAAATTACTGCATGAGAAACACTGAATCATAAAGCTCAGGTTAAAAACCTTCCTATTTAATTTTAACCTCCTTGCACTCTTTGCTTGTACGTTCATTTTAGGATTTTGACTATGTCATCAGGCTTTATTACAAAGCCTCCCTAAGGCTTACAGAATATTGGAAATAAGTATTTTCCTTATAGAAATCAAATCAGTAAATAAATTGTCTTGTAAGCAACCTTCTGTAAAAAACTTGTCTCAGAAAATGCATTTTTTTATCTGTATTAATCAGTATGAAGTAATGGAGTTTGAACTCACTTATCCAGTTATCAAAGTTCTACAACCCCAGGAAAGCATTTTTAGAAAAATCAATCTAGGGCACTGTATTCTACTTTTGAAGAAATATAAATCTACTGACGATTTGCTGCTCACTTCCCACCCCTCCCCTCTCCAACTGTTTTTTGAAGAAATAGTTTTGAAAGCTACTTTTCTAAATGGTATTTGCTCTGGGACATTTTCTTTATTTGTTGTAGCCCTCTTTTTGGAAGGGCTCAAATACTTCATAACCAAAACTTACGTATCTGTCACTGCAGTCCAGCCATCTCTGTGGTGAAATACAGAAGCTATTATGGTAGCAAAAATATTCACTAATGGATTAAATAATAACTCCTCTTTTATTGCTTCTGATTGAATAACATATGAGTTATTTAGGTGATTGTATGCTGAGAAACATCTGTTAGCATTATTTTTTAATAAACTCAGATCTGTAAAAGTAGCTGGTTTCCTCTTGCTAGAAATGCTATTTGTCAAATTTGTCAGCTTTCCACAAATCTCTAAATGTCCAACTTCTAAAGAGATCACTGTAAACTTGAACAGCTGTGATTTCCTAAGCAATAAATGAACCAGAGAATGTAGGGGAAAAGAGACTATTTTTCCAAGCTGTGCACATTCTTAATACGCATATATAATTTTTGGTTCTGCTGCTTGCTTCCTTTTCTTTTAAGCAAGTCTATGTTCCTGTTTCTGACACTGAAGGTCTGTCAGATGCAAGGAGGGGGACCAAGCTGACAAATTCAGATACCGTAATCTCTCAGGATACCTAGTGACTTAGAGAAATACAGTAAAACTACACTGCCTGCTAACTATCCTTTAAGCTCATTAGAAAAAAATGAAGTGTTTAAAACAGGGCCAAATGGATCACCTGTTATACCAGAAAGGACCTTGATTATCTTGTTCTTACTGTCTTTAACAGTAAAGATATTGAATTAATTGTATTGAAATGTAATTTATTGATGTATTGAATTAATTTGCTATCATCCTTTGTCTCAGTAAGTAATACAGAGTTGTGCAGAATTCAAGCATTTTGTGAAATCAAAGAAAAAGCATCAACTGAAATACAATCACATTTCTACCTGAAGCAAATATGCTTGACAATAGTAAATGTGATGCAACACTGTGTCACCGGGAATGGAAAACACACTTATTTTTCTCTGTATTTTCTATTTGTTGACATTAGTTTTTGACAGCATTTTTGCTACTGCTCCTATAAAGTCCGTCCCCCCTGTTGCTTTGTGGATCTTTCAGACAGCACAAAGGATCTTAAGGGAAGGACAGGGTTCTGAGTTATATGCCAGTACTTGAAATATCTTAATTTTCTTTTTAAAGAGCTGAGATTTCACAAACTGTGATACTTTATGTAAAAAATAGTAACTGTATATTCACATACACTACTAGAATTATACATTGTGCCTGGCTTTTTCTTCTTCTCATTCTATTCAATCAATTTTCATATTCAAAGCCTAATATAAACATTTATTTATTCATCTTGAATGCTCACCTGTGAGATCAGTCAATATTGCCATTTCTTTCTTCCACCATAGGAAAACAAGGGTCAAGGATTATCTTAATTTATTCAAATCTACAACTGATTTAATTAAATTCTCAGACTTAGGAAAATTCTCTGGATTTTAGGCCTACAAGTGGATTACAATATGGAACTTCTTGCAGATCCTTTGCTCCATTAATTTTTTCCCCCTCATTTAAATGACCCAGAGACTTTAGATCTCCTTCCATTTCCCCCTCCCAAAAAATGACCTGACCAGGATATAGCCTACTACAGATATCAGGCTTACTTTAAATACCAGTTTCCATCAGGAATCCTTTTAACTACAGAGAAAGAATCAAGTACCAGTTAAACTGACCTACCAGTTACCTGGGAAAAAAAACCCAGAATTTGAAGTTCAGGTCTTGAAGTAACTATGTGGCTCTAGCAGGCTTTTCTAACAAAAAAATAGCCCCAAGGAAAAGAAAACCACCAACATAAAAACTCCCAAACTTTACATATATCTGCGATCAGATGACAGAAGCTACAACTAGAGTGGAAATAAAAGAGTTCTCAGGATTTTTGTATCTCAACTAAACTAATTTACTAGTTTTATGACACCCTGTATACAAAAGCAGTGCTGTGTACCACAGATTAATGATGATGCTCTCATAAGCTTTTTAATTTTATTCTTTATCCTGTGTAAAACTTCACTGAATTCACAAAAGTAAGGATCTGTTTACATGAATCTAAAAAAGAGAAAAAAAATCCCCTTCAAATTATTCACATGAGATGGAAAAACAGGAAAAAAACTTTGCACAGTCTTAAGCTTATGCAATACTGAGAAGAAGGGAGCAAGAATTTTTGACTGATGTCTGAAGGTGTTGCAATGATTCAAATAATATTGATAAAAAGCTGTCACTGACTTTTTTTTTTTTTTTTCTTTTTTTTTGACTGTGGAAGAACCAAGGTCACAAAGCTCTTTGGTACAGCTGTCTCCAATCATATGACTAATTATGAGATTTTGATTTTTTTATTATTGTACTCTGCTTGTAAGTTTGAAAACATGTAAGGCAAATAACATCAGGATCTTGCACAGATGAAGACAATTTCTTACAAGGACGTATACAGAAGTTGTCAAAAACTGAATAAAACCATAATGCCTGTGACTAATACCAGATTTGTTTGTGAACCTGAGTTGAAAGGGACTGGTATTCTCTAAATACATGGATTTGTTACAGTTTTTAATTTTTAATTTCACTTTATTATAAAATTCATAATCCTCCTTAAGCAGTCACATTGATTTCTTACTCGGACCAAAGAAGATGAATGCTGGTAGTCCCCTAAAATTAAGGATGGTATAGCTGCTAAACTAAACAGCTTTATAAATAAGAAAACATCTGCTACACTGAGGCACCAGCACAAAAAAAGTTGTGAACTTTACATACTATAAATACAAATTAAAATTACAAAAGCTGGAAATCTTCAAAAATTAAAAAAATTTTGCAGGTGTCAAGTGTTTTCTAAAAAATTTTGGTAATGCTGTCAATTCAAGGAAGTGTAAATTACTTCAGCTTGGAACAGTAACTTGTTAAATTAGTTGGCCAGTTAAAGGAGCCTCAGAAATTCGATCCTTAATTAAATGTTGTTATTAATAATTCTGACAGTGTTAGGATATCTTTCACAGATATTTTAGTTTTGAAGTATGTTACATGACACTACAACTGTTAAATACTTTTTCTGCACAGAGGTTATGATAAACCGTTAATGGTATAAAGACATGGCAGCCAAAAGCAGCAAGTGAAATGCATAAAGATTTTAAATCCTTGTAAAGTCTGGATTTTACAGTCGAAGTGGATTTCCAAAATGTAGACAAATGGTAAGTTAAAGGAAATTCTGATCTGATATTTTCATAGTGATTAATAAATATAGGTACTTGCACTGGACAAGTGCAGCCCTTATTATTACCAAGATAAATGCTAACTATTTTCTTGAGTAAGTACAGTGTCTGTAATCACACCAGCATTTCCCCCTTCAGTAAATGTGGCTTTAAGTGGGTTCCAGGTGCTCCTGTAATTCATCCTGTATAATCCAGTAATTGCCAACAACAAAGAATAGAAGACAAACTAACTGGCATGGCAACTTCACAGCTAAGGAGGAACAACACGTAGTGGTAAAAACACAGAACTGAAAACTAGGTCTGTAGATGAGTTCTCTCTCATTGGTTTCTGCTTATTGTGTTGCCTCCTTGCTTGCCACAGTCTGACACGTCTCCCCAGCCAAGGTTTCTATCAGCACATATTGACTGACTGGCAACTGACAGACACAAACCAGGGAAGGTGCACTTCCACTGATACTGACGAAGCAAGGTAACTGCCTGAACATATCTGAGTTGAAATTGTCACTAGATGAGTGCATCTGTGCTTTTGTTTCATCAAGGTGGGACAAAAATCAGAATGATCACCTGCCATACCATTTCTTCTGTCTCTTTGACTTTTATTTTAGTGGTGTGGGGACTGGCTTCTGTTGGAAACAACTGCAGCTTCTATGGGAATGTTTTAGCCTACAAATCATGGAACCATAGTTTCTGGCCTGAAACTGGGGACTCAGCAGGCTTGTACTGAACAGCTTTAGTAGCATGAAGTTGATTCCATCAAACTTGGAGTTTTGATTTCAGACTGGGATTTGTAATTTTGAAACAATGAAAAATGTTTCCCATCATTATAAATACTCACAGAAGTGTGTGTGGAAAAATCTGCAGACTCTAAAAAAAACATAGACAATCAGTGACTTAAAAGCTTTGGAATGATCTTATTTGTTGTGGTTGTTCTGGTTGTTTTTCTTAAAAAAGACAGAAAACAAGTATAAAGAGAAAATAATTGATAAAAGTATTATTCAGGTTTCATTTGATGCTACATGGTGATGAAGTTGAACAGTGTAATTGAATGAGTCTAAAACAGCCAGAGGAAAACAGAAAACAAGTATAGTATGGTATATATACACATACATACATACACACATACATATATATACATATGGTGTATATATATATATATAGCATATATAATACCAAAATTGCATAAATTACATAAATGATGCCAAGTTTTGGGAATCTTGCTCCTCAGAAAGGAAAATTCAAAGGATTTTCTTTGTTTATGTGGTGGGATTAAGTTGACTTCAGTAAGAGATGTTTTGGTCTGACATAATTATATTATAAGAAAATGAATAAAGGACATTATTGCATTGAACTTATTTTTAATGTGGGTTAGTAGTCTCCTTTTATATTGTTACTGCTTTATCACAGCATGGATAAAGAAAACTTATGGTTTTACATTTTTGTTTCCAAGGTTCCATGAATGAAACAGAAATGCCTGTTCTAAGTCATGTAAACTACTCAAAAGCATCCTGCCAAACACGAAAAAAATGAGGCTGCTGTTCTTGGTGTTACTTGTCAGTCACAATATTAGCCCTGGGAATTCAGCTTGTCAGAAATCCAGTTCTTTGGTGCTACAAAAGAACGAAAAGATGGCATTTTGCTGTTGTGGAATGGTAATGATATGCACAATGGAATCTCAAGTCCCACTTCTTGGGTAAGTTCTGTCTCAGGAGAACTTGGAAATTACTTGACATGAACAAATAATGGTAAACATGATGTGCTTTTCAGTGAAGCTGGCAGTGCTTTGAAATAAATCTTTCTCAATACATGAAAGCAGGGGAACATGTGAAAGAATTTCAATGCTATACCCAGAAGTTCAGTCAGAGCAGTTTTCAATACTAGCACCTTAGTTGCTACTCCTGTTTATGTAGCTATCTTCAGAAAGCTCACGACAATTATTGTTTTCTGGGGATGACTGCAGAACTAAGGAAAGGAAAGGAAACAAAAGGAAAAGAGAAAAACTATATGTGAGATGTGCTGTCCCAAATATTTAAAGCTATGTATGTTATATAAGGTGCAAACTAAGAAGAGTTAAGGTTTCTGATATTTCACATACATTTATATATACAGGTCCATGATTTCCATGTGGAGGTTTATAAAAGCCTGAGCTCTAGATTTCAGAAGGTTGAATTAGTATCCTTTGCTTAATTTGACTTAGGTGAGGAGTTAGAGGTTCCCCCAGAAGATATTCCCCCAGAGATATTCAAACACTCTTGCTACGATATCAGAGAACAAATTTCAGCATATCTAAAACTAAACATAAGAAACATAATAAATAAATACTATTTGGTGATTAAATTTGCATGTAAATATAATAAGGGAAGAGCTTGAAAAGGTCCAGACTAAGTGATTATTAGGGTGTTACCCCAAGTTGAATTTCTATGTTTCTGTATGTGCAAAATTTGAATGACTGAGTTTCTAAGTTTCATCATCTTCTCTATGGTAAAAAATGGAATCATACTTCAGACCTGGAACAAGACACAGATATGTGCCTTAAATATTGACTCTTAGTTGAGCTTTCATCATTTGTCTTTCACCACTTTGAAAGAACATATGGAGCTTTCCATGAGGAGTGCTGAGCACCTGGACTGCCCCCAAACCAGGGCTCAGTATACCAAAGTATAATAGGGCAGTAGTTTCTTGTTAGAAGTGCTCAGGACTATGAAAATCAGGGCCTGCTTTGTTCTTTGGAAAGAACTTGGTTTCATATAGTGCTAAAAATTAGAGTCCAACATGACGGAAAAAAAAGGAATCTTAAACTTCTAGAAGGCATTGAACTAAATTATATATATATATATATATATATACATATATATATATATATAAAGGATAAATCAATCAGTGAGAGATTGTTCTGTGGGTACCACAATCAAGGGAACTTGATAGATACTCTCAGCCCTCAGGCTCCCACACACAACTCCTATCATGTCACTGCTCACAACACTTTCTGTAGGCTGCAGAGCTGTGCCATTAGTGTATTTCCTGTCTCTGCTTCTGTCCTTGCTATCTTCTGGTTATTTATCCTTAAAAGATAAGCCTTAGTTTAAGAATTTGGTCACTCATAGAAGTTCTCTGTCCTTCATTGTTAACAAAGTAAGACTAGGTGTTCATAATAGTCCATCTGAACCTTATAAATTTCTGAATTGATAAATTTGGTCAATAATATAAGTAATCCTTCCAATAAGATTAATTGTAACTGTCAAAGAAACTAAAAGGGATTAGTAAGAAACTGGAAAGATTTTAGAGAAGGAAATTAACTTCTGGTTAAAAAAAATTAAAATATTTTACTCACACATACTATAGAATAATATGGAAATGCTGCTGTTGGAACTGTACGGAACTACCAAATCCTAAAATTATCTGAAGAAACATTTGCAAATATAAAATCCCCAGGAAAAACAATTTGTGAAGGGTAGAAATTAGGACAAAAAAGCCTAGAAGAGAAATATGAATAAACACCAATACAGAAGCTTTTATTTTCAAATACTCATTAAAAACTAAAGAAGTAAAACATATTTCATTTTAAAAAAAATGATAGCTCAGTGTCAACAAAAATACTATTGAAACTGTATTAATTGGGAACCAATCCACTTCTAATTTGATGGTGTGACAGAAAGCTACAAAACAATCAGTGAAAATTAGGCAGATTACAAATGACTTCCCTGCTGAGAGATGGCAATTAAAAACATACCCTTATACTGATTCAAAGATTAAATCATGGATTTTCTGAAGTTGGTGGAAAGTTGTTGCTGATTTCAATGGAGCAAGGATTGGTCATTTGTTTCAAATCTTCATGGTGCCAGAGGCATATCATTATTAACATAAAATTTAATCTTTTGCATAACGTAGCCATAAAATATAAACAGAGAGAAAACCTTAAAAACACACATAAAGAAATGAAAACACATTTCCCTCTAACAGCTTACAATGTTATTGTTTATGAACCGACAAACCAAAAGATGACAAGCAGGAGAAATGAAGAGAACAATAACAAATTCAGCTATTTCTAAATATGGAAGTGTGCATAGTTTCAGGTTTGTATTCTTTATAACAATTTAAAAAAATTATAAAATAAATAAAAATTTCACAAATGCAAGCTATATATTTATGAAAAAATACTTCCCTAGGAAGTATTAGAGAAAGAAGGAATACTGGGTGTTAAAAATGTACAAAGTCCTTGTAGATTATAGTGATGATGAGGGTGACATGGAAATGAGGAAGTGAAAAGATGGTTAGAGCAGAGAACAGTCTGTGAGACTGCCCGGCTTCCACTGTCAGTTTTATCACTTGCTTTTTGTGTTGTAGCCTTTTGCACATGCTCTCCATTCTTAGAACCACTAAAGAGTCTATTATCACCTGATTTTTTGCTTTTGGTATGTGGAAATAAACATCAAATTCTGTACCTGAAGTTGTAAGATAAATAAAAGAAAAGCTTTCATCTTAAAGGTTTTTTTTTCTCTCCTGAATGTCCCTGCCTTCTGATCTGGGTAAATTCACAGTCAAAATCAAAGAATGACATTTGTAAAACTAAGACACACACAGAAATGGAGGGCTGCTAGTGAAGTTTGTATTTGTGGCCATCAATAACTGACTTTGATGAATCCCAAAATCATTCACATACTCTGTATGACAGTTGAGAGTAGGATTTGTGTTAAATATTCTATTCATTAATATGGAATAATATAACTCTAAATGAACCACAGTGCTTCTTGGTAAAGCCAGCAGTATTTTGTTTATGAGTATCACAGTTCATTGACAAAAGCCATTGTAAACTACATTCAGAACTTCTGAAATGTTATATACAATTCATTCATCATACAGACAAGGATTTTCCTAGAAAACAAGTAAATTAAAGAGAGGTTTTCACTAGCCAAATGTACATACTATAAAATGAACGTCCACAAAGTTCATTCTATCTACTCATTTCTTTGTTTCTGTTGCAACGAGTAGTTGCTGTGTCAGGTAGTATCATTAAATAACAAGGGATATTCTTTTATGTAAGCAAAGAACACCAACAAATTTCTGAGTTATAGAAATTGTTTTGAAGAGAAACCATACCACTTTATTCAACTATAGCAAGGACCTGTACATTTTATATTTAGTCAGAGACTAACTAAAAATAAACTATCACCATAAAATTAGAGGATGATTTTGTCCAGATCAAATGTCTGAACATTTTCCAAAAGGCACAAATAATCCCAATTAGTTTACTGAACATCTTTTTTACCATCCAGTTTAATTTCTTCCCTAAGAGGCGTGAGGACCCTGGTCCCCTTATGATGAATTTCTGGTTTCCTTTGTTCTAAAATACTTGGTAGCTCCCAGTCAGTAATGAAGCGGAGAGATGCAAACACACCAAAAAAACCCAAAAAAACCAAAAACCCCAAACAAAAAAACCACCAACCAAAATACCATCAAAGGGATCTCATATAGTTTGTTTAAGGCAAATGCTTCAGTCAGAAAAAATAATTGTGAATGTTCTTACAAAAACAAATGATAAAATGCTCAAGCAGACCCCCATAACTCTGTTTCTTACACAGAAACCATTCTGAATAAAAACCAAAATCAACTAAAAACCAGTTAATGTAGGTACTTCTTGTGATCAATGGACATTCTATATTTTGTTAAACACAACATACAAGATGGTTAAAGAATAGCCTTGTGGATTCTGTTTCTCTGATCAGAAGACAGACTAGACTCTAAAAGAAGCCAGGTTTTTACTAATTTACTCCTTCTCCATATCAAAGCCATGTTAGTGAGGAACTCTAATCACAAGTAAGTATTTCCACTTTAAAAGGTTCTTTTGCAAGAATATGGGTAACTCAATTCTATTACAAAGTGGCCATTTATAATGTATATAAGCAAAAAAAAAACACAGTAGGATGTATGTTTTGTGAGAGATAACCACATGTCCAATGGCTTTCCTTTTATACCCATGAATATTCATTTAAGCTGATCTCTCATTTCATTGAAGTTGATGACATTTAGTGGCAGCAGGTTCAGACCTTAGTGCGACAAACACATAATATGCTATCTTCCTCTTGTTCTGGGCACCTCATGGAAACCTATGGGATTCTTAAGCAAAGTCAGAACCAAAGCAGACAGATTGAAGTGATTTAGTTTGTACTAATAGCATGGGAAGTTATTTCTAATCATGCTTGATCTGAATAAAAATCAGACCATCATCTGTTTGAGACTAATAATATTGCTATACATCCTTTCATCTCAGAGTGAAACAAAAGCTGAAATTCTTTTTTATTCTGTTGAAGAGAGTATTTTGAAAAATTCCAGTGCAGAAATAAGGAAATACTTAATATCAGCATTTTCACAACTGGAAGATTTTCATATGGTAAAATCGTCTTTTGCCTAATACATAGGTCATGTATCTTTAATGAAACACCATCCATCTCATTGGAAAAAAAGAGTTTCACCAACAAACACTAGCCTGCAAGAGAGAACATGGGTATGAGACATATATAGCAAAGCAGCTGCAGAGGGATGTGAATTTCAGTATGTGCTGACTTAAAATGAAACATTTCAGATTAGTTCAGCAAAGCAGAATATTTGGTTTCATATTCAGCCAACTGGAAAGAATCTATTTATTTTCTTGGTATTCCCAATGGGAAAGGGGAGGGAAACTACACAAAAGCTTTTCCCTGTGGGGAAAAAGAAAAAAAATACTTCAAGACTATGTTTTATATAAGTTAAAAAAGAAAGTCCCAAACATTTTTATGGAAAGCCTTCAGCTAGTTCTAAGATGTGTATATATATAACCCCATGATAGTTCTGCAGGCTAGACCTATTGGTAATAAGACACAAAAGAAGTTGTTTCTTGACTGTTGCTTAAAAGTTTTGACCAGACTAACAAAGACATGGGTTTGTTTTTATTTTCCAGCTTTTTATTTTAGTGTGAGCGGGACGACATGTTCCAGGAACTTCCTTTTAATGTCCCAGAATTTTGATGAAATAAAAAAATAGAAAAGTTGAAATTAATTAGCACCCTTTTTTTTTAGATATGTTAGATGGTCAGTCACTGATTTGGAGACCTTTCTATGGCAAGAGATCCTAGCATATTTTTTTTCAAGTAATTAGTAGACAATGTAGCAAAAGCTTACATTTCCATGACTACTGCTTTCCTTCATTTAGTTAAACAATGGCTAGCAGAAGAATTTGTCTCCCAAAGATAGTAAATCTACTGGCAACAACTAGCATTAAATATATTTATAGATCATCTGAAAGGTCAGAAGAGAATAAAACAGAATAGATGGACTTTTCATTAGGTTATGCTCTGTATCTTGGTGAAATAGGGAAGACTCATTATTTGCCATTTGAAGCTGCTTAGGCCATTTAAGAATTCTTTACCACAGTAGCATCATATTGGCTACATGATTTGGTTTCTTAAATTCTATCTGTATCTTGGCTCTTTTTTTCCTTAATCAAACTCTCTTCTCCTTCCTAGGCCTCTTCATTACAAACACCTAAACCAAATTGAATTCATAATTCAAAAGTATGAGGGAAGAAGGAAAAACATCAGATCAGTCAGATTTGCAGCCAACAAAATTCACAGGCATTTGTATAGGTGGAAACACTGTCTCTATTAAATTCCATTAGAATTCACTGACATCCTTCAAGCACAAAGTTGCCATACCATCAGGAAGGTTTTTTTTTAGCAGAAAGTGTTCTATATGAATTTTCCTTGGACACTTGCATGAGAGATCGCTGCTTAAGAGCTGTGTAGGTGTGTGACTTTCAAGTGCAGCCTGCAAAAGTTGGATTTCAGGAATGGAAGTCTAAATACATGAGCGTGTGTTTATGTTAAAACATGGGAAACGAGTAACACATTGAAATAAGGAAAAATAAATCACACATCCATGGTTCTTTCCTACAACCCCTTTCTTTAAAATTTATCTTCATTATTCTGGAAGCTGGTTCTTAAGGGTTTAAAAGTTGATTACTCAAATAAGTTTACACAAATGACCAACCCATTTCAATTGTGGATGAGGACCATTTATTAGCCTACAGTGAATACAAGAAATACAATAAAAATAAATCAAAAGTCAGAAGTTTTAGGCAATATCACTATTTCAGATTATTGTTCAATCTTAGACTGGAATCCTGACACAATTGTTTCAAAAATCCTTATTCACATAACTATAGGGCTCCCTAATACAGGAGACTGTTGCCAGGTAAGGTGTAACAGCATTCTGCCTCGCTTGCTGTAGTTTAAATGATTCTGTTACTAAATCTATCCACATCCCTTAGTCTAAGGACAAGTATACTACAACTTAGAGCTAGATTAAAGAGTGCCAGAAAATACTTTGTCAACAGTCTAGTAATCTTTCTATGTAATTATGTGCCAGCTAGTTTTCATGCTCCATTCAAACTGCTTTGTTCTTTGGAAAATGCTGCTGGACAAATTATATTTGGTCAGTAAGGAAACTAGGGACATTATTGTGTGGAAATAACTAGATCAGCCTACCTAGAATAAAATTAAGATGAAATTCAAACCAACAGGGAGCAAATCTACTCTCTTAAAAATGTTTTGTAAGCTATTGCAAAGTTATTTCTCATGTCTCAGCACTTTTCTGTTTCATCCAGAACTGAAATCGGAAATGCCAAAATACTGTGAGAAAGGCTGTTCTTGCACTACAGCTGACCTGAATGAAACAAGGAAGCACTGCAAAATCACAAGACAGACTGGTTTTAGTAGACTGCCATCCAATTTCCCAGCTGAAGAAGTTTGGATGAGACCAGGTACTTCTGGATGTATATCTGAACTGAACCACCAAATCTTTGTGACTTGTCTGTTATTGAAGTCCACGTTTTGAGGGTATGACTATAAAATAATTTTACTTTGGAAAGAAAGGAGCAAAAACAACATACTACAGAAATCAGAGGTTTGCCTTGATTATCCCTCAAATTAGAACCATACTGTACATCCAATTGTACTGATCATAGTGATTTAAATAAAGAGTATGTTCCTGAAGTCACTGGAGCTAAACTGGTTTAACTGGGAGAAGATTTCTGCCACATCTACTCATGACATGTAGGTAAACCGCAGACATACTGGGCCTTATTCATCCATGATATAAACTTTCATTGCTCCAATGATACTTCATTAGAAATAAACTTGATCCACTAATCCTAACTTGACTCATCATTCTCTTTAATTGCTGTCTTCTGATGTTGTACTGGCACAGTTCATAATGGTGACTCTGTGTTGAAATGGTGTTTATAGTCATGGTGGCTTAGCCTCTCTCAGCCATATCTGTTGTTTATCTACACAGTAAAGCCTGCCTTGCAAATCTAGTATGGGTACTGTGTAATTTAGGACTTGAAAATGAAAGTTGTGATCTGCTTTTGCTCATTAAAGAATCAGATGTGTTGAAGGTTGGCATGAGTTCTTGTTAAAAAGTGCTAAGCTTTTTATGAAGCTTTAACAGTTTTTGTATATTTTACATCAACTTGAAGTTTGAAAATGAACAAACACTATGAATGAGGTGTTTCTTTCTGTTTAGACACTTAGTTTATAGCTTCTTCCTAGTTTAATTATTTAAATCAGCAACTGTCTCTATTAGTTTTCTTAAGTAAAATTATAAACTAATTTCTTTTATATGCATAACCCAGGAACATGGGAAAGTACATCACTTATTTACTTAGTTTACAAAATTACAGCGGGTGGGGACTTTCAAGGGACTGGACTGAAATGACATAAAAGTCAGGAAATGACCGTAGCGATGGGATTTTAGAGGTGGCAGATCAGAAACAATGCCCTCTCACAGCTTCTGTAACTTTGGAACATACCATCCCAGCATACAGTTGGGGTAGTGGAACCAGCCACCTGAGCTCTAATGAGCAATAGTTTGATTAAGTACGATCCCAAAGAATACATATCTGTATGAAATGAGTTGGGAAACAAAAGCCCGTCACAGTTGTTGCTCAGTGCTCACACCAGTGCTAAAAAGGAAGTCTTCATCCCACTGGACTAATTCAGGATGCCAAACGGGTGTCCTTGGGGAGTTTTGTTCAGGCAGTGAATCCTGTGTTGGTCAGATAGCGTGCTCCAGCCAACCTCGCCGTGGCCAGAGAGCAGTGCGGAAGGGAAGCTGCTCTCTGTGCTGAATGGTGTCTTTGTTCACCCTGCTGCAGCAGTTACATTCTGCAGGCCCTGCAGATACAACAGTGGCTGTATGAGAGTGGAATGGAAATGAGATGTTGGCTCCCCCCAAAAAGTTCTGCTTCTTTCCATTAAAACTGCAAAGGAGTTCTGGCAAACAAAAAATAACCCTTCCTATCGAGCAATATTTTCCTGCCTCCAAAAGCCAGAGGAGGCACATAAAGTGAGGCTAAAATACGGAATGGATGGGCACATGTGAACAATTTATAGGTTGATTACTGTGCAAAACAGAACTTAAAGACAAGAATCATACAGAGGCTGCAAACCACCTGTAAATTCACCTAAGCCTTAAATAACAGCAGCATTGCAATGCACCCAGGACTGATCTCTTTGTTAAACAAGTTCTTTAATATGTGCCAGTTGCAAAAGTAAGCAGCCTAACCCTTGATGTGTGCACCTATTTTGATCTTTCTCCAGGCCAAAATCCCTGTCCTCTAATAAAGATGGCCATTTTAAAATGACCATAGATTGAGCTCCTCCATGTAGGGGTAAACTGGCAGCAAGATATGGGATGGCATATTATCTTCTAACTAGAGGAAGGGTGTCTTTTTCTCTGGTTTCTGTCTAGTAGGAATCAGCCTATTAATGGAGCATCTTCTGCTCTGTTTTCATAATTAATTTTAGAAAAGCAACATTGAGACCTCTTTTCCTTAATTGTCGGCTTCCATACAGACCTTGTTTATATTCAAAGACGTAAAATATCAACATTTCTTTAAAAGTCAGGCTTTGGGATAGTCTTCTCAGAGGAATCAGAGCTGTATAGCAAATGTGAAGCAGAAACTGTATTACTACTTGTGGACTAATTTGCTTTTCTATCCTATTTTATGTAATGAAAGGGCAGCTCTTTTGCAGTAGCAGAGCTATTTGCTATTGTGATCACTGATTTGCTCACCATATAGCTGTGATTTTCATGATTCTAATGTGTGCATTCTAGTTTTAAGACTCCTGGTAGGTTTTTTGACGCATAGTGGTTCCTATAGCCTGTATTACTTCTTTTCTAATTATTTCATTTAAGGGAACTCATGAAAAACCCTCTTACAGTCATGTGGAAAACCTTACAATTTAATTTTGGAAATGCTTCTGTTACCAGCCCTTTTTTGCACAAGAAGTCCCATCGGTATAAATAAATACAGGATGTAGGTTAGATAAAACTCTTGCTTTGTACCAGTTCACTCACAGGCCCCAGCTGTGTGTTTTCTCAGGGAAATAAAGGCAAAGTAAGAAATTCTTTTATCCTCCTGCATGATCTAAGTATTTCATGAGAGCAAGCACAACTACAGCAGCAGTTCTACTTTGCAACCTTCAAGTAGCATGCTGACCAGAGTGATGGTATTCATCACCTTCAAGGAGGTGCTCCGCTTCTCAAAAGATCAGGTCATAAATATTTAACTGTTTTTGAGCACAAAATAACCAAACCCATACTATTATGTACCTACAAGAAATACCATTAAAATCAATGCTCTTAGTTATGAGTGCTTGAGAGGAAATTTTTTTGCCCACTAGACATTAGCCTTGTCACTAAATGTGAAGGAAGAATTTGAACTTGGGATGGCAGAATTTCCAGTGAGGTTTGTGTGAAACTTTAAAGGTATAATTGAAAAGAGAGCTTTCCAAAGGTAACTGGTGTGTTAGATGCTGATCCTTGAAAACCTGGAACACAGCACTCACAAATGTATCTTGTACCAAACCCACTAAGGTAGCGATCAACAGACTACAACTTGAGCACATTTGTTCATATCCACCCCTAGTAAGTACTAATGTCCTGAGCTACATCAATATTGTGGCTATATGTGGATAGGAGTTGAACTGAAATGAAAAAAAATAAACTAATAGTAAATATTTTTAAAAGTACATCTCGTCATTCTTTCAACTTAAAAATAAGTTCAACACTAAACATTTGTAGCTCTTGAAGACATAAAGATAAGATACAACCTGAAAGGATAAAGCAAGGCATTCTTCATAAACCACTGCAATCAGTAGCACCTTCAAGATAACATCTACTACAGTATCTAACACAGATAATTTTTGAAAAGTTAAAAGCTTTATTTGCTTAATAACTTGGTGCTTTTCTACACTTGTTATTTATCTAGAAGCTAAAAAAGTAGAACAAAGCCGAGCCTTTATTTGCTTAGCAACCTATCAAGCAATTGCACAGAATTATTTTTAAGTAGGTCTAATGGCAGCTCTTTAGAATTGCATGTTGAGTTTTTGTTTACCTTGCTGTTACAGCCATAATAGCAAGGCGGGGTCTTATTCACTCAGTAGGTAGGACTCTAAAATTCTGAATGCTTCGTTGTTTACCACGTCACCGGACACTTGAGTACTGGGTTGACCCATGTTTACCCATATCCTGGTCCACTGACAACTAGGTGTGGCTTTATTGGACTGTTACTCATAAGGCTTTGACAGAGAGGCTCAGCCTCTTAGCTGCAGTGTTTTAAGGAAATTATGGAAACGCGCAGGGAGGAATTAATAAATTTATGGCAATACATATTAATTGGGGATGTTTTGCTTATGGGAACTCTATCTGGATGCAATGACCAGGGGCCGGAAATTAACAGGCTGTGACAAAGAAAAAAATCCATTTGTGCTAACTTTGTGGGCAGCAGTTAAATAAAGGGAACATCTGTTTATCAAAGGCAATGTGCTGCTTCTAATTAAACCATCATCTTGCTTGATGCTAAATTAGTAACTAGGGATTCAGATCACACCCTTAAACAGACAAACTTTAAGACTTCGCTCTCCAGTCTGCTATATTGTCAGAGATAAAACCCCAAAATGTCCTGTTTCATATTTTGAATAGGTGCTGTCTCATAATTATAGTTGTAAGACTGAGAGAGACATTATGTAATGCAGTTCTTGCTGCAATGTATGTTTAAAGATGTAGCTTAATAACTTAAGGGAGAATTTAACTGAGTAGGAGTTTAGCTTCTATGCCCTTTAACCAAAGAAAGTTGTCATATTGTTTACAATGACAAGAATTTTCAAATACTTTGAGGAATGATGATCAGTTTAAAGTACTGCGAGTATTAGTTATGATAATAAGGCCTGAGTCTTGGAAGTAAGTTATTCCAGCTCTGAATGTCTCATATCCTTCAGCTTAAATCGTTTCATTGCACAACTGATCTGTTCCAAAGGAATTATGACATTTCCAAGAAAAACGAAAAATTTATTTTTAATAATCTAAAGCAGTAAATCATGCCATATTTTTTTCTTTTCTTTTTTCTTTTCTTTTCTTTTCTTTTCTTTTTTCTTTTCTTTTCTTTTCTTTTCTTTTCTTTTCTTTTCTTTTCTTTTC
>JAWWTY010000156.1:32838253-32858672 GCA_035222235.1 Margarornis squamiger
CTTTTCTTTTCTTTTCTTTTCTTTTCTTTTCTTTTCTTTTCTTTTCTTTTCTTTTCTTTTCTTTTCTTTTCTTTTCTGTTCTTTTCTTTTCTTTTCTTTTCTTTTCTTTTCTTTTCTTTTCTTTTCTTTTCTTTTCTTTTCTTTTCAATTCCCAGTATGCTTATTCACACAGAAAAAGAAAAAGAAAAAAAAAAAGGAATTTCTGTCTGTTCTCTAACATTTTTTGGCAGGCAGGTGTGATGTTTGAAAAGATTTTAGAAGGATTGTTTTGGCAAAG
The DNA here is from genome assembly GCA_035222235.1 of Margarornis squamiger. NCBI lineage: Eukaryota > Metazoa > Chordata > Aves > Passeriformes > Furnariidae > Margarornis > Margarornis squamiger. The sequence goes on from JAWWTY010000156.1 coordinate 32,838,531, forward strand.
CTGGTATAAAGTGGCTACAGTAAACAATTCTTTTTCTCTCCTCCCTTCCCTCATGATGAGAAATATCCTGCATATCCAAATCTACAGTAACACAGAAGGTCATAACACAGAACATATCCTAAGGGCACTACACATCCAAGAATAGTTTTCAAGATATTGGTAAAGTCATTTATTTTAACAGTATGATGTTCTGATCTACAGCTATTTCAGCCTGGAGTCTTCCTGCTTAAAATCTGACTCAAGCCACTGCAAGCTTCTTCCCTCCAGTGCCTCCTATTTTTAAGAGAATATGTCTTAAAAACATGCTATGTTGAAGCAACAGCCACATAAAAACGTATGACAACCTTCTATGATTCTGTTGCTGTTTGTAATTACAGCATCCAACTAATACACACAACACATCCTCCTGTAGGGTCAAACCTTGGGATCCCAAGCAACCATTAGATTTTTTTCTTTTTTTGCTTTATATGTGCCAATAGCCATGGTGAACAAGAAACAATTTTCTATCCATGCTGGCATTCTACTTTTTTGTTTGTTTAGTGGGGTTTTTTTGTTTGTTTGTTTGATTGTTTCAAGAAAGTGTAATCTTTAAAGAACAGCTCACACAGAGTTCAGATCCTTTTTAAACTGTCTGGAGGGGATAGAAATATACTGCACACAACTACCAGTTATGAATAATCTTAACTACTGACTCCAGAAACCTTTTCTCAAGAGCTGCTCTGGTGGTCACAGTCCATGCTTCATCAAACCATTTAGGCTTATTTAAATTCAGATTTTTTACTAGACTCTGTTGCCCTCTTTACATTTGTCAAATAGTCCAAAGTCACTCTTCTCTGTGAGTACAATGACAATTGATTATTATTAATGACTGCATGCATAAAGTACTGGCCTCCACTTCTGATGAAAGATACTGTGGCCTGAATTTGAAGTTAATCATGAACAATTCAGTTTTGTACAATTCAGTAGATTAGCGTACCTTATTGCCTCTTTGAGTGCTTCAAGACAGCATTTTTGTTACAACTAACTCACCATGTCTATTGAACATCTTTGCATACTAATACTCCCATGTTGCTCATTTGGTGACTTGGGTTAGGCACAACTTACTGCTTCACATTTCATCATTCCAATAAATCTGTTTCCTTGTTATGTTAGGTTTTCTAACTGGTCTGCTTTTGCATTCAGGACACCTTTTTTTTTTATGGCATGCTGTTCAGAAAGTACTAAGACCCAAGGAACTGAAGGATGTTTTCTTCATTAACTGACTCCGTTTTTACTGATGGATGCTGCATAATTTGAGTCTGCACAATATATCAATCCAATCTCATTGGCTTATGCCAGAGCTTTATTATAAAGGTGCTGTTCCTCACAGGATGAGAATACATATATTTATTGAATATCTGGTAAAGGAGAATTCAAAAGGATGCAAATATTAAATTTAGAATACAAATTTATGTAATTTAATTATTTCTAGAAATACATAATTGTGGCTCAGAATTGATAAATACTTGCCTATTCACTTTTGTCATAAAAAGAAATGTTACCGTTGTTCCACTGGTCAGCAAACATTCTTTGAAAAGATGTGGATGGAGTCAAAAGTAAGAAAATACACTAGAACATTGAACTTATAAATCTCATATGGTCCAGTAACCAGGCAGATGATTAGTAATACTGAAAGTGATAAAGTTTGAGGTGGACAGAGTTAATAGCTAGTTTAGGGGAGGCTTCTTATATGTAAAGCCTATCTACAGATTTCCCAAGGTGTAAAATGGTAACTTGATTCCATAATATAAATTTGCTAGTATTCATTCTCTTAATGGTGGTCTCATTATTTTTTGTAGAGTATAAAATATATGTAATTTGTGTCATGACTAATAAGCTGAACAGCAAAGGTGGGGATAGCAGACACATAATCACAGAAGATGTGTAAAATTTGTCTCAGTTCACAAAAGTGAGTTCAAGAATGATCCTTCCTTCTTCTTTCCATTTTCTCCATACTTTGGTTTCCTTAGGAAAGAAATACAGGTGTATATGCTAGAAACCATAGCACCTTCCAGGCTTTGATCTGAATAGCTGTGGGACCAGAATTGCTGGGTAAGCTTTGGAGCATACTTCAGGCTAGACTCAGACAAAGTAAGGCTCCAACTGGTTCCACAGCAAGTGAGATGAAATGTTTCTTCTGTGAGGAAGGGAAGAAGGACTCATGGAGACACAGCTAAGCACAGCATAATGTGCAAATGCACAGGTACAAAAAGGTGCACCAAAGCAACTGATGTCTGGATCTTTATTACAGTTTTGTACACCGGGGTGAAGAAAACAAAAATAACACGGGAGAAGACAGTGAACATTCTCAATAGACAGTAGTGTATACCATGAACAGTTTGCATGAATAATACCCCTCTCCCTTTACCCTCCACACCCTTTTTGTTAATCTGTAAGTGATAGTATTGATTTTACCCATAGAAAGACAAGTTGCATGTAAGGTACTCCGTAAAACTCAACAGATACAGTTTCTAAACAAAAACTATTTACTGCAAACTGAAATCTGAATTTGGAAGAGTATTTAGTGTTGATGGTGCAAGGGAAACACATACCAAAACACATACCAAAACATATACTGAAAAACATGTTTATGAATAAGCTTTCCATAAATACGTTCTCACAGCATTAAAGACAGAGTTTAAAAAAGCTAAATCAAAAGCAACAGATGGCAAAACAAACTCACAAGAGGAAAGGAAACAGCATATCCAAAGCAGACCGCAATTCACTTGAAAACATGATAATTGGTGTTCGAAGCTCAGACTTGGATATTAGAGAATTACCATTACCAATCCTCTACTTGATGTTAGAAATACATGAATTACTAAAAAGAATAATCAAAGCAAGCATAAGTAGAGAAAGAGTAGAACAGTTCCACTGAAATTCTCCCCATGTTATTTGTATTCTTGATGGAATGAGTCTGGATCAGAGAGGGAAGAGTGTTCATGACACATCTGGAGAACATGAAGCATTTGTTTAGCATTTAGTACTGTGTAAAGGTACAGAAAGCCACGGAACTAGGGCTGTGTTTGATATTTACTGGAAAAAGAGATGCAAGACCTCCCATTAGATTTTCTTCGGGAATGTAGCATCAGATCAAAAAACCCCAGCAGTGGTGCGAAATCCCACCAAGTAATTATTTAAAGAGTGAAAAAGTTTACAAACACAGGGTGACAGTTCTGTACACAGGAAGCAAGTTTCTACGTAACGTGCTTCAAGCTAACTGAAAACAGTTCTAAGGGACACAAGATCCTCATGCATGAGCTTTTCCTATCTATTGCTGCACATGTTCCCATGTTTGAAATTAAGTGTTGGTCACATTTATTGGTAAAGACAGAGACATTCTTGTGTTCTGCATTGGGTTTGACAATGAAAGGTCTTAGTCTATGAGAAAGAGTGGGACAGGACACACACAGAAACCAGTACAATGTCTTGGGGGTCAGAGAGCACAGTCTGGACTGCATGACCATTTTGGTTTGGTGTTTTTTGATGAGGTTCATTTCTTCCTGTTTTTTTACTTTATTTTCTTCAGGTTTTGAACTACAAACTTTTTAGATCTTTTGTAGGCCAAAACATGTTTATGCAAAGGGAGCAGAGTCCATACTTTAGAGTCTGGACAACAGGAGCTATACCGTGTCTTTTGTACAAATGTCAGGCATTGTCATAACTTCAGCATCTCTCTAGAGGTCTGACAACTGCTTAAATGTATACTACTATCAGCAGATGTGAAACTGATTCCACATAATTATCACTAAGCAAAGACAGTCTGTTTCATGATGCACTTAATGCAAAAGCTCAACCAGGAATTTGGAGACAATCTCTGCAATGATATGCATAAGATATGGCTGGATGACTCAAGCAAAAATGAATTTCAGTGTTGTGGTAGGTGACTACCCAACAGAAACCTGAAGCTTAGAAATGCAACTGTGTCCATTTCTTTCAAAGCAATACATTTCTATGAATTAGTAATAGACTGATATATACAGAAAAGTATGAGTTTAAAACTGTACTAACCAACATATCAGTGATGAAAATGCAAATGTTCATACACTCAGCACAACAATTGCTGTAATCTGTTCTCTAGTGTATTGAATATGTTTTTATGATGGAGAATATGGTACTATGTATTTATAGCTTTTGTGACAGTTAAACAATGAAAATATTTTAGTTTTTTATTTCTTAGGATGCAAAAATATTTTAGCATGATACTTGTTGTTAATGTCAATATTACCACTGAGCAGCCACTTAGCCAAAGTTATTATAGCTAAGAAATCCTGCAGCAGACATCTTGAAAATGCAGCACCAAATTTTGTACCTCAGGTGGATGTACCAAATAATTTCTATAACCTTATTCACTAACAAAGTGATATACAGCAGGTGAAGATTTACAGTAATGCTAGTAGTTTCCACTTTTACAATCTTTTTAGGATATGTTTTAAATGAACCTGAAAAGAAATAAAAGTTTAAAAACAAAAGTGAAGATAAAGTGGGTCTCAACTTAGTTATCCACCATGCTTAGCTCTGTACCTCAAGTAATTCTATTCCATTTCCACAAAGCACTATACATTTCTCATGCCAACACTTGATACACTTAGATGTTAACCATGTGTTACCTGAAACTTAAAGCTGGTGAATTTCCTCTTTGTGTTTATACCTACTAAAAATGAATTTGAGAAATATTAATCATGATATTTTTAAAAAGTATACTCAAAAATGCAGTAATTTCAACTACTTTCAGCTGTAAAGAGTCAAGCAGCTGTCTCTGATCACGGTAGGGGCAGGGAAAGGGAGAGATGGTGGTTCCTTCCATCTATGCTAGACACTTATCTTTGCATGGGATGAATCACCCTTTGGGACTCTCTACCTCTCTTCATTTACGACAAAAGTGCAGATGACTTGCGTAGACTAAATGCCTAAATTTAGATTGCTCAAATTAGATGGGGTGCATTTTACTTTCATTCATTTATTTAATTAATCCAGTTAAAAGAATAATCTATTAGTTATACTGGAAAAAGTGGTGCAATTTTGTTGAAAGCTGTGATAATACTGTCCTGCCTAGAACAGTCTGGAATTTAAGTAATGTGTGGGTGAAATGAAGTATCATCAGCACCATTTTACACAGAGAGAATTCAGGATGCAGAAAGACTATGTGAATCACTCTAACTTGCACTTAAACTTTGTGTCAGAGTGAAAAGACAGTGATTGCCTGTTAAGGCAACAAATTAAATCAAGATTTTGATACCAAATAAACTAAGGCCTTTTGGGTCCAGTGGGAGATTTAAGACAAATCCTAAAAGTACTACATTGCCACAGTCTCACCCCAGACTAATTATAATACCTGTCCTATCCCTCCATTTATTCATATATATGTACGTATGAGTTTGTGTGTGTTTTTATGGAAGTGTACATACACACACACACACACACACACATATATATATATAAATCCATGAGCTTTATGCCAAGTATACATGCCAATTTCAAACTCAGTTAGTAACTACAGCAAGCATAGCAGAGTTTGATTCCTTTCAGGAGAGAAGAGTGCCAGACAGTTTGCTACTAGTCTATACAGAAAATATTTTGGAACATTTGTGGAATATTCAAGTTAAGCTGTTACATATAATAAAGGTAATTAACATGTGTGTAAAGACACTTTGGCCTTACTCATCTACATCTTTTATTTGGTCTGCTGCACACCGTATTAACAAGGCTTCTGCATGCCATATTGATGAAAAGTTACAAAACCGAAATATTTTTCTCCTCAAATATGCAATTTTACAACGTGTTCTGTTTCATTTTAATCTTTAAATTGTTCACAGTAAGGATAACCTGAATGGATTATCAAAATATCAACGTACTGAAACATTGCATTTATGTCTGATTTTAAGAACAAATGGTGATGATCATAGATTTTTATAGGAGCTGCATTATCAAATGAAATATAATAGTTCTCTCTTGGTTAGTGTGATGTTAGAAATAAGTTATGGACTGTATTTATCTGAAAAAATTCATTTTACTTTTCCCCTCTGATATCCAGTGCCTTTTCTGCCACTATGTCAAACAATTTGCTTAAATCAAGAGTAGTAACAAAATGACAGTGGCATGGTGTCACAAGAAAGGTGGGGAGGATTCGCTTGACCCTTAGAGAAGGGAGATTTTCTCGAGATTTTTTTCTTCACCAGACAAACTCACAAGATCAGGATAATTTGGTTGCCCTTTTTCAGAGAGTGCAATGCATAAAAAAGACCCCTCAGCAGGTCTTCCCATATGTTGTTCCACTGCCAGCAAACTGTCAGCACCTTATAAAGGATTCACCCTTACAATTTACAGAATAACACTCTCTATTAATACAAATTGTGACAAGTTAATAAGGTTCTTGGTTATCGGTGATAGGGTCTAGCTGCAAGAACGTATTTAAAGCAATCTAATAAGAGTATAAAACAAGCATAAGCACAAACTCTAATACAAAACAATCTACTAACATATTATGGAGCAAAACACAACCTCTAGTCCTTAAAAGCAACAGTCAGCATGCAAAAAATAAGTTCCTTACTCAATAAGCATCCTTAAGGCAGAAGGAAGACAGGTTTGATCCGTCAGCCAATCTTAGCAGTTTCCGTGGAAATCTTCCTCTGATTTTTCATATTTCCCACATCCTTTTATAGTATTTCTTTAGGTTTAGGTGGAGTTTGAGTGAATCTAGTAGTAAGTGATTAATTGGGTAGTTGCCCATGGCATCTATCTTTCTTTGTGGACAGACTCGGCACAATCAACGTGTCACCATGTTCCCTTTCTTGCAGGATGTTTGTGGAGGGAGGCCACAGTGCCTTCACATCACTCCCCTCTCCAGTGCATCCTCTATACCAGATGCTTATCTTAGTGCTTGCGGAACCTTTGTGGGGCATTGTGACCATGTTTCATCTGGGAAGCAGCAGCTGGTTCTCCTCTCTAATTCTTATTCTCCTTTAACTTTTAACCCTATCCATTACTCCACACATGGTATATATTTCCAGTCTGAATCTTTTCTGCGTATTGCCTATGAATATCCAAATATTCAGAATGTATAAGGTAGAAGAGTTGCAATTTGGCAGACAACTTGTGTAAACCACTGGGTCACAGGCAATCTTTCGGCAAATGTAACACATCCATCTAAAAGCACTACTTTGAAGACCATCTGATAACAATCAGCATGGTTGATAAGGCTTACTTTTACTCAAAACCTGGTTATAACACATTTATTACAGTGATAGGCCTGTATTTGTGTCTTATTAAACTAGTGGTCCTTATTACTTGGCATTTATTCTTTACTCTGCTACATAGGCAAACTAACTAATGATACTGTCTCCCATTTCTTTGATCCTTTCTTCAACTATTTTGTTTTTTCAGCATCTACATTACCACAGACAACTGGTTTTCTAAGAGAGGTGCCACAAATATTTTGTGTATTTTTCTAGCCTCATGACCTTTGCACTCAAAACAAAATAAAATAAAATAAAAAAAAAATAAAATCTATACTCTCAAAGATGCAGTGGCAATTCTTGTTCAAACCAAACATGAAGATGTAGGATCTTCTTTCTACCTCTTTTAGATTTGAGTTGTAAGTATGTACCTTAATTTTTTTAAACATTTCTTTTATCTTAATGTATAAAATTGTGTAGTTGAATAAAATATTATTTCTCCTGTGTTTGCTCTCAATATTCTCACAATGTGAGAGCAATTTTACATTTCAGAATAAACCACCTGTTTCCCCTCTTTTCTCAGAGGGTCCAGGTTATGCAGTCACACATATGAAACCTGTAAAGCCATTTGTGTACCAATAAGACCTTGATACCTTGATAGACTTTGAGATACTCTTTTTTTTTTGTCAATTTGTTCTTGCTTTCAGTAACACTGAACATACAGTAAGCAGTATTTTTCAGATGCCAGTAAAATGTTTATCTCTTCAAATGTCACCAACAGAACTATTTGAGATCATCCATCAAAAGCAATTTTTACATGTGTAAAACATGGATGGCTGCAGTGAGAGTGAATAATCCTGGATGTGAACAATCTTCATTTTAGATCAAAGTAGTCTGAAAAGGAACCACTTACTGGTGACACTATTAGGGTTATTAAATTCCACCGTAAATGTGGACAGATATTTAAAAAATCACAGCATTGGAAGAAATAAATCCACCAGTGATCAAGTGAAGATGAATTTCTAACAGAATACAGTTATGCAGGATGAACTGAACAGAAAACAAACTAATTCTTTCATAGTGTCCCTTCTCATTACACTGTAGTATTATTGGTTCAGTTTTGGCAGATTTGAATGTTCTGAGACCTACATAGTTTCCTTAGGACCCTGGACTGCTGACACCCCTTATGCCCTTACAGGGGGCAACTGGTGTTTCACTTCAAATTAACAGTCCCTTTTGGACTACTATTTGCAGTGCATATATTGCAATATGAAGTTGACTGTGTTATCTAGGATTTATACAATTACTGCAACTAAACTTTAAGCATTTTTCTTCCAAAAGATCCATTCAAATGAAGGAAAAACTAAAAACCTCCCTTAGTGCTTAGACTTCTGAAATCAGAAACATGTGTACTAATTTGATAATGGATCTTTGTTATGCTGTACATCTAGTTCTTACTTGCTCATAGATGAGCCTTTTTGGATCACATTTGATTGCTCTGTTTGCTCATGCATAGTATCCTGTATGATATATATTTTCAAATTGGAAAGGGTACAGAGAAAAATCCATGAAAATTTAGCTGAGGGGTAAGCAGCATGATTGGCAATAGCAGATTTAATCTATCAATCTATTTAATTTATCAAAAAGAAGTTGGACAGAAGAGATGGCTGTAATGTGTAAAAACTACATTGACAGACAATACTAACTATAAATAATTATTTAATCTTATGAAGAGAACTAAATAATTACTAGATTAAAAAATGGATTAAGGTAGAAATGTACTTCTTAGAGATCTCTGTTTAAAAAAAACCCAAACTTTGTCACAGTTAGGGTGAAAATACATGTATAAAAATTAAGTGTTATGTGTCTTGATTATAAGAGCTCTGTCTGGATGATGTAACCGTAGCTTCAAAACTGTATACCACTAAAAAAAGTAGGACCTGTTATATTATATGGAGGTCAAAGAAAATCCATATCAACCAGCAGTAATGACGCACTAGTTACCTTCCTCATCACCCTACGCAATTTTAACTTATATAATGCGAGCTTTAACAGCAATGAGTTGCTGTCAGATGTGGTCAGATCAGGTCAGACCAGATCAGCTCAGACCTGATCTTCTAAAACTGTACAGCACTGACTTATTTTCTGTTTTGGCATCTACTTCAGATAGAGAGACATTTGGAGACGATCACATTCCACCATAAATCTACAATAGCCTTTGTATTCTCCATTCCCCGCTTAAAACAAGCTTTCAATTTGGCTTAATAAAATGTGAATTTTCATTCAAGATCTTTACTGCCTGTCAACACTCCTGAATAGGGAGCCATTTCCCTTACTTAATGTCAAGGACACACACCCTAGTGACCTACATCCTAATCTCTCCCCTCCACCTGTAAGAGCTGTACTGGTTAGAGACTGAATGAAAGTTAAGTGTGCCAGTCATACTTTAAATATTGTTATTATGCATGCACTTTGAATAAAGTACTTGTGATATTTAAAAAAAGAGACTGCTATATTTGGACAAAACAATGTGGAAACAGTACAAGAGTAGTGTAGTAAAAAGTACATTCATAAGCTCGTCTAGTATCACTGTATAGGAAATATGGTACACATCTCCCATCCTTGTTATATTTTTAAAACAAATTGATATAATGACAAAAACAAATGCAGTTAAACTAATAAACTTTAAATATATTTATCAGTTCACCACAAGACTTATTTTGATTTACTTAATCTAATATTTATCAAGTATCATTTTTATGCCTTTTTAATCTCTTTCCAAACTTGTTAGGATATTTGTAAATTATAGTGAGGGTTAGGGTTAGGGTTAGGCATTTATGCTAAAGAGTGTCTGTTTATTTTCTGTAAGTGTTCATCAGATGAGAGGATTCCTGTAGTGCAAGAGCTCCCTGATAAATAGACTGTATTTGCATCATATGCCATATGATCTCCTGGTAAAACCAAAATATTAGCAGATAGAAGCTTCTATGGTTGAAATACCAACCAAGCTAATAACTCATTTGTACATTAGATCACACCATGTGATTTTCTTGTGTTTTTAGTCAATGACAGGGAAAACTGGCTGAATGGTAGAACTGAAAGAATTTCTGAAAAACATATTCTGGCTTCTAGCAATTACCTGAGGATCAGTTAACACTGGCAAACCCTGAAGTTTTGGTAAGCACTTGAGACAATCTTGGAAAAATTTCTTATTAATGAGTAACCATTTGGTCTTTCATTGACAGAAAAGAAAAACTTCACTCACCCTTTCAAGAATCTCATAAATGTGAATGCCAAGTGGTAGGAAGGTGAAGAGATTTTTTTCAGATTTCTAAGTGGAGGAAGATGCAAAAAAAATTTTTTTTGTTCTAACACAGCTAGATTACTAAAGGTCATGTTAGAAATATTTCACATAATCTTTACATTCATTCTTGCAGATTTACAAATTTCCCTGTAAAATTTTAACTAAAGTGTCTTCTCATACAGGAAAAATGATAACACTAACTTCTGCCACTGTAATAAGGACATTAAAGTGATTCATACATGTGTCCTTTATTTTCACAGCATCTACCCTTTCTACTAAATTCTGCTTTTAACTGTTCTTTAGCAATGACCTAGAATGATGGTTCTGATCCTGAAACACCCAAACCAGTTATTATTTTCTATTATGTTGTCTATCTGCAATTAATTAAACGTTGCTATGCCCAAGATTGTGGAGCTTGGTAATTTCTGGACGTGATTGCATTTGTTTATATATTTTCAAATTTTTCCATTTGAAAACATTTTACAAGAAAGAAGGAAATTTAAAGGAAATATGACAGCTAAACATCAGCTGCAGTTCTGAGGTACCGCCAAAAGGAAGTCACAATCTTTTCTACTCACTCCTGCACTCAGTTCTAGGGAAAACTGAATAAAGAATATGGAGGAGCAATTAAAAGGCAATTGATAATAACCCATGCCTCTCTGTCATGATGCCTGGCAGCTGCACAGTATCTGTAAGAAATGTCTTTGCCAAAGGTTGTCCTGTTGGTGCAAGATGCGACTAACAATAGTATAGTTTTTCTAGTATAAATATTCTAACAACATAAATGACAGAAATGCAGTATGTATTTTGGGCAGCTCTGACACAGAAACTTGTCAAGAGAATGATATGGGCGTTTGATATTTTTTCCCTTTTCTGAAAAAAGCAAATTAATTTAGACTTCCCCATAATCACAGGTAAATACATATTAAAAAAAAAAAAAAATCTAACGGATTTTCCATATTTAAAATCCTTAAAATAGAAGTCTTTAACATGTCATAAGATGGCATAAATAAAGATGCTTAAAATGCACCTGGAAAGTAGTGCTGAGATTATTATTACTCAGAAATGCAATGTCACTAGCAAGGATTTATGTAGACCATAAAAACATATGCAGATATGCATATATTCAGTCTCTGATTTTCTTAGTTTGTAGATAAATTGTGACTTTAAATAGTGTTCATCATTTGAAATTCTACTCTGGATATATTTTTATGTGTAGTTGGTGATCTATCATTCACATGTAGCTCATTGAGAGTATGTGATATTTTATATTCAAAATGATTGATTCTACAGATTATAGTATAGTCATTTGTATGAGTGAGTCAGCTTTCATTTGTTTTAGAATCAGATCTCTGTAACTAATACTTGCCAATACAAATGCAAAATTTGGTGTATGAAATTACCTTTTAACACTATCATTTAATAATCATAGTAACATGAATACTGATTAGGACATGTATGGTGTATACAAAAAATCCTCAGATGAGAAATCAATCTAAATATTAGTTTTTCTCAGAGAAAGTATAAAGCTTGCAACGTTTATCACCAGAAAGGGGCTCTTTAACTTGGTCAGGTCTGTTGCTCTGTGCACTTTGAGATATCAACATAACAGGAAATACAAAGGAAGCTAGACTTCCTCTGCAGCCTTGCCATTTCAAATATGTAGAACACAGATATAAGGACAAAACAAAATTGATGCTTCTCCCTTTGATTTCTCAGGACAAAATCTATTTCATAAGCAGTTTTTTGAAAACTCTCCAGTTTTCACATTTCTGTTTGTGGCATATAGTGCCCTACAAGGAGATGGAATTAGGCTTAAAAGACCACTTTCTGGCATAAAAATATATTACCACAACTATTTACTTATACTGTTGCCATGTGTAATAGTCCTGGTTCAAGATCATATCCCAGTTCTTGATGCGGTTCAAACACAAACTCAAAACAATATCTTTCCCCAGCTTAGAATGCAAAGATGTAAAAGAGACAACATAAGTGAAATGATGAAACAATGTTCTTCAGAAAGACAGATGGAAGTTTCAGCCACTAAACCACATTCCACATTTTCTAGTTTTGAAAGATGATGATATATTACCATATTTGGATGGCCGTGGGGACTTCCTCTCAAATATGAGAAACAGCATGAGATAAAAGACAAATATGTAAAAATGTTATAAATTGTTCTGAGTCAAATGGAAGCTAATGCTGTGGACCAGTTAAAGGCAGGATCCCATATTCTCAGGTAGTGAGGCAGAGCTTATGAAGAGCTTGACAACTGCACGAAAATTAGTTGAGTTAGTACAGAAGCTTAGACATGGTCAAGTACTGAACTAGGTAAACGATTTTGCAGAAGCATTCTGTGTAAGTGCTCAGCTGTAAAAACCTGCACAGGGAAGAGATGGCTGAAAGCAAAATATGAATACAACATGACAGAAGCAGGGGCAAAAGTTTTCTGTGGGAATGGATAGAATTATGTTAATTATGCAGAAAGAATGAACAAAACCTAAGCCCTGAACTAATATGAAAACTTAATAAGATGTCAGAATTGCAAAAAATGCTCAGGTTAACAGCTTGAATAGGCAGGATGTGGTATTGCTCAGGATAAATTATAAAGTGAGGAAGGCTGTGGGGAAGGAATAACAAACTCTGGTTTGATCATGTTGAGCTTGAGCTGAACTTCCGTGGAAAAAAGAGGGTGAAATTTTAGTTTGGATACAAAATAAATTTATAGTAAACAAAAGGCAGATAATCAGTCTGAAACATCAGTTAAAAAATTAACTGAATTTGTGCTTATGCATTACACTGCCATTAGTTAAGTGGAAAAAGAAATGGACTGCTGATGAGAGAATATGAAGTATGTCTTGCAAGCATGCAGTTCAAAGGAATGGTCATTGTATTTCTCTCAAAGCAAACACAGGACAGGATTTCAAGAGGTGTATGCGTGATACTGTCAAAAATGGCTGCCAAGTCACAGAGAATAAAGTTGCAATGCTAATCCTGAGGTTTGGCCAGGAAGATGTAAGTTTGGGCTTATGTGGGACAACTTACACCGGAGCACCATGGCAAGAAACTGGGGAACAGTTAGCACAGAACTGGAAGAAAAAGTATAAAGCCTCATTTGTTTAGATATAGTATATGAATATTTGTTGAGCTTAGCAATAATGGATGAAAGACAACAAGCAGTTGGAGACGCAGCTAGAGACAAAACAGGTTTTTGGATGGGAAACATACATAACTATATTGTGTACAGGCACTGAATGAGAAATAAGCGAGGTGGGAAGAGGTGGGCTGGGAAGGACATGGAATGCATGCATTGGGATGCACAGAGAACCTAGAAGAGACAGGCATCAGACTTCTATTTCTGCACAAGAGAGACAGAAGATGAAAGTGTAGAAAGAGTATGATGAGAAGCTAGGCCAAAGAAAGAGGGAATGTAATTTTGCATTTTGTTTTTATGGGAAGAGTTGTAAAGGCAACAGAGACAACAGAGATGGAAGTAAAACAATAAGTGAGAACTGGAGCTAGGCTTGTAGATTTGTCAGCTAATTAAACCAGAAAAGTAATCAGTCTTTCCAAAGGCAAAACTAGCAAAGATGAGAGAACTGTGAAATGAAAGGAAGTCGGAGTAGTAGGGCAGAGGTCTTAGAGCTTCAGATTGGAGCTACAGAGGCTCCTTTTCTAGTCTTAAAGGCCTCCAACTCCTGCTAAAGCATTGGTTTACACAAAATCTCAGATTAGGCAAAAGACTGCAAAAGACACAAGAAAGGAAGGTCTCTCCTTAGTTTCATAGTGCACAAAATTTATACAAAACCCACTCAATTGAAAGCTGAGGGCCAAGACTAAAAGGAACAGGTGCCTCCATCAGCCTCCCAGCCGGACCTGTAATTTATGCACTACTATTGTCTCTTTCTCAAAGAGATGTCTTCATATCTTTGCTGAGACATGTCTTCAACATATTTATTATTTACATCATGAATAAAATGAATCAACTTCCATTTACTACCTGAACACACAGGTAGTTTTTCACACTTAACTGTGAAGTGCTGAGAGTTGTCTTCCCAAATTTAGTGACCAGCATTCTAGCACAGCTATACTGGTACGTGATTCAAGTCAGAGTACTACATAGTCCAGCAATTCAGGCACGTACTTAGCAATAAATTACATTCAGATTCTTACAACTGGTTCAAGAAACAACAGAACCTCAGCTGCCAAATGTCAAGAGATAAAGGAAGAAAAGGTATTATGTTAAGCACATATACTTACCTCCTTCTGTTGTCAAACACAAAGACTACCTAACCTTTCTGGAGGCAGATGGGCAAAATGCTGAAAGCAGAAGTGGAAAAACTCACAGAGATATAAAGAAGTGTTTGAAAGACATATGACTTTATTTATAAATCAGGACTAGTCTTAGGAAAATCTACCCTCTCTAAACATAATTTAATGTGCCTGAATTTTCTTTAGGTACTATGCTTGGACTTGTAAAAGAGATCAGCTACAATAATAGCATCAAAACTAGCTTCAAAAGTAATTGTTCTCTTTTAAAGGGGTGGAGTTTTAGGCTCTCAAATGTACTGATGCCTTTAGATTTTTACAATCAAAGTGTTTCCTAAAGGCTAGGATATTTATTTTTTAAAAAGTGACAACTACTGCCTAATTATTCTATATGCACTGTACCAGACTTTGTTGCAATTAAAAGCAGCCCTGATATTGTCAGGGATTTATACCACAGTCATTGACATCATATGAGATGTAGAGAGTACAGAAAGATGAAAGTCCAAGTCCTAAATCCAGTCTTGAGAACGCTGTCATCCACAGGCCTTTGATGTCAAAGGAAAACCTGTATATAAGTACACCATGCGCCACAAGACAAACTCATGTATAGGCCTCATTTGTTATGCAAAATTTACATAACTAGTAAATTAAAGAAATTAGTAATGATGAAATTTTGCTCTGCAATGACACTAACTTCTGTAAAGGTTCAAAAATGCAGAAAAGAGTATGTGAACATTGATGTTTCAAGAATAGACTAAATTCTAGTTCACTTGTGATAAAATTTATGAGGATTCTGCAGAACCTACACCTTACTCTGCTGCTGCAAGAAGCAGTTCTTACTCTATTTGAAATAATGGCTGACAGGACAAAGGGAGTGGTCAAAGATGATAAAAGAGCACTGAGAATCAATTTATCTGTTGCCAGATCAGCAGAGTTTCCTCCCCAGAGACAGGCACTACTAGTTTTGCCTTGATCCATTGTAAATTGTTGCCTGGTAACTTCAGCCGCTTCCATTTCAGGTTAGTTTTTTATTAGATGAAAACCTTTTAATTACAAGCCTGACTACTACAATATTCTTGTTGTACAAAAATATGACCCCAAATGCTTACATAAACCCATGTGTAATTCCAGGCACTGCTTTCCCACTGCTACCTCTCACTAATTAGGATTTCCCCTATCTGAATAGTTCAATCTCCTTGTTAGGCTCAAGTGTCAGCTTTGACACAAATAGTTAAACATTGGTGCTTTCTTCTGAGAACTTTTGCTAACCATCTCCCTGTTCATGGGATGCTTTCTGCTGTGTGCCAGTCAGGCTTCTGCCCTTTGCATTGAATGTGTTCCTTTCTTCTGGAGTCTGCCTGGAGAAGTATTTCCTGGAAATAGCATGCAGCCAGCACTTTCTGGGTTAAAGTCCTAATGTTACAAATGCACATTATTTACTGCCTTAAATAGAAATGTTATTTGTTCTCATTGAAAGTTTCCCTTATCTTTTCAGTAATACTAAACTCAGCCTACCTCTCAAAGGCACAAATTAAGAGCACTTGTCAGGGGAGATTTCCTGATTCCCTAGTGAGGTCAAGTTATTCCCATGTCAGAGCTCTCCACTAGCATGAGGCAGCTCCTCTTCCACTCCATGTTGCACCAGAAGAGCAAAGGTCACATTGCTATATGTGAGGCTGCGTATTTCCAAAAGCTTTCAGAACTGGTGCAGTTTGTAGCATGAAGGAAGTATTTTTTTCTACTGCACATTAAATATATTTAATACATTAGGGCTGTTTGTGTTGATTTGATGAATCCCCAGCTGTGTAACTGGGTGTTGACACACAGCTATTTTATCTATCAGTCTTCCAGCACAGGATTTCAGTGACTGAAGTCCAGAGCCCAGCAATAGTATAGAATAGCGTTCTCTTACCAGCACTGTCATATTTACTTTGTGATCAGTCTGCTTTTCTGGTAGAGCATTAGAGAAAAACAAACATGGAGCAATTTGCTGAACAAGTTACATTGCAGGCCCACATGTGGAAAGTCTTTATTCTTTTCCCTTTGATTACTATCCAAATTCAGTCACACCAAACATGACTCAATATGTAAAAAAACTCACTTCTAATAGGAATACTTATAACATACAACAGATTATACAACCAAATTTACCTCAAATGGTTTTGAAGTTGCCTAGCTACAGGATTGGAAAGGTTGAGGAACTCCCTGCTGAAGTGGCAGGAAATGAAGCAATTGAGCACTTGAGGATTGAAGCTTCAAGCTCCACCTAGTGACAAAACTTTACTGCTGCCTTTATCGATAATCCCAGGGAAAGCACAGGATACCATGAAACGTTTTGAAACCCGTGGTGTAGTATTGGCAGGAAGTAAGAATCAGAGCCAAAACTAGCAGACTATTTTTGTTTGTTTGTTTTTGTTTTTCAAATGTACATCTGAAAAAAACAAGACACTAACTGGCAATGGAATGTTCGAGAAAAGTAACACTACACCACCCCGTGCTAAAAGACTAGGAGAACAATGTGGCCATAATGACAATAATTCATGAAATTACTCCGCTTCTTGGACAGGAGAGTTTTGGATTAATAAAGACATGATTCAGAACACTAGTAATTATTAATATTTTTCTCCATAACAAGAATATATTGTGCTTTACGTCACCAGCTGCCTGGTGGGATAGCAGTGAGATTTTGTTCACCAGCTACGACAACATATCCAATACTATTCAACAAAAAATCTGGTGAAACACTTATTGTACGCATAGACATTTTATTTTATGAACATACCACTAAAGGTTTTCCCTCATAGCTTTTGGAAGGAATTCCAACTGAGTTTGAAACTATAACAACAGCAAACAAAAGAAGGTTTTCTAGGTTTTTTGAACTGACCAATAGTATATAAGATTGTGTTGGGGAAGTGTGATTTGTCAGAGAAGTTACTGCTAGTTTTAGAAAAGAAAGTTACATTTTGGTGCATTCCTAATACGTATTTTACTTGTAGAGGATGACATTCCAGGCTGCCTTGATGGTCAGAAAATAAAATTACACTAGACTACGTGATAATTAAAAATGTATTCAATATTCTGTCAGTTCCAATGCTTCAATGCTTCCTCAATTAATTGTTTTATAAAAATAAAAAAATATGTATTTCCCCTCCTCCCCAAGAATGCAGTTTAGTAATCATCTAATGTTTTGATCTTTATCTCCTGATGAGTATTTGAATATATGTGGTCCTCAAAAGCAGTTGAGAATTATCTTGGAAAAGAAAGTCTTGTGATCAAGAGGAGCCTGAGGATGTGGGTTGAATTGCTGACTTGTTAGATTGTAATGTCACCCTAGGTCCAATAAAAAGAATAGCAATACTTAGATATCTCAAACAAGCTAATAAGAGTGATTTAATTCATAAGGTGCCTTGACATGGTGCCCTTTCTCTGGAATATGTTGTTTTTTTCTGGAAATTCCACTTTTGGTTTTGATTGCAATCAGAAAATCTAGTATAAAAGGAAACACTTAATAAGATTTCTCCAAAGAAGGACCTGTTCAGATTTAGATGGGGAAAGACATTAATCTTGTTTTATTCAGACTGACCTTGCTAGAGTTTTGCTGTAGTAGGTGACAGTAAATTGACATGTGGAGCTTGAGACACACCTGCAATGTGAAAAACAATATTAAATTATGTTTGGTAAGCATGAAATTCAAAAGAAATGCTGACAAAATTTCCTGTATATATAATATCTTGAAGCC
Source organism: Margarornis squamiger (assembly GCA_035222235.1). Lineage (NCBI taxonomy): Eukaryota > Metazoa > Chordata > Aves > Passeriformes > Furnariidae > Margarornis > Margarornis squamiger. Next base: position 32,857,057 of record JAWWTY010000156.1, read on the forward strand.
ATTTGCCACACTGAATGTTGTCACATTCCCTCTTTTTAAGATTAAGGAAAGGACAGTACAAGTAATGTATTTACATGACAGAAGAGAGAAATGCTTACTGGAATAGTATTTACCGTTAAACTCTGCCAAAGTTTCTTTTAATTTGTGGTACTTTAATTATATTTAAGGTTGTGCCTGCTAGTGGAATCTGTTGCTGAGCTGCTGTACTTATGCTCTTCATTATGGAACATACTGTGCTAAGAATTGTGTTGTAAAGTATGGGTATTGGGAGCTGATCTGTTACAATGATGGAAAGATGTTCAATACAGGTTTCAGCAACAGACTTCTACTGATATGCCAGCCTAAACTGTTTACTAGACTGATTTTGTGTTTAGCAGAGGTTATGTTATGTTAGAAACCTTTTAGCAATTTGCCTGCTTTTTCAGTTGCCTGTATCTATGTGAATGCAGCTACTGATACAATTTCTCTTTGTGAAGATATAACATAACAACAACACATGACTTTTCACATTCATATTGCCAGGCAGAGCAAAATAAGTTATGATGATGGCTAAAAGCACATTAATGTCGTACAACTATAATTACACTGTGGATTTTTCTTGAATAAAAGTCTTGCCAAGAATTCATAAATGAATCAGCATTTCCGGAACTTACCAAAAAAGTTTAGTTATGCAAGTACTACTCGCTTTAGGGTAAATAGTCAGGGTATGTTAGGCGAAAATAGGTTAAATGAAGTAGAATGGCTATTCATTCAGATCACAACAGGAAGAGAAAGGGGCTAACGCAGGAGGATCTGCCAAATGTCCCCAGTGCGTCACATGGCTGGGCTGCAGAGGGATGTGCTGAATCCCAATGGCTTCTCCCCAGATCCCATGGCATCCATGCAGTCCCCTTAGTGAGATGGCTTTCCTCTTGTGGGGGCTACTGCTGGTGCACAGCCCCCAGCAGCTCACACTGCACCGAGTGCTTTATGTTCAGGAGTATTTCACTTTTTTAGCTTTTGGAAAACCCAAAGACAAAGCCCAGCCTCTACAGCTTGATGCTGGGCACTGCAGAGCCCTGACTTTTCTGTGTATTGTTCCTGTCACAGCTTGGTTTGCTGTGTTCCGTGGCAGCAGTTGTATGATGTGGGCCTTGCACGCGGCTGGTCTCAAAGTGGAGTGTTTTGCTGGATCAGGGCTAGGAGTGGCATCTCACAGCACTGGGGCACTCTCACAGTGCTGATGCACGGGTGCTGTGAGGGAAACGCACAGGCTGGGGGCAAGCAGGAGGACTCTCAAGTAATAGCACTGGCTTGTGTTTGGTTTGGTTTCTTACTGAGAATACCATGAAAAGGCCAAAGGGCCTACTGCAGTTTGCTGCTGCAATTTGTTTGTGGGTCCCACCAGGCCTGCCCGGCTGAGGTTGTGCAGCAGCAGAGACCACCCTGGCTACCATGCTGGATGGGTACCATGCTGCATGGCACCATGCTGGATGGCACCATGCTGGATGGCACGGTGCTGGATGGGTGCTGTGCTGGATGGGCACCATGCTGGATGGCACCATGCTGGATGGCACGGTGCTGGATGAGCACCATGCTGGATGGCACCATGCTGGATGGGTGCTGTGCTGGATGGG
>JAWWTY010000156.1:32858772-32868905 GCA_035222235.1 Margarornis squamiger
CGTGCTGGATGGCACCGTGCTGGATGAGCACCATGCTGGATGGCACCGTGCTGGATGGGCACCGTGCTGGATGGCACCGTGCTGGATGAGCACCATGCTGGATGGCACCGTGCTGGATGGGCACCGTGCTGGATGGCACCGTGCTGGATGAGCACCATGCTGGATGGCACCGTGCTGGATGGGCACCGTGCTGGATGGCACTGTGCTGGATGAGCACCATGCTGGATGGCACCAAGCTGGGTGGGCACCATGCTGGGTGGCACTGGCTTCTCTGGGAGGTGTGTTCCTGGCCAGTATTCTGGAATGTGGAGCTGTACTGGCCACAGCCTGTCCTCAGGTGGAATGGTGGCAGTATGAGAGGATCTTGGAGTGTCCTGGTGCCAGCCAGGCAGGCACCTTGGGCCAAAGTCTTGCCCAAAGTCTTTCGTCAGAGGCAGTTTCTGACACTGGAAGTGGCCATGTGCTGATTTTTAGTAAAACTGCAACTACTTCAATTGCTGTAAAATTTCTGTAAGAGAGACTAAACTGAAAAGGAAAGGCAACAGTCCTTACATACAAAGATTAATAGAAATCTAAAAGAAGGTTAAAATCCAAGCAGTTAGTAAGAACAATGTGTGTTTTTCAAAATACTAATTTAGAGCATTGTCAAGACATAAAATAGCAAAAATGTTATTAACTATGAACTACCCATAGTATGTTGCAGTTCTATATTTATTTGAAGGGTAACCAGACTTCCAAGAAGCTCTCTTAATTACACATACAGTGTTTTAATTAGCAGCACTGAAGATTTATTTTATAATCTAATCACCAATGATGTATTTCAGTGATATAACACTGCTCACTCACAGATCTCAAAGCTCTTTGTTAAAGACAATTATTTTCATCTCACAGAGGTAGTTTAAGACAAGAGTGTCTTTGTGACTTGTCTAGGAAAACACAGAAGCTTATTTCCTGTTGCCAGGGGCAAGTGCACTAGGAAAAGATGAAGAAATGCTTTAGGGTAGTACACACATTTATTTTGTACAAAGCAGCTGAGTCTGGTCAAGGCTTGCCAGCTTAGGTGGGGCACCAGGCTGATACAGCTAGCCCCCAGCTAGGCTGGGCTAGTTCATGCCTCATATTTCTAGTTTCTTGTTCTGAGGGAGTCTGGCTGTACCTAGCAAAATACACCCAGTTATGACTTCCCATCCTGACAGTGAAATACCATAGGGGCTTTCAACTGTTCACATGCAAACTGAATCAGCAGAATTACCAAGCATGGTTAAGTATGGGACTCACCCATTTTGACTGGAGGGCTCACTGCAGTCAATGTCATTTTGGACAGACTCCAAGCTTTGTGGTTCCTTTTTTACTTCGTGTTTAAAAGAACTCAATATAAAAGCAAAACACTGAGGAAGGCATCGAGTGTCACATGGTTTCACGTGGTTTCGATAAAGCTCTCTAAACAGGACCAGGCTCACGCAAAACTTACACAGGATTCTCTTTAAGGTTTTGCTAATGGCAGCTGAATTTTGTATTCATGACTTAATTCAAGGCCAACCTAGTTTCACAGATGCTTAGAGTCTGTGAAGATATTTTCTGAACCTGTGTTTCCAATCACCATTAATTTATTATGAGAGAAGTGACAAGAGTGGAAATGTGAAATGCTGATAAAGTATCAATATGGAGAAGAGTTTACTGTTTTGCAGAATGTGCTGTTGGTCAAAAGTGCATTTTCAGTCCCATTTTGCAACTCAGCACATATTTCCTTTCTCTTATGTCCTAAAGCTGCCTGTACAGAAATAGGCTGACACCAATCAATTCTCCCTACCTGCTGAGCTGGACAGCTCTTTGTGCAATCATAGGTGGAGATACTGCTTTAATTAATGAGCCTGCTTTCTCATAAGAGAAGCAGCTGGGTCTTTGCTGATCTTCTCTAAGCTTGGGTCAGTCTGTACCTACATGTGAATGTGTAGTTTTAGTCTTGATTTCTGTTTCTCCTTGTCTGTTTCTGTCTCTATCTCTCCCAGTACTGGAGTATGGCTTAGACTTGGGGTGTTAATGTCATCCATTATGGAGCAATTATGCTTAAGAATGACCTGTGGTGCTGTTTTAGTAAGGGATGGTAGAGGACAACTCAGGACAGACTGCAGAAAGATTCAAATAAAGGCCTAAAGGGATCGCTTTTCCATGCTGTGTTGAGGAGGAATGATGACAGGAGTTTTAAGTGTTGTAAGGAGGTATTTGGTAGTACTCTTCAACCATATTTGTTTTAGTCTTTCGGTTCCCTTCTTCCTTTCCCCTCACAAACCTACTCTGAACTGCCCAACAAGAATTAATGTAGAAAGCTTTTCTTTCACAAGAGTCAGCCAAAATCTCGCTAGGGACCTGCACCACTAGGTGTATTCCCTCCACCCCTCCGTCTCTTTAATGAGTCATCCTATGCTGCTGACACTCTGCTCAATGACTGGCAGCAGTGACTGGTCTGTCACAGAGCCACTCTAGAAGCCCATGTCTGCCATTAAGCTATTCCTAAAATGAAAAGAGATTTTGTTGTTGTTCCTTATTGTATGTTATGCTTATGTAGCTCTTGCCATAAGTTTACATTTTCAAAACAGTAAATAGACAAAACAACTTTTTACTGCTGCTTGCTCTTGCCTTGGGAAAAAAAAAAATAAAAAAAAAAATGATGTGCTACTGCCTGCTACTGCCTGACAGAGAACCCTGAACATTGTTCATAGAGGCTTTAAAACTGCTTAAATAAGAAGCAACACCAGTTTTAATTTCCTTCTCTTAAGCTATTTGATTTTCCCTAAAATTCTCAAGAACATGATCTTGTTGGAATATTTCAAGATTTGGCACTTGAATAAACAGTCTTAAACTGTTTTTACTGTTTTCCATTTACAGTATCAATGCATCAATTTTTTTTAGAAGTTTTAAGAGAGATTTTTTTAGCCAGCAACATTTTGTAGATTGTTTTTCACTGAGAAAATCTCATCACACTTTAGGAAAGAATTGCAATTAGCCTAATTATTGTGGCATTCCAAAGCAGACAAATAAATAAATAGATTTTTGTCATTTACATTTAATGGTAATTTGGTTTTAAAGTTTTTTGCGTAACCATGCAGGCTCAGAACTCCTTGTTTTCAACAGGAAACTGAGATTTGCACTGAAGAGACTTAAATCCAGAAGGTATAGGTTGAGTATAAATGCCATTTATTATGTCACTTTACAGTAAAATGATGAGTCAGTGACATCATTCACATCTACTTTTAAAATAGCATCTAAATAATTGAAAGTGAACTACTGAAGTATCTAATTGCTTAGCAGTACCTCACAATGAAAAACCCTTGTCGTTTTTGTATGATATTGAAAATCTCTTTCTTTGCAGTTTGTGCTCCTTTGACTTCCTACAACAAGAGAAATGGCATTTGATATATCTGCATGTGGATTGTCAGCAATTATATCTCCTTGTTGCTGAAAACTGGCTCTTAAAGAAACCTATAAGACTCAATTTGTGCATTTTAGCAGACAGACATTCTCTTATTACGACACACTGGATGATCACAGCATGCCAGGTGCCCTGGGAAGCAGTTTGCCAAAATGCCCCCAGAGATATCTTCACTACAATATGTGTCTGCATAAGGTCTCAGAGGGGCTTCATTGAGTCTCTCTGGTGGTTGTCAATGTCTGGAGCTCCCAAAGTTCTTAGTGACTTATGAAATTCTTAAGCAATACTCCTCGTTATACATCAACCTGGTGTTGCCTGCTTGGCTGTTTCAGCTTCCTTCTTCATTGTTTCTTCACCTTGCTTGGCTGATTTCTTTAAATTGAGGCATAGCAATTTTCTATGGTACATTCTGCTGCAAAAACTATTAGTTCTTGTTGCATCTCTAAACCTAGATATCATCCTCATGGTTAGTGGGGAGGATAAGCAAAGAGGTCAATGGCACTTCACGTGCATGTATAGGACTGTAATTAAAACATTTTTCAATTCTGATGATAATAGGGAAGATGGACATCTAAAATGCTGTAAACCATACCTGGTGTCAAGTAGTTACTTTGGAAGTATGTGGAGCTGTTCAGATTTACCTCATCATACAACTGCTGTTTTTCTTCAGTGCTTTTGCCAATTTGAGTTCATCTATAAATATTTTTTTTTAATGAAGAAGGAAAATGATGGACATGAATTGATTAAGAACTCAGATAATTTTCTGAGGAAAATTCAAGTGTTTATGGTATTCCTGCTTAGATGGAAGAAAGCAGATTTGAGATAAGAATTCAAAAGAAAGCAGATTTGAGATAAGAATTCAAAAAAGGTAAATGAGGCATATAAAAATAAGGTAGATGACCTCTGTGAAGCATAAATTGTTAAAGGTAATTACTATGGGTTTCACAGTATGCCACAATGTCCAGGAAGCTTATGTAGGTGACAGGTCAAATTACCTCATGTGTGGGTAGGAGAGTCTGAGGAGAACCAAGAAAAACTGACCAAGTTTACTGTCCTTCAAGTTTGACTTACTATGTCATGTTTACTTTACTGAAAGTCATTAAGAGTTTATACTCCCTTTCATTACTGAAATAAGTAGCTCTTACTAGCAGGTCTTTGAGTAGCTATTCATATGTTATGGAAAGTATGTTCTGAAATCAAACTTGAATTTGCTCTTAAGAAATCTTTAAAGCCTCACCACTTTAACAGAAAGAACTGCACTGACACCTGAATCCATGTTTAATGACAAATCAGGTGACAGCCCTATCTAGATGGACCATCATGGACTTTTCAAAAACACTTATGTTTCAAAGATTAATGTTGCAACAAGCATCATTAGCCAAGCCATTTCAAGTTAATAAGATTAAGAGTCTCAGAAAACATTTAGAAGTACATGTGACTGAAATAGGACACATAAAGAAGAGCAGATACCAGATGGAAAGCTGTATCTCAAATAGGGATTTTTGTTTAGAGATATTGCACTTGGAAGATGTGTCTTTTCCAGGATGCCAGAGGTCTGTTGTTCATGAAAATGGTGTTGCTAGTCCTGCTATTCATGCCTGAAATCTTCTGAATGAAAGACAATCAGGATCCAAAATGAAAACAAAGCTGCATATTAAAGCATGTTACTGTTTTTGTTCTCTGTACTTGTTTCTGGATCTAGAGATTAGCTTTTTGTTAAGCATTTCCTGGCATTGGAGGTGGTTTCAGAAAGGTTGGGCAAATACAGAGTGCCTTTCTGCAAAGCGGAAATGTAATAACAAAATATTAAATTGTTCTCAATTAAGTACTCCACACAGCTTTAAAAGTCCTTATGAGCCTGTAGTCTTCACTAAGATGCAATGGCCTAGTTGCAAGCTGGTATACAAAATACAAATTAAAAAAAATAAATAAATTCTTGAGGCAAATGTTAACCAAAGCCTCTATAAGCAGGCATTAAGTCTACGACTCAGGTTTCACTCTAGACTTGTCACTCAGAGTCTCATTACTTATTTTTTTCTTTAGACTCCTCAAAAACAAATAGCAGGTCTGTGGTGATGGGATACTGAGAAAATACTAGTCAAAAGAAAACACAAAAAGGTTGCATCCTAAAAATAAAGCATAAACAAGGCTTAAAAACTGTAGTGGACTAGTGGTTGGTGACACCATTTGAATCCTTTCAGAATACAAAGTTCATATTACCACTGAGTATTTTAGTCCTAAATGTTTTGAATAAAAGGTCAGTGGTGTTTAGATAAACCCTGTGAATGGGGATCTTTCTCACTCCTTACTAATCTGAGCATATTACTACTTTTTTGGAGGTCAAAACCTGTCTGTGGGTGGATTTCAGAACAATGTGGATGGTAAATGGCACTGGAAGCAGAGGAATACTTTATCCAGTCTGCCTTCCTCATTAACTTCTTACCTGGGACTCACATATTGCATATATGTGGCAGCTCTAAAGGAGTGCTGATTGACAGAGGAAGGGAAATAGAGCATGACAAACCTTTGGTTTCTTTCTCTCACTGCTAGAATAGTAAACCCACACGATTAATACTGGGGATCTCTAAATGCAGTAGAGAACAAAAGCAGAAATATAGCAGAGTGCAGAGTAGATTCAGTACATGTAAAATTGTATAGGGTAGTTTACAAAGCAAATGCTGTGGCTAACTCTATTAATAACAACAGCAGTATTGACACCTTGTATGATGTGATATATACTTTCACAATCATAGAACAGGGTGTTTTATGGGTATGCAATTGACCCTGTTCTTGGCTCAAGGATGAGTGCTGCAGTGGTAGAGGGACCCATCAGTAGCCAAAGACTACACTAGAATGAACAAGTGTGCTTAAGCTGGTAGAGAATTCAAGTTGTTATATGTCTTTCATGGTGCCATTCAGGACTAGATAGAAAAGTAGAATTCCAACCTGGTAAGTGTTCTAGATTCCTTAAATTAAAATTTTTATAAGCAAAAATATAAAGTTATAAAGCATATTTTGAAAGGCTTTTTGTCCAGTACTGATTTAAGTTTTGAAGTTATCAAAGTGAACATTTTATTTAAGTGAAATAAATTTGCCTCAGAGATCTGAAACAATAGAGTATTTGAATAATAGGCTTGCCTTACTCTTTTACTCATCATGTTAATTCTCCTGTCAATAGTGTTTTTAATTCCTGAAAACACTGATTTCAGTTGCTGGTATCCATTTTGCATTTCCTATTACTTGTCTTTTATGGAATGCAGCATAAAAATGGAAGTTCAACTAACGCCAAAATGCATGTTCATCTGCATGCTACAGAAAGGATGATAAATGTAGAACTCTGTAAAGTCAGAAATTTTGCCATAATCCCTTAAAAGTATAAATAAAAGACATTAATAATTATTAGCTTAGGAGTCCCAAACAGGAAACAAGAAATATTACATTTAAAACTGTTATTTAAAAGTAAAAATAATTATTTTTAAAAAATATATTTTCATCTACCTTGATTTACTTACATTGTTAGCAGGCATGGGACCATATGTATAGAGAAGCTCTGCAGTAACTTTTCCCATACTAAATATATGCACTTCCTCAAAAAATGGAGAAACAACTACTGAAAAGAGTCAAAGTTTAAAATACAGAAATATTTTCAGGCTCAGAACTAGCTTACAGCCATACAGTTAATAAATGAGAAGCTTACAATGTCTTTACACTGTCTCCATTAGCAGGTGCAGAGGCAGTCAGATGGAATGGTAGATTTTTTAGACTCAGAGACAATCTAGCAAATAATACTACTCAAAATGTTGTAATCCAGTCATATTGTTTTAATTGGGCAACATGGCATTGTGATAACAGATGGCAGCTCCATGTGAACAGACCCAGCCAGACTGATAGCATTCTGCCCCAGCTTCTCTGAATGAATAGCTATGTGCTTCCAGTTTATATTGCAATAGCTTCATTCAGATTTCACACTTGGACAGACACTGTGTCATTATGAAAGCAAATACCATTTAAGGCTCTGTGTGTTAATGTATGGAGATTTCATGGTACTTTCCATTACTAAAGTGTCAAGTTAGTTGGAGTTGTAGTAGCTGAGCTGCACTGGAGCTAAGACATTACTGCTGGTATCTGTCAACCCCAGCCAAAGGTCGCAGTTCCTGCATCAAAGTTTGCAGAAATGACATGCCTATATCTTAACTACTTCATCTAGATGGTGCCAGGTGACGTCTGTCTTCCACAGTGGTTTATCCTAGGACATCAGGCATTTTCAGAGGAAGCACTACACATGTTCCCCTCTGTGGTAACTCCTGGCAGAGAAATGGGATGGACAGCTGGAGGCAGAAACATCTTTAATTTCAGAAGGTTTTGCCAGAACTTGCTTCTCAAAATTCTAAATGTGAATAGCTTCCTTCTACAGAGATAAGAGCAGTTTCTAGGCCAATATTAGTGGATAGCTAATGTAGTGTTGCCATTTTGGAGAGGGGAAATATGTTAATTGGACACTTTGTCAAAACATGCAGAAACATCATCTACTATGTTCTCCATAGCACTCTTCGTATTTGTGCACTTCACAAAGCTGCCATGTACAGAAGCGGTGGAATACAAGTTAGTCGTCTTACTCCACCCCAAGGGCATTACACTCTGGGATATGAGAGCCTCAGCCATTTGCTTCCTCCTAACAGTAATGTTTCGGGGGTGGGGGAGGAGAAAGAAACTAAATGTGAACAGACTCTGGCTGGCTCCTGTGCTCTGTGTGCTTTCTCACTCCCTTGCTAACCCTCTCAAGAACAATTGTAATCCAGCTGAAGTTTTTCCTGGCTCTTGCCCGACTTAACAGATGTTTAATAATGGTTCTGGATCACTATTTACATGCTGAACAGTTTTCTGTTAATCTGAAAAATTTTTAGAGGAAAAAAAGATTATGTAGAGGGTTAGTTTGAAAAAAATAAAAACGAAACCCCAAAGCAAAACAAATAAGCAAAACCCCCAAAACATAAAAAAGTTTTTAATTCTCTGGATGTATATATCTGGTCAGCAACAGTTTAGCTGCTGCCAGAGTGACTTTCTTAATGTCTCAGTACTTGAAATTCTTTTGTAGTATACTTGGAAGGCACTACTATGCAGAAGATCACAATGTACAAAACCACATTAATTCCAAACCGCAGACTTTATCTATCTCTGCTAGCCCTTATATGGCCCTCCACACTCAGTTGTAGCTGAGCTCCTCAAAATCTTTTGGGCATTTCCCCTCAATGCTTTAATGAAATATAGAGGCACTCTACTCTGTACTGTTCTTTAAGAATGGTCTCAAGCATGGCTATAAGCATGGCACTCACCCTTTTCTCGTATCTTCATAACTAACTTGTAAAGCTGTGAAGCTTCGGACAGCTGCTGACACACTGTCTGACTATAGCAAGCCACAGAATTAAAGCAGTTAGGTGACATGCTGTGTACTTTAAAGGTGACCATCTAGATACTCCAGGGGCCACACTTTCAGACCTGCTGCCCGCAACCTCTCATCCAACTACAGGTGACTATAATGAAGACTGAAGTTCCTTACTAGTCAATGGAGAGTGATAGACAATTTTAAGGCATGAATCGTCTGCCTAAAGAACGGATGAATCACGCTCTCAAGTGCCCATTTCTCTTCATTTGCCATGGAATGTCTTGACATTTTTTTGAATAGAGAATTCTGCATTTGGTTATACAATCTCATGCCCTAATCTGATCATGAAAACTGCCATTGCAAGACCCACAGGGGTTGTCAGTCACCTGAAATAAACTATAGTCAGTAGGTGTGCCTAGGTGTCTTTGACGATATCTATGTCAGAGTGATTTGTTTGAGGTCTCACTCAGCACAGACACAAAGTCTGCTTCTCACAAGCCTCAGGTCAAAATGTTGTCTATTGATCTGTCTTCCCTACCAGTCTGGTGGAAATGAATAAACCTTATAATTGCCACAAATTCAAATGTTGCCTATAGAAAGTCTTTTTGTTAAATAAAAAATGTCTTAATGGTTAATTGCAGGAAGGAAGGGAAATTGGGCATGCTTGTGCCTTAAGGAGCAGTCTAACAAGAGTTTGAAACTTGTCTTTCACTGTCCTATGAAAACAAAATCTTTAAAAGTTCCTTGAAGATTACTCTCCTGATGAGAGGAGGCCATATGTAGGCTACTGGACAAAGAAATGTAGATTTTACTCTGCTCCTCATTTTGTGTTTATTATAATGTGTTTGAAATGGGGATTTCATTGGGTTGCTATGTGAATTCTCAGATGTCTTTCCCATTGAACATAGAGTCTTTCCACTAGAGGCTCATAAACTACATTTCCTCCCTTTTTGCTTGCATGGGGGCACATCAAGGCACATGTCTGAGAAACAAGGAACAAAATACTGTTATGAAATTAGGAAAAAAAGCCATTTTTTTAAAAACTGCTATTTAGACACTCAGCTTTCATTTAAAGAAGAAAATAATCATCCAAAAGTTATGGTCTTAATGAAGATCATCAAAATGTGAAGTAGTATTACAGATGCAGAAATGTCTGTTTCCTTAAAGCCCGGAACAACAGCTCTAAAAGATTAACTGTCCCATTAGCTGTCACCTCATATTGAACATAAAGTTTTGTAAAGGACAGCATATTGTTATTTCATCACCTATCAAAGTAGCAAAAAAAAAAAAAAAACAACAAAAAAAAAAAACCCCCAAAAA
>JAWWTY010000156.1:32868915-32890479 GCA_035222235.1 Margarornis squamiger
TTATCTTTAAAACCTTTTCCCCCCTCATAACCAAAAACAAAAACCAAACCAAACCAAACCAAAAAACAAAACAAAAAAAAACAACCCCCAAAAAAACAGAAAAGAAAAGGAATAAAAAAAAGAGGGACAGATAAGACTGACACAGTACAAAGAGAAACTGCTAGAGCTGGATTTTGGTTCCTGTTTCATAGTTCATAATTCTCATTCAGCTTGTTTTTCATTGTGTTGTATTAAACAGATTTTTACCAGTTCACCTCAAAAGAAAGGCATTTCTCTTGGACTTTTAGGCTCTTTTGGCTTTTGCACAACCTTTGGCACAACCATGGTGTGCTGGGAATGGGCAGTTGGGTATGAATTCACAGGCAGTACTGTTACAGAAGTGTAATGGCCAAGAACAAAACATTGCAGGGTCAGAAGATAGCACCTTTTATAAAAGTTGGGCTTTCACCCTTTATAATAGCTTACACATTGCAGCTATTAGTTAGTAGAGAACAATTAAATGTTTGACTTATACTAAACATGAGAAATAGCCAGAGTCAAACAGCCAAAGGGGTGTTAGGTTTCACAGGTGCGAGTGTGGCATTTAGAATGCTAGGCTCTGTGAGCATCCTTTTTGCCTCTGAACACTTCCTAGAAGATGCCATTTTTTTGAAAGGGGAAAAAGGAGATGCAATTTACTATGTACCACATTCAGTTGTAGTTCCTATCACTTACGCATGTAGGAAAGGAAACTTTTCCTCCTTTCATAGACAATGTAGTTATACAAAAAATACAGATAATTTTTAAGCCTTCGTTGGTATTTCTAGCCAGTTGGTTAAATTTCCTTCAGGCAAAAAAAGGAAAAATCCCCCTGTCTTTCCTTGTGGGTTGGTAGAAAAGGAAATATTAATGAATTTTACCTCATATTTATCTCAGTGAAAGCAGAATCAAGACATCATGTATTAAGCGCCTAGTAGCCAAATAGATTACATAAAATTGATTTGAAACTTATTTTATGTTGTTTTAATTGTGAGAAAATGACAGTGCCTGAATTGTAACTTACACTACTTAAAATTAACCAACTATATTTTTTTGTCAAATATTCAAGAAAGAACAAGTTTAGCTTTTCTGTTGTAAAAAAATTATGTTCAATTAATTTTCCTCTCCTTTTAAAAGAAAATATTAAAGGTCTATGGAAAAAATGAACAGGCATTTGGCAAAACCTGGCTTCTAACAAACTGGCATCGGTTACTGCATTACTGAAACCCATTCATGAATGCTGGCTGCTTGTTCCCTGGAAGAATGCCAGTGAAGTACCCACCCTGGCATCTTCCTTTCCAGATACATCAATCTACACTCTTAGGTCTTGCTGACATACATCAAAATTCATTCTAAAGTAAGGCTTTTGTTCCACCCAAACTAATTCTAAAGCAAGGCAAGTGAGGACCATACCAGTCCATCTATGTTGTATCTGTGGCTTCAGGTATGAGACAGGTATCTTCAGCTATGTTTTCATGATACATAAAAGAGTGTAAGGCAGCAAAACACAGTAAAAACTATAGCTCTCAAATGCCTGTCATCTGAAGATCTCAGTATTTCTTTAATCACAAGGAAGAGCCTCTGTTCCTTAACTAGTTAATTTTACTTCAATGCAGTTATTTCAATGATATGCTCATGTAAATCACAGCAAAGTTAAAACTTTCGTAAAGACCGGCAATAATGTGAATTTCCATAAGTCTAATCGTTTTTAGTACTTAAATGTATCAGTAAACATGGACAGCTGTTGATACATATAGACTCATTCCACCCACGCTCTGAGCAAGTCACATGTTGAGTAGCTCCCATTTGGGAATTCAAGCTAATAGGCACAATGCCTAAGTTAACAGACTTTGCTTCTCCTTCAGGCATATGTGCATTCCTAACTACCACATCCTGATGTATTCCTCCCTGCCCCCTTCAGGTATCCGACCAGGACAAGCAGGAGATTTGTGTCACATAACTGTGTGAGGGTTTGCATCCTTAGCAAAGATTCTTTCTGCAGGACAGAATGATCCATGTCGTCGTCATTGTTGTTATTATTACTCTTGCTATTGTTAAATTTGCTTGTTGTTTGTTTATTAGTTATTAACAGTGAGATCTGGTCAGTGGACTAAGAACGACGGCTGATGGCGTAGGCAGGCTTTAGCTTATAAGGAAACGAGACTATGTACGCTGGACTTCTTAGGCTGCAGTGTCATCTTGTGGACAAAAAGCATATAACACATCAGTTCTTACTGCCAGGATACATTATGGCGATATAAACATATACTTGAAGACACACACAAGCTGAGTTCAAACTACCTGACTTTATACTGAGAAGATTGAGTAGTATGCACTTCTTCTGAAGGAAAACTTTTGAATATTTACGTAGTTTGTTTGGCGGCCCTACCTTGAATATCGTGACCGTTTTGGGCACCCTAGTATAAGACACATATTCAGCTCTTAGAGAACGTCCAAAGGAGGGCAACAAAGATGATGAAGGTCCTTGAGGAGAAGCCGTATGAGAAGCAACTGCGGTCACTTGGTCTGTTCATCCTGGAGAAGAGGAGACTGAGGGGAGACCTCATCGCAGTTACAACTTCCTTGTGAGGGGCAGAGGAGGGGCAGGCACTGATCTCTTCTCTGTGGCAACCAGTGACAGGACCTGAGGGAATGGCCTGAAGTTGTGTCAGGGGAGATTTAGGTTGGATATTAGAAAAAGGTTATTTACCTAGAGGATGACTGGACACTGGAACAGGCTCTCTAGGGAAGTGGTCACAGCACCAAGCCTGGCAGAGTTCAAGGAGCATTTGGACAATATTCTGGGGGGTATGGTTTGACTCTTGGGGCGGGTCCTGTGCAGAGCCGGAGTAGGACTTGATGATCCTTTTCAGTCCCTTTCAACTTAACATATTCTGTGATTTTGTGATACTTTTGTAGTGTGAATGACTTCTATGCTGCTGCAGGTACACTGCTACTGGTGCCTGAAACACTGTGGGTAAACCAAGCTGGACACTACTGTACAAGATGGTTCCAGCAGCAACAGTAGGGTACAGGTGCTCAGTGGCCAGGAGCCCAAGAAGATGCACAGTTGTGACATCTTCATGATGGAATAGCTGGCTAAGGCAAAGACTTCAACCACTGTGGAAGGGCAGACTAGTACTCCTCTTTGCAAATAAGTAATTTTACTTACAGATATTAGTTTGTTTCACCATCATTATTATTTCCTTTCTCTGCTCCACCCATTCCTTCTTCCCTCTCTGTGGAGATCATCTTCAGGAAATAAAAGGAAACAAAGTAGATTCCGATTGCTCCATGCTGGCTGCATTTGCAGGTCTTTACTTTAAAGGATAATTTTTAAAGGGCCCTTTTGCACCAGAATATCTTATCTGATCTCACAATAAGCAAGCCAGCCTTGAGTTATCATATGGAGATGGTGGAGCTTTGGCCATGACCGAACGCAGAGTTAGAATTTTTTAAAGTTTTTTATTTTTCCAAAGGAGCAATTGACAAGGTATGGCCCTGGGAAAGACTGTTACACAGTGCTGACTTATTCTTTTTTCTCGCTACATCTCTAGATTTAAAATACCTGAAACTAAATTTAAAGCTTTCTTAACAAAACCTGTCCATAGGATTAATTTCTGGAGTTGTGATAAACAATTAGTGGGAAAAGAGGTTGCAGGCTCACCAGATAACCACAGCAGAAACAGTTTTATCATAAAATGCACTGCATTGTTTGTATGAAAAGCAATAGGAAAACTTAGGTTTTGTGAACTGCTTTCATTGTCAAGAAAAAAAAAAGAAAAAAAAAAGGAAAAAGTCTATCTCAAAGCGTTTTGGTCCACAGCATTTTATCAGGAATGTTTCTGAGACCACAATTATGTTACAGAAGTCAAGAATAAGTATGCAGATGTGGTGGTTTGCCTAGAATAATCCACAGCATCAATGTCAAAGAGAAGTAGCATCCATAGCATCCCATGTCTTCTAAGTGATTTTGCTGTTGCTCTTTCAATGCCATGTCTTGCACTGGAAGCATATATTCCTTCTTTTGGCAGTAAAAATACAGTAAAGTGTGGAAGGGAAGTTTCAAAGAATTGCTCAGTTAAGCAAGCTACATAGCTTTTATGCACAGCAAAATTTCAGAATTTCCAACTCTGTAGTAGAAGACCTGGGAGTAAAAGGAAACTAATCCCCAAACAAACTAGCTTTTAAGAGTTCACAGTAGAAATCATGTTTCTTAGTCACTGCTAGTTACCTTCACATTGTATTTACAACTAAAGGCAACTGAAATACTTTACTAAAAGAGGCTGCAGTTAATATTGTACCCCAAAAAAAGTGAATTAGACAATATTAGGACTAGATTTATCATAAAGTTACTACATTTACTATTAACATGATTAGGGCTGATCAATCTAGGTGTAATACTGAACTGACAATTTACTTTCAGGACCTGAAATTATATCTTTTCATGGTGCTATAGCATATCACATGGCTAAAGCAGAGTGTCACTGAAGTGTTCTCTATTGAGTGCAATCAGCATGTTTTTAAGATATTATAATAACTGGCAACTATCTGAGGAGTTTCCACGCAAAAATGTCTACTGTAATTCTGAGTTTACTGCCTCAATCACAGGCACGTTTTTGATTTATTTTTTTTTTTTTGGTTTGTAAAGGTTTTAAGTGTTATTCATGACAGTTTGGGTTTGAAGTTTTTGGTAGGAGAGTTCAAGGCTTGTCAAACACCTGTTACACCAATTTGCAAATGCATGGGGAGTGGCAAATCAGTTGTTTAAAGCATTTTTTAAATTTAAACAAATTCATTGTTGTGACTAGTTGAAATTGGCCAGATGGCAAAAGCCAAATAGCTCAGGACAGAGGCCCCAGAGGCCCCTCCCGGCCACAGGGAAAAAAGGATAGGAGAAAGGGGAGGGGGAAAAAAAAAACCCTGCAAAACCGAACTTCAGTAGAACTAAAACAGTTTATATATATTTACACGTATATACATGTATAGACAATTGTAAAAACATTTCATTGTCTTTTACATCTTTCACTGTCCAGTTTTTCTTTTTGGCTGTGGTTTATTTTTGTTTGTGTTGTTGTTGTTTAAATCTTTTTGCTGGAAAGGCTAAGAGCTAGCAATATCAGTGGTGTACAGGATTTGTCCCAGGATAATAGAAAAGGTAGGACAAGCCTCTTGGGGTAAGGATAGTATAATAGCACAGTTAGTCACTTTAAAAACACTGCCTGATGTTCACACCTTGTGTGGCTGCGTCTGTGCTCTCAAGGACTGTGACTTCACCTAAAGCTGTTGGTGTTTGTTAGGTAGTTTATCTTTCTAAAGAAATGAGGCTGATGTGACAACACACTGCATCCCTCTGCAAGGTTTGCTTCTTCTCCCAGCAGCTTTGTAAAGGCATAAGGACACAAGTTCATGCATATTAATAGAACTGTAGAGAGAGACTTAAAACAGCGCTTTCATTGAGAGAAAGACAGGCAGAATCCAGTCCAGTGGAGGCATCTGTAGTGTCAACAGCTAAACAACATACACACAGGGAGCTTTGAATCAACATTAATAGGTGTGGCCATTAGAGCCCCTCAGAAGGATCTGGAAGAGTTGAGCAAGGTATGAACAACAGCCATGGGAAGTGTAAGGAGCTGAGAAGGGGCAGATTGCATATTGGCGGTACAGACTGTAAGCAAATAATGCTTCTTTAGCTTTCCTGGTGATTGAATAACTGACTGGTTTTGCTTCCAGTCCATATAAATGATGTAGTTTTGTAACGTGTGCTAGTGCTGATGTCAGAGCTGATGATGGCTCTCCCTTCTGTTAAAAACTCATTAGTTGTGGCTGTTTGGTCTTCTGCAGTTGCCTAGAAGACATAAGAAAGCAAAACAAGGTGATTTTGAATAGGACTGATTTTTGCACATACTTCTATTACAGTGAGAAATCTTACATCAGAGCACACCTTTCAGGGTTGTTTGTTTTTTGCTTGCTCTAGAAGGCCTCAGTAGTGTTCCTTAGTGATGGTGTTTTTTGCAAAGTAAAGGCAATGCTAACCCCATGACGTTAGCCTTACTAGAACTGACAGGCATGCCAGCTAGCACCATATGGGATTTTGTGAGGAAGACAGCTGTTATCACTGGGAAATGTATTGAGATTAGTAAACTCTCCTCCAAACAACTATCAGTGAGTAAAGATTATTGGCAGTCAAACTCACGTGGACAACTGAGTCTTTATTTGATACAGCAAAACAGACATAATGATAAGGAATAATTCATCCTTAATTTTTGATAACATACGGACTACTTTTTCTCACTTTCAAATTTCTGGCTTTTTGTCTCACAACCAGTCATGCTTAATATTAAAGGAGTGGTGTTTTAAATGAAACTTCCCAGAATTATTATCTGACAGGCAGTTTTAGGCACTGTTAATGACTGCAAGTCTGTATATGTCCAGTCTGTACCAAATGTAAACAGATTCTGCAAATTTGACTGTACATAGTCTGATGTCGAAGGAGAAACTTACTGATACTCAGTGTCTATGAATTAAGAATCAGTCCCCCATACCTTTTAGAAAGTCTGTGTCATGAATATAGTTCCTCTGTCCACTACTTTGACAGTTATCCAAAAATAAGGGAATCCCCAAATGATGTCACCTCTCCAGCAAGTAAATAAGAATACAACCCTACATGAAAGATTAAAGAATGATCCAGGAAATCACAGGCTTGCTTCAGTCTTACTTACAGTCTTACTTCAGTCCCTGGGAAAATTATAGAAAAAAATCCTCCTGGGGCTTATCACAAGTCAGATGAAGCATGTGATTTGTTAAAAAACAGCATGGATTCACCAACGGCAAATAATGTTTGCCAAACCTGATTGTGTTCTAGAACAAAGTAACTTGCTTAGTTGATGTAGGTCAAGTGGTGGACATAGTCCACCTGTATTTCTCCAAGGCTTTTGGTATGGTCTCCTACAGCCTCCTTCTAGAGAAACTTATGTGTTATAGTCTGGACAAATGGTCTGTGCAGTGAGTGGAGAACTGGCTGTGGGCAGCACCTGGAGGTTGATGGTAAACCGCTGCTTTTCAGAGTGATAACCTGTCATGAGTAGGGTCCCTCAGGAATCAATGTTGGTACCAATGCTGTTTAATATCTTCAAAAGTGATCTGGATGATGGAATGAAGTGTATTCGGATGAAGTTTGATGATGATACCAAATTCTAGCCAGAGGGGCCAACCGTGTCCTGGGGGGCATCAGGCAAAGCATCGCCAGCCAGTCAAGGGAAGGGATTGTCCTGCTCTGCTCTGCACTGGGGCAGCCTAACCCTGAATATTGTGGGCAGTTTGGGGCACTGCAGTATAAGACTATATTATATATATATATATTATATATATATATTAAGCCATTATAGAGTGTCCAAAGGAGAGCAATGAAGATGGTGAAGGGCCTTGAGGGTAAACCATATGAGGAGCAGCTGAGGGCACTTGGTCTGTTCATCCTGGAGAAGAGGAGGCTGAGGGGAGACCTCATTGCAATCTAAAACTTCCTTGTGAGGGGCAGAGGAGGGGCAGGCACTGATCTCTTCTCTGTGGCAACCAGTGACAGGACCTGAGGGAATGGCCTGAAGTTGTGTCAGGGGAGATTTAGGTTGGATATTAGAAAAAGGTTATTTACCTAGAGGATGACTGGACACTGGAACAGGCTCTCTAGGGAAGTGGTCACAGCACCAAACCTGTGCTCAAGGAGCATTTGGACAATATTCTCCGGCATGTGGTGTGACTTTTGAGCTGGTCCTTTGCAGGGCCAGGAGCTGGACTCAATGATCCTTGTGGATCCCTTCCAGCTGAACATATTCTGTGATTCTGTGGTTCTGTGAGTGGGGAAGTGGACACTTTGGATGGGAGAGCCACTCTGCAAGAAGACATGGAGATGCAGAAAGCGTGGTCTAGGAAGAACCTTTAAAATTTTAACAACAAATTCTTGCACCTGTGAAAACATAATTCAGGAATTTAGCACAGACTGCGATCTACTGGACTGGGGAGCAGCTCTCTGAGAAGGGACCAGGGGTCCTAGTGGGCAACAAGCTCAGTAGGAGTGAAGTGTGCTGCTGCAACAAAGAAAGGCAACCGGATGCAGGGTAGCATAAGTAATGGCATCACCAGCACAGATAGATGAGCCACTCTCCCACTCGATTCAGTGTTTTTCAGGCCACATCTGGAATACTGCATACAGTTTTTGTCCCCACTATGCAAAAAGAAGCTATGGACAGGCTGGAGAGGGTCCAGAGAAGGGCCACAAAGATGATCAAAGGACCAGGAATTCTGCCATATGAGGAATGGCTGAGAGAACTGGATTTGTTCAGCTTTGAGAAAAAAACAAGGCTTAGGAAAGACCTCATCAATATGTTACAGTATTTAAAGGGCGACTGCAAAGAAGATGGAGACTCCCTTTGATTCAAAGAGTAATGTGGAAAAGACAAGGGAGATTCCAATGGACACAACAACAAAATTTTCATGATGAGAACAAAAAGCCATTGGAATAATCTCCCAAGGGAAGTGGTGGATTCCCAAGCATTTTAAGATTTGGCTGGACAATGCATTGGGCCATCTTTTCTGGACAGTTCTTTTACCAAGAAAAGTTGGACCAGATGACCATTGAGGTTCCTTCCAAAATAATATTCCATGGTTCCATGATTCTGTGATTGTGTTCTCATTTCTGGAGGTTAAAGTTGGGTAAGTCCTTAGTCTCCCTAAATTTCTGTTCTGGCCTCAAGTCTGTGGAAGAAAAATTGGTCTGCTGCTAGGGAAAAATGCAAAGAAGTTCAGAATCAAAATTTATTCCTGGCATTAACATAAACTCCATATTTAACTCATATCTAACAAATCAGGTATTTGTTTCTTTGTGCCTCCACTTCCCTGCCTGTGAAAATCAAGCCAATATCTCCTTACTCATTCTTAAAGTACTTAGAAAATTGATTTACATCTGAAGTGCTTTGAGCTCCTAAGACAGGAGTCATTACAGAAATATGAAATGTTCTTGTTATTTTTCCAGGGAAATAAAAGTATCCAGTCACTCAGCCAATTTGCAAGACACTTCAGATGCTTTTCACTGTGGATATCTCAGCTTTCCAGGCTTCAGAAAGGTATGTCCAACACCTGATAGATAGCTTTGGTTTCCCTTCTCTAAAATGAGTGATAGCCATGTTTTGAAACAGAGATAAGGGGAAGGGGGACAGTGACAGATAATGGCAGCAGTTTGGGCTGTCTCTTTTGGCATGGCCTCAACCCTCTTATCTCACCTAATGGCAGAGTGAGTGCCAATGTTTATTTGGCCATTCTTGTTCACCAGCTGCTCCTGTACCATGGTGTTTTTCTTCCCAGATGGCAGCACGATGTTCCATGATAAAGCTGAAACAAAAAACAATGCAAAATTTGTCTAAGAGAGGTTTAGCAACCATGAGAAAAACAGCTGATATCTTTCAGAGCTAGCCAAGTTGCCTGACCTTAATGCCAGAGCAATTAAGGTTTGATTGGAACAGAGGGTAAGAAAAGAAAAGCCATCACCAGATTTATCAGGTATGTTTCTGGAAGGCAAAAAGAAAATATTACAGCTCCTCTCCTCTTTTTGCCTTTGTGACAAAATCAATTGCTGAAATCTGAAAAAGCTCCCCAAAGTCCCATATATTAGCAGGTCTTGCAAACTTACATGCTGGCTTATTAATGTTCTTCTAGATACTTATATTGTGATCTCATTCAAAGGAACACTGCGATAATATAAACAACTATATTTTCCTGGGTTTAATATTTCATTAGTCAATATTTGGAAGTATTGAATAGAGATTTAATATTGAAATAATATTTTATTTATTTTTTTTTTTTGTCTAAATATCATCTCCAAACTTCTAGTTAAATTACCGCGGAAGAGTTGTAATGAAACTATGAAACTCTTTATTAGTCTAATCTCTCTGAAAGCAAGATATTTTTTCTACAGACACTACACATATGTATACAATACTTTTTGTCCTCCTTTAAGATCTAATAATTTTAAAATCTAATTACTTTAGAATTAAAAGTGCCCAAAATATAACTTCACTTAGATGATGAACTCTTTCAAAAATCTCCCTTCTACATCTTGCAATGGGAATTCCAAGAATTTCTTATTCTTGTGGATTTCTGGTTTTCTTGTGTGCTGTGTTTTACTCTTTAAGTCAAGTTAATCATGTCAAATTTTGAATATCTATAGATATACATGAGAGGACTCAGCTGAAAGACTAGGATTTTTGATTACAGATTCTGCAGATAAGAGACATCTTCAGCCCAAATGCCAAGCCACGTCACTCATGCTGTTTCCCACAGTAGCTGGCATTTGGGATACAGTTTGAATCCCAGTAGTTAGACTCATAGGATATCCTGAGCTGGAAGGGACTCACGAGGATCATTGAAGTCCAACTACTGGCCCTGCACAGGGAAGCCCAAAGAATCACACCATGTGCCTGAGAGTGTTGTCCAAATGTTTCTTGAACTCTAGCAATTTGGTCCTCCCTTGCTCAAGCTGCTGGCACTGCAGGTGAGGGGCACCTATATCCAGTCTGACTCCAGTTGCTGGCATCAAATCCAGTCTTACATCTGTTTCACCAGTAGCTGCCCCTCAGCCCTTACAGCACACACACACACACTCACAGGGAACAGAGTGAGATTAAATGGAGAGACAGTTTAAGAAGTATTTTTTAATAGGAAAGGACAGACTGCAGTGACGAGATAGAGGGCTTGGACAGAGAAGTGTACTGAGCAGCAAAGTTTTACATGTGGTAGTCCCCTTTTATACCGACTTTTGGTCTATTCCACTCTTTGTTTTCCCCCAGTCCTCTTTCCCTAAACATTCCTGCATGGATTTTGCATAGTCTCAGAAGACCCTCTCAAATATTCCAAATTCTCATGGATATCTTGTGTCTTCTTCCTATTCAGTTACAACATCCAAGCTGTCTCTTTCTGATGCTAAACCTGGTAGATTCTCCATAGCCCATCAATTAGTGACTGAAGAATTTCGGTCTTTGGAACTGCTTTCTTAACCCTTGTCTGCTAGATCTGTGTCTTTATGAGTTCTTACTGTATCTTTTTGCACTGAAAAGTATCATTAAGAGCTGCTGTCTTCTGTTTTAAAGGGAGCAGTGAGAACTAAATTATTTGGAAGTACTAAAGTAAAAATAAGAATCATGTTTTACTTAAATAAAACACTGTGCCATAAACCCCAGTTATTCAGGAAACTTAAAGACCTTCAGCCAGTTTTTATGTATTTTGTTCCAAACTCCTCAAATTCATTCTGTTAACCTCTTCTGCTTCACCTACAAATCAATACTGAGGAATGCTGAAGAGGACTGCTGGAGCAGTGAGCCTGCAGAAGACGACCAAGCCCGTGTGCTGCCAATCACTTCATGTGTGCTTGTCAGACAGCAGTGGAATGGTTCAGAGTTTCAGTTTCTGCTCGTGACAGGTTGCAGTTTAGTGGCTACAGACAGCACAGCTAAATATCATAGTGCTCATGTTTGATTCACATGTGTCACCTAAGCAAGGGATCTCTAAACGAAATAAAAGATGATGTTTTCTTGTTTGAGTTAAAGAGCCAGAATTTTTGTTGTGGAAGTGGTAGAAGCTACACAAATTCACATGCAGCCTAGCCTTTATGAGAATGACAGAGAAACTTGTACCATGTTCTCTTCCAGCTTGATCTCTGCCAGAAAAAGAAATGGCCATTCACACCTTTTTATTACTGCCCTCCACTGATTACCTGTGTCCTCATCAGATGTGCCAACTAAGTACTCTTGTGCTGGAGCACCCCCTGTTCCCCTTAGAGTGAGTTATCTGATGGAACTATCCTGGCATATAAGGGAATCCTCATAGGAGTAATTTAGCTGATAGATCTGAGGGACAGGCAACATGCAATAAGAGATAATAATGAAGAGACTGTAGAAATATCGCTCTTCTACTGACCCTGGGAAAAGATTGATTGTGTCAGTGTAGATTACAGGAAGCATTCATTTACATTTATTGCAAAGGTTTACCTCAGTTGTGCTAAAGCTTTCAGCATTGTGTGACACAGAGGTAGGTACTGAAAGTATCAAAGGACTAGAAAAATCTTTGTAAGGTTCTAGGGTAATAGTTCCTTGTTCTTGGCTTTTCAATTTGTTGAATATTCCCCAGGCTGGAATGAATTATGTGGGAAATCCTTACTCTCTCGCTTTCAGTTTTCTCCAGTCACTTTTTTTTTTTTTTGGTAGCAAATGCCAGTCAGAGCACAAAAAATGCCACATAAACCTCTTTAACATTCCAAATCTGTTCTTTTATGAAGAGAAGCAGCACATACAGATCACTGCAAAATCACCATCCCTGCAGTGTGGCTTCTCTAGCAGAAAAAAGAAAAGGTCATTCCCTTTAAAAAAAGTGCATTCACTTTGCACAACATCTACATCCTTAACTGTTACTTCCAGTATTTCTTGTAAGAATCTTGCAGGACCTGAATAGAACAGTGCTAGCCTCCATCAGGTGTGCTTGAGCACTGTCGCCCAGTTATGTACCACATCGCTAACACCTAAATAAAATTATATGCATTGAAAACAGTGAATATTTGCAGAAAACTGTGGTTCAAGTATGGAGATACTCAAAAAATTAAAATAAAATCTGTGAAATTAGTGGTTTATCACCCAAATCTGTGTGTCACCTTAATAAACAGTAAATAATAAAGATCAATGCATTAGTAAGGGAGATTATTCATTTTTTGTTCCATTCTGTTGCACAGCTCTTTATGTTTTAGTGACGTATAATATATCAGATGCCTGACAAAAAAAAAAAAATCAAAATTCTCCCTTATAGATTCTCTACCTGTGCTATTTCAATGTAATGATGATATAAGCCAACATTAACTTTTTTGACAACTTGTTGTTGACTTGACTCTGGATTGAATATTTTTAGCCAGGCATTGTAAGCTTTTAATCTTGTGTATCTTCATCAATGAAAAAAAATAAAACAATGAAATGTCAGCAGAGTAATTGAAGAGCAGTTTCAGACCATTTGACTTGCAACAGCCTTTCCTGGCTTACTGTCCTCAAGAAGAGATGTTTTACCATGTGATAAAGTGTGCATCAACTCCCTCTCTAAAAGCAAATTCTTCTTTGGAGGGCTGACAAGGGTCACTTATCTTGTGCTATAGTTCTGCTGGTGCCATATTCATAAAAGAAATGGTATTTCACCCTAAGCTAAGTGAGTGAGTTATATGTAGTTTCCTGAAGCAAAATAAAATATCCTAAGGCAATGAAAGAGTTAAGAAGGCCATAGGATTTGCCAAGTATCATGGTGTAATTCTTTGAGTTTACTCATCTCAGAATGACATAAGACTCTGGACAATGTCCTTTTACTTGAGATTCCAACAAGATCAGAAGACTGTCTCTATAAACAAGATTAGGCAATAGTTGCCTTAATGAAAACTTGATGCTTAATCAGGAAGTCATTCTAAGTTGCTGTGGGTTACCTAGGTTCTGAATTCCTTTCAATACAAATGAAAATTTTTTAACTAATATTATGGCTTAGATCATATTTGTGCTTAAAACCCCCACTATATAAAACCAATTTCTTACTCAATTGATCTACTCACTGGAGTAGTGCCAAAAATGAAGTTTCCCCCTCTTTTCAAGTCTCTTTCAAACATGCCTAGCAAAAGAAAAGAATTATAGCAGCTATTGTGTCTCATATATCATTGGAATTGTCAAGCACAAACTGAATTTAACTGGTATGTTAAAAAATCACCGAGTGAAATAACCTTTAAAGCTGTATGTTAGGAATCTAGAATCACAAAATATTTCTTTCACATCAACATGAATAAACATTGGGTTTGTTTCTATAAAAACATCAAATTAATCACTTTTCTGGTAAGTTCAGTTATGTAACAAAGGAGACTCCCTTCCAAACATGAGTTTCTTTTTCCTTTTTCTGGACGACCCATCCTGACTAATATTACGTTAGCACTATTTGCCATAAGGTGTGCTGAGGAACAGAGTTTATATATAGAATTAATTGTTATATTTTTATGCTCTTTTGTGCTCACACATGAATGCCGCTGTAAACTCCAGTCTCATATTTTGAAAGTAAAATTAGTGATTATGCAATCAGAAAGCTATTATAAAGACACTTAAAGATCCAGAAATATCTTTGGTAATTTATGTTAGCATCACATGGGTGTTTTCTTTGTCCTAATTTTTACAACATCTCTACTTTGGTTCTATGAAAAAGGACTTTCTTACCTTTTGTTTGTTTTGTTTATTTTTTTTTGTTGTTGGTTTTTTTTGTTTTGTTTGTTTTTTTGGGTTTTTTTTGTTTGTTTTGTTTTGTTTTGTTTTGCTTTGTTTTATTTGTTTCACAAGAAACACTTAAATGGCCAGAGCTGCAAATAATCTTTGACCCCTGGAGAAATCTCAAAAGTCTTGAAATGCTCCCTTAGGCCAGTTTCCAAATGTGTAACTCTCAACTCCTGGACTTTTCATCACACACAGTATATGCTCACAGAAACTCAATTCACTTGTCAGAGATCAGGATCACCAAGTTGTGGTAGTAATTACCTTTCTGAGCCCATATAGCAAAATGAATGAGACATAACATCTGTTTTCAGGTTTGTTAAGTAAACTTATATTGAGTGAATTCAATCATTGATTAACTGTTCAAGCCAATGAGACATCACATTTTTCAAAGTCAGAAATTATTACAATTGCCATTGAGCCTATGATCTAATTAGAATTGAGTGGAAAACAATTTTCTAAGCCTCTTAAAATGTTTGAGATTTCAAGAATTGTCCTCAAAACAAGGAACACTGTAACGGCCTTCCCAGTTGCTGGAACCCCCAGTCTACTTTATGTAAGTTCAAAATCCTTCTACCCTTAATTCAAATCAAAGAATGTGGGTTTCCCACATCTTATTAAAAGCCAAACAACTAGGACATTAGCTATGACTCTGATGGTTTTGATCTTAAATGGCATCATAGTGATGGGGATGGGTCATGACTGATGTGGCGTCTGGGAAGCAGGATTCATTTTTATGTTTGGAGGTGAAGAAATATGAATTATTGGACAATAGTATTCAAATCATTGTACTAATTTACTATAGGGATATGCGAAGGACTAAAGTAGATTAAATCTTTGCTGAAAAGAAGGGTTTGTAATAAAGCCATAATTCCTGAGCAATAACGCCCAGACATCTGTATTTTCTAGGGATTGTTCTTTCCTTGCTCCAACAAAGTTTTCTGCAGACAGATTTCTGATTCGTACACCCCATGTCTGGCTTCATGGAACTCCTTTAAAAAAACACAGGATGATGCTGCATCTCATTGCAGATGAATTTTGATCAGAGGAGATTAGAGATGTATAATTAGGAGAATGGGGAAGGTTTACAGGATGGACTGGAAGCTCAGAAATCCATAGACAGGAAAGAGTAGGAGTTTAATGTGGAAAGACCAGGGACTAAGAAAAATGTAGGATGTATAAAATAATACTGTGAAGTATGTGGGATAGGCTGGTATAGGGGTAGGGACAGTATGGGATCAGAAGAACTTTGGAAGCATGGCTTTGATTGAGCGTGTAAGATCTAAACTGGGGATATTGAGATGGTACTGGTAAGTACTGGTGATCTCTGAAGCTCTGATCCAGGATGGTTAGAATCACAAAGGAGGGCTGTTGCATTAGTATACCACCAGCCCTGATGTGAGGCAGTGGAATGTATATGTTGATGATGCCTTCTCACTTCCATAATTTTTCTTCTTAGTGTATATTACACTGTTCTCTTTCTTGACTTCATAAAGTACAAAGCACAATTTTTTCTTACTGTCTCATCCAGTATGAGATCAAAAGAAGAAATCTGTAGTGTTGAGTCCTTCTGACTTTTGTCCCTTTTTCCTTTTTGTCTTCAGATTCTTTATAATCACTGCTGCAGGCAACAGCAATACCCTTTCTTAGGATGCCTAGAACCTGTAGTCCCCCTCTGATGAACCCTGTGGAGAAGTCACATACTTAAGTACATCATTCTCTTGCCTGACTACAAATCTTTGTCTATACAAGGTAAAATACCTTTCCGTGCTAATCCTGAATAACAAGTACATATTCACTCTCTAAAACACACTCTCCTCTAAGAAAATTTATTGCTCTCTTTAGAGTTTACTCCAGATGAGAATTCTGGTCTTTGTTAGTAATTCCCTGAAATACATTACAGAACCCCAAGAACCCCATGCTCGAGTGCAGACAAGCAAGTCATAGAAGCTGCAGAGAACAGCAGCTAATTCCTGCCTTTAACTCCAAACTTTTATCTTCAGTCAGTTTTTCTAGTTTTATAAATTCCTAGCAATTCTGATGGGTTTATGGATGATCTTGGCCAGTGAGACATTAGTGCCAAAATCCTCCTGGGCTTCACCAAAATCAAAATTTAATTTAATTGTTTTATTAAATGGTCAAATCCTCTAAACTAGGTTTTAATGGAATTCTTGGCTTTCATCCACCCTGACAAAAAATTGTTAGACCACACAGTTGACAAAATAGATTGAGAATATGAACCCTTAAAAATTTGAAATCAGAATATAAATAGCCCAAATGTAATGTAGATGTAATTCCCAAAACAGTACCAATATTTATGAATGACTGATAAAGACTTTTGAATGGTCAGAGTAGCTAACATGGCCAAATTAATCGCAAAGGGCAAGAAGTAAGGGTGATGCAGCCAAACACTCAGTACTAATCAAAACTTGAGAATATCAGCCAGTGTAGATGAAACTACTGCTTCCAAAAGAGTGAAAGTAAGTTTTGCTAGTCTTTGCAAAATCAGCAGATTTGACCCCCAAATTCCTCTCATTCTTGCAGTCACTCAGGAAAATTTGCAATGTACTTGTATAAATGAGATCAAACGATTCAGGTCTCTGACACTGAATTGGAGATGGTGAAGAATTTTGTATTTTCTGAAATATAGGAGGAAGCATGTCTAGTTCACCCAGTTTTAAGTTGCCAGCTCTAGATTATTCTTCATTTCAGGATAACAGTAGACAAATACAGATTCCTCTGAAAAACTTCATGCTCCTCGTCACAGAAACAGTCCTTTGAAAAAAGTTAATGAGAAATGGGATTATGATTGTGACTGACTGAATGAAGAAAACTCACAATGGAAGCACGTGTGCTTAATAATTTTTCAGTTGATATTAGATTAAAACCAGGGACCACTTTTTCTTTTTTTTTCCTTTTTTTTTTTTTTGACTTCACAGTTCGTTGCTGAAACACACTGCTCTTGGTTTGCGTGCAAACATTCCTGTTATTAACGTCTTTAAGGGCTGAACTGTTTGTTGAAAACACGGACCCACTAGTAATCGACAATCTTGCTAACCTCCTAACTTCAACATTTCTAGAGTGTTCTTAGATCCTGAATAAAAGGATTTTAAAATGCCAGTGTTCTCATAAATAAATCTCCAGGTACGCACCAGTAAATTCTACTTATTAGAACTACCCCTTTATTAGTTTCTGCTTTGCTTGAGGAACTTTTAAGTCCTTGTCACATCCCTGGCAGCATTATTATTATTTGCCTTTACAGCTAGTGTCCATAATATGGAATGGTCATACTTAGTATTTTCTGGTTTATCTAACATCAGATAACATTGCTACATAATAGTCCTCTCATTCTCTGCTTAATTAGTATTCAAAATAGAGAAATATGAGAAATATTCTGAAAATTGCCAATATACTAGCTACTTGGAAATAATACACTTTATAATATTATAAATAGAAAAAAGCACATTGCATCTAAATACCAGAAAAGTTATTAAAATTGCTTAATATTGCTTAATATGATATACTTCTTGTACAATACTTCTTGCTTAGCCAATATGATATTACAAATTATTCTTCTGTTTCCTACCTGCCTACAAAACTCTGTCTTTTTTTGCTCCATGCTACCTGGCTCTTCATTACTTCATGAATAATACATTGCATCCCACATTATAGGAAATGTATTTACAAATGGAGTCTAACTGTATCATCAGATGTGCAGTTTGTAACTTTGCATTTTAGAATGAGCTAAATGATTGAGAGCACTTGAAAGCAACTTCCATTATTTATGTTACAGTCAGTCTGAATTCGACTGCCCTCTAAATCTGTCGATTTGAGCGAAGTACCAGGCTTTATTGTATTATTGACTTTTAAACAGTACTGTCCATTGATTTAATTGGAGAATCCTGATTAAAAATTGATGTGACAATGTGCCCTATTGCCCTCAGTCTGCACATAAAGCTAGTACTGATGTACATCTGCAAAGTTATAGTCATTCATATTCAACCGCTGTTCAGCTAGTTCTAGTTAAAATTGCAGCTCATGCTTTTAAAGATAATACTAACAGCAATAAGCAGGTACAAAGACCATTTCTTTTATGAGAAAGAGTTGGAAACAGATGTTGTGAGCCATATTCACTTCCTACTAAAATCCTCATACCTGTTTGAAAAATATTTTTGATTCAAATGTCTCTCACATGAAGCGAAATTGAGACTCCATAGGACCACCTGGTAAGGAAGAGCTGAATCATTTATCTCTTGGTCAATGCTGATGTGATCAAAGCAACAGAGCCTGACATGTGTAGAAGGATATAAGAACATCTGTGTAGAATGTCTAAAGCCCAATACAAAACTTATAGAACACTCCCTTGTACTTTCTTGCTGTATTTGTTAAGCATGTACTTTCAGTACACCTTTTCTTTCTTGTAGTGACAAAGTTCCTTTACCTTTCCTTTAAAGAAAAGACCATTGTCCTCTTTGCCCTCTAAAACAGCAATTCCTACTGTTTTTCTTAATGTACTTGACAGAAAATATTACTTAAAACTAATATTAACTACTTTGTTAAGTATATCAGATATTCACTCTCAGTACAAATTAGGAGTTGACTCCTAGCAATAACTCAGAATATATTTCAAATTATCATAATAGCAAATGTTACAGAGGAAGAAGACAGAGATTCTTTTGTCTTTAAGAATTAGTTTAACAGGTTAAGGACTAAAACCGAAGGGACCCAAGTGAAATCAAATTTTCACAGATTAAAGTATTACTGGTCTAGAGAGCCAGAAACCTGGATAGAATACTACATATAGGAGATGGCCCAACACAGAGATACCAGCTAAACTTATACAATCTCCACATTTGTACCTGTATATTCTTAACAGAAATGATTGGTAATGTGGAAAGGTCTCAGGGAATATGGAAAGGTCCAGGAAGCTGGAAAATGTCTCGAGAAGGGCAAGAAAAAGAACCCTGGAAACTACAGGCTGTCACTCTCACTTCAGTGCCTGGTAAAGTTTTGGAGAAGATTATTCTGGGAAGTATTGAAAAACACCTGAAAGACAACACAGTCATTGGACACAGCCAGCACAGCAGACACTGATCTCTTCAGTCTGCTGACCAGTGACAGGACCTGAGGGAATGACCTGAAATTGTGTCAGGGGAGGTTTAGGTTGGATATTAGAAAGATGTTCTTCCCCCAGAGGGTGGTTGGGCACTGGAACAGGCTCCCCAGGGAAGTGGTCACAGCACCAAACCTGACAGAGTTCAGGCAGCATTTGAATGACACTCTCAGGCATGTGTTGTGACTCTTGGGGATGGTCCTGTGCAGGGCTAAGGGTTGGACTTGATCCTTTTGGGTCCCTTCCAACTCAACATATTCTGTGATTCTGTGATTTTGACCTTTTACTGCATTGTAAGCATCACAATCAAACCCCAACGTTTTGAGAATTTAATGTCAAAGGATGAACAGATTTTATACACACTATTAATAATGAAGCACACTAGCACACTATATATAATAGGACCTCACAGGCTTTTTTTTTTTTTTTTTGTGCTAAAATTCCGTTTACGTAACATTCAACAAATATAGGATTCCTGTAACTTGGAGATGTGTGCTTCCCCGAAACATTGTTTTTAAACAAGCCTGCCTGCAATTCCCAAGGAATACCAAAAGAGGGCACCTAAAGCTTTCGGAATAAAGCCCAAGAACTCTGCTGGAACTTCGGTTACTTTCCAACAATATTTTAGAAGTCTTCTCTCACTTTACAGCATACTAAGCAGAAACATAAAGTCTGCTGCTATACAATGAAATATAAGATGCAAAATTTATATAGCTGCTTTTAAGGGAAAACAACATTTCAATATATTCACACATCCACAAAAAAAAAAGTGTGTAACGAGACGTAAGAGCAAATATGCAGGTTATGAAAATTGTAGCAAAACCCACAAGTTATTGGTGTCAGGAGCAGCAAAGATGACTGAACACCATAGGCTGTGCCGACTCCGTCCCAGCAGAGAAGAGTGGACTGTCTGGAGGCAGGCAGAACACCATGTAATAGCAGTTAGCGCTGCTGTGGCATCAGACTTAAACATGACAGGCTGTGTGAAGTGCCCACAAGTTTTAGATGGCAAACAGAAAGGAAAGGCTAGAGGTGTATATCTTGTCCTTGCACAGAGATAGAAAATGGCTCATTTCAGAGGAGGAATTAGGCACAGGCACTTGAAAACAAATCTTTCTTGAGTCAGATTCCAAACTTTGATATGATTCAGTCATTGCCCTGTGAAAGTTGTGCCTTTGATGAGTTTCAGCAATTATTTTGTTAAATGCCTGTCTACGCTACATATTTTCTTATTCTATAAAAATAAGAACACTTGAATAACAAACTGGTTTAAACCATAACAAAAATGTTTGAAGTGCAACAGTTGTATTTGCAACAATGTATGTTATAATAGCAAATGTTGCCAATGTTCAAGAGTGTATTATACTTTCTGTAATTATATATACATCAACTACAATAATTTGGATTTACCAGAAGTCCTCAGTTACAAGCAGTTTTTCACTAACTCTGGTCTATCAGAAGACTGTAAATGTATTCCTTTGCAGATGTGTTTACTTCAGATGCAAAAATAAAACCTATTTAATTCTCAGGTAAAAAAGTTAAATTAAAAAATCCCAAAGATTTTTGCCTTTAATATACATAGATGTGTGTATACATTAGAAAACATGTGTAAAGTAAATATTCAACTGTCACTTTAGTGTAGCTGTTTAAATGTGTCACTTTGCTTCTTTGATTGCCTGCTTTATGAATAACAGAAAATAGATTTCCAACTGCAAAAATATAAATTCAATCCCTCATTAAATGATTGTATATTTTTTCTGTTCTTGAGAATGTGATTAGTGATAATTGACTGCATGACATGAAAGACAAGAAAGAAAATTCTTTTGTACCCCTTACATATTTTTTTTTTTTATCAAGCTATTTACCTTAAAATATGAAGTAAGAACTTCAAAAAGGACATAAAGAAGAGCTTTGGAAGATATGTGATTAGAAAATGGGAATAAGAGACCAATTGCTTTTGACATTTCTAATTTCAAATTTCTTGGGCATTTTTACTGTATGTTGTTTTGTTTTGGTTTTGATTTTTTTGTTGTTGTTGTTTGTTTTTTGTTTTTTTTTTTTTTTTTTTTTTTTTTTTTTTTTTTTTTTTTTTTTTTTTTTTTTTTTTTTTTTTTT
>JAWWTY010000156.1:32890579-32935225 GCA_035222235.1 Margarornis squamiger
TTTTTACTTTATGTTGTTTTTTTTTGGTTTTTTTTTTTTTTTTTTTGTTTTTTGTTTTTTGTTTTTTTTTTTTTTTTTTTTGTTTTGTTTTTTTTTTTTTTTTTGTTTTGTTTTTTTCTTTTCTGTAGAAACCTTAAGGGTTTGTCTACTGGACACTGCTGTGTTGTTTTTTATTTTTTTAAAAAGTCATTCAAGAATATATGAAGGCATTCTCAAAGTTGCAGTTATAGTTTTGATTTGTTACTTTTATAGCTCAGGTGGATTACACAGTTACATTCAGTGAAAGAAGCTTTGGGAGTAGGAAAATGTGGAAATAGATAAGTTTAAAGTAAAATATTTTTTTATTACCACTTCTATATATAATCAGAATAAAATACCTAGTTATTACTGCTTATACAACCCCTGCTCTCCAAGAATTTTTGCATTTCCTTCAGTGCCAGTGCCCTTTGCACGTAGGTGACTCTGGCATGCTCAGGGAATTCAAATGCCGAAAGTTGGGCTACCATGTAAGCTCCAGTCTTGACCATCTTTTCATCTACAGGAATAAAGAGAACTTTTTCATTTGGGTTACCTGAAATCTAGATTATGCACACAGACCTAAATGGAGCAGAACAGAGGGAGGAGTGTAGGAGGGTTGCAGGGAATGTATGCCTTTCAACAGTGCCAGGGAGTGCATATATAGTGGTGCAACATGCTCAAACATATGGGTCTACATTTGGATGCATCTGTTTTGGGCACCCAAGCTGAGAGACCTAGAGAGCTGAAACTTCAACAGACCTGGGAAATAGCCTCGAAGAATTGGGCCTTTTTATGCCTTTTCAACTCTTGCTTGTAAAAATAGACACTAGTAATCACCAAGCAGGATTGAAAATATATGTTGGAGAGTATTCTCCACTCTAAACTTAGAAACATAAATGAGTGGAAAATCAGAGGTTAGAGTTCTAGGTTTTCTTTGAATATGACCCAAAACCTGCAAATGAATACTTGCTCACTGGAATAGCTGAATCTTGAAGGTTTAATCTGGCTTTGGTTTGATACACTGCAGTATATTGTCCTTATATGGCAAGGGATGGATCTAGAAGAATCTTCAATGCTTTTCTTTGCTAGTTTTGATTACGTCTAATAAAATACCAAAGATGAAAACTTTTCCCCTTGCAAGCCATTGCATATGTTGATTAAACCACTGCATAAACAACAGTAAAATTAACTAGGATATAGTCTTAGTGAAAGATATGAATGATCCTGAGTGGCTGCCTGAATACCTTAGTAATACAGCCACATACAATGGCTCAAATTATATAAAACTGTTCTAGATTTTTCCTCAGTGATGTGTGCTCAATATAAATTACTTTGCTATGAAAAATAAAATGACAGCTTTGGCTAGATACAGGATTTCTTTTCCACACATTCAGTTCTTTGATCAAAAACTGCAGTAGATTGAAGTTTTGCTATTGTCAACATATTGTACATACACAGTGTGTTTATTTTTGTGCACTTTTAATGTATTTAACCTTAATGTCTGTTTCTTTAAAGCAAAGAAACTGTGGTTCAGCATCTTGAATTGTCAAAGCAATCTATTGCAGATTTCTTTTTATAGATGAAAAGGAGTGTCCAGATGATGAATACTATTCACAAAGTGATTGCTGTGGCAGTCATATCATGTCTCAAAGTACACATGGTTGTGTAAATAAAAACTACTGAAACTTGTACTGACATATAAAACTTTTTCCATGGCATATGAACCTTTGTGTCACCTAAGCAGATTCAGCTGGATCTCTTACTAAAAATCTAAGTGTTTTTATTTAGGTAGGTTTTTGCTGTTTTTTTTTTCTTCCATTATCACTTCATTGGATGGGCCAAAAGTGAGATATTCCTCTCCCCCCTGAGACCCTCAAGTTTAACATTAGAAGAAGTTTTGTGACAGTCTAGTAAACCTTTAATGAGAATTCTTTTTGTGACAGACAGATGTAAATGTATCCCTCTAATCCTATCCTTTCAGGATTTGTCTGCAGATGAATGTTAATAATTAGTAGTTGCGTTCTCTCTCCTCCTTCCTTCGTAAAATTGTATTCTTCATAAATTCATCATCTTTTTTTTTTTTTTCTGTTTTCTCAAAGTACCAGCAGCCCTGACAGCCTCCCTTTGTTCTTATGTTTATAAATAATTTATAATGTAGAAATATCTCTTCTTAGTCTTAAAAAATAAACTAATGGCTGAACATAACACACTGCCAGGAGCAGATCTACCACTAGCTTTAGAAAAAAAAAAAAAAAGGAAAAAAAGCTTCATGATTAACAAAGAGAGAAGGAAGGAACATCATATGGAAATCTATTTATCTGAGTGAATGCTGATTTTTGTTTGCAGATGCTAAATGCATCTGAGCTACCCTCATTTTATGCTCTGTTTCTTTTTCTTTTTGAGACTGCACACCTCAATTCACTCCATAAAAATGTAGCTTCTTTTAAATGTTCTGAACAAACAAAGGGCTGCAACACAGACTAAGTTATCAGCATAAATGTGTTTATACTGGTGTAGGTGATTCCCTTGAGGAGTATACCAGGCCTTATACTGACACTTCCTTGACGATTGCTGTACATCTTGTAGACACACTGCTAGAGAAAGTCACACATCTAGCCAAGACATTCAGTCTACCATCAACTGCATATGGACCAGCTGTTGGTGTGGGGATTCTTTCACAAGAATTCTGAACGCGCTACTGCAGCAGCATATACTTTGTCATGAATAGTTGCACATGCGACCTCAAACTACAAAGAATAAGCACTCAAATTGGAACTGAAATACACTGAGTTTCAACACCTACTGAACACTAAGGAGTGATCATGTTTCCAAATGTTTGTATGGCTCTATTATTTTTGTTTTATGAAGTCACGGCAGGAGCAGTGACCACATAAATGACTAGACTTATTGTTAACTAAGATAAATACAACTGAACTGATATTATGCTGTCTAGCTAAGTTCTAGTGGGGAATCTTTATTTTGCTGTAGGTTAGCATGTGTCAAAGGAGACAGCTTAAAAGTCGTGATGTGATATACTGGAAATATATTCAGGTCTTTTTAAAAACAATCCTAGCATACAATTTAGATAGGGATCTCAACACTACCTCACAACAGCTGCCAAGATTTTTAACCAAAGATGAGGTGCCATATCATGTCCTGTCTTAGAATGCTCCTATAGTGGTGACATCAGTGAGTGGATGATTTACTATCAAACTGCTACACTGCAGCAACCCTGTTTGCAGACTCCATAATTACACACAAGCAAGTAATTTAAGTGCTACTTTGTTTTACAAGAAGTGAGTGAAGCTCTATGTTAACACACTCTATTTTAAATTCCCCACCAGACACTAATTCGAGCGTCCTCTGCAGGAAACACTCAATGTTCACCTTCTCTTCAAGCATATTACAAGTAACTGTAATTGAATCAACCGTCCTATGCAATTTAGCAATAGGAGGTGAGTGGAAAAAGAATACCTTACCCAAGGTCCACATACAGTAGAAGATGGGGAATTTAGGCAGATATGCAAACTTATTGTAGAAGTAGTTATGACCTGCAGGGCTTTGCTTTATATCTCAAGGAGAACTGGTGCCAAGATTTTAGTTTGATTTTGCAAGAACCACAGCAGTTGCCCATAGTAAATTATTTAGTCTTGCTTTTGGCTGATTTCTGAAGTTGGAGAGTGGAATGAATTTTGGCCAGAAAGAACACTCATGCAAAAATCTTTTTAAATAGCTGTTTATGGAGCTTTCTGAATAAAAAAATACGTCATTTCTAGCAGCGCACGGATGAATGTGCTTGCATAAAAACTGCTTGGAAAGAGCAAGTTTAAATCTCTGTTCAAAATTGATCTGAACCCCCTTTTTAGGAATTTGATCTTCTAATCCACTACCTTTTCTCACCCCATGCCTTTAACACCACATAACAGCATCCTGAGCTCCCGTTAAAATACATTTTGTGATAGTCTGTAAATCTCTGCTGAAATTGCTGCTGCTTTCAGATCTTACAGGGTGTGATGCAAGGATTCAATGTTTTTCAGGAACTCTACATTCAGAACAGAATCCTGCTTGAAAATCCCTGTGTGCGCACGTTGTAAGGAAAGCAGGAAGACAGACCTAAAATAGAGTATGCATCAAGACCAGAATTTCATCCAAAGGTAGCACGCTTGTGAGGAGACATTTGAAAGCTCAGTGCAGTCTCTTAAAGGAAACCTTTCAGGTTCCCAAGGGCTGCTCAGGATCAAGAGGGAAACAAGTGTCATGGGAAAGGAGGATGAGGTTGAAGGAAATGAAACATTTGACTGGAAAGAAGAGGAAAACAGAGAAGCAGGAAGGAGTATGAGGCCAGTATAAAAGCAACTCAGACAAGCATTTGACAATGGTACCTTCATCTTTTCAACACTGTATGCCAGCATGCAAATTAACCCTTAAATGCTATTGCATCTTCATGCTGATATGTCTGCCAAATGATGCTGACACATTACTTTTCAAATTTTCTCTAAATATCTTTCATGATTATATAAAACATTGTAGTTGCAACATTACTTTCTCTTGGATAAATTATTCCCCTGATCTGCTCTGTTACACAGGTAAAAAATGCTTCCAAATGCATTCATAACATCTGCTCTGTTCTACTCCAAATTTTAGTTT
Organism: Margarornis squamiger; assembly: GCA_035222235.1. Taxonomy (NCBI): domain Eukaryota; kingdom Metazoa; phylum Chordata; class Aves; order Passeriformes; family Furnariidae; genus Margarornis; species Margarornis squamiger. Next base: position 32,895,245 of record JAWWTY010000156.1, read on the forward strand.
GAATTAAAAACCCCGAAACCTGAATTCTGGGAAAAAAGATCAGGACCCAAACGTGTATACAAATCTCTTTCCCCCCCGTCCAGATTATAAAATGGACTAATTAAAATGTTAGCTCTCATATACCTGGTTTTTATTGCTTTCAATACCTCGATCAAACAATTTTCAACTGAGACCCTTTGCTGCCTATAGCAATGTATCTTTATAACACAGAAACTATCCAACTCCCTGACATAATGAAGAAAAGTGAGTATACAAAAGCTTTAAACTTTAAACCATACAACAATATTATTTTATATATATATATACTCAGGAGATTTCAGGTGGAGACAAAGACACATGGGTAGAATTGACTTGAGGTACATCATCAGAAAATAAGGGTGATGTGATCACAGTACTTATAGCATATGCAGCAGCTGTACAATTCTACATGGCAGCTTCCATCATATCCTTCACATAAAAAAAGAGAAAAGTTTCTGAGCAAATGATGGCTGAATACACAATAAATTGTAGTGTATGTCAAGACACTTTTTTTTGGTTTAATATATAAATCAGGAGCACTTATGAATTAATATCAATTAAAATAATGTATTTGCTTTCTGTAGACAGTTATGTCAGCCTCATTAAAACCCAAGTGCTAAATCTTCATTAGATTTTTCAATATTAAAATACTTCCATGAAATATAAATTAACATTTAACTTGTTGCTGGCAATATTATGGAAAAGGAGGGGACAAAACCATCGGGATTGAAATCCTGACCCAGTTAAATCAACGAGACTTTAATTTCTGAACTCAGTGGGGCCAAATAATTCCCTTCCTGTTGACAAGAGGCAATACCTTTAAATCTGGCAGAGAAGCAGGCCTCAGGAAATATTCTGTTTCAGTCTATATTCCTGACTCATATAATGATGGTTAAATTTTCAAAGCATCCTTGGCAACATAGGGGAAACCTGTGCCTGAACAGGAGTAAAAAAGTTTAGATTCCTGGGTAGCTTCACTGTTTTAGGAAACCTTATGGTGTGCCTAGAATTTTAACAATTCTACCTCATGAAAAGGCTCAGAGACATTCTCTCTGGAAGAATTCAAAATCTATGTTTCAGTAGATGAAACCTGTAAAGCAAGCAAATAGTTCATACGTGAACACTGGAATTGATACCAGAGAGCAGACTGTCACTGGTATGCATCTGGAGAGATGTACCCTGTCTGATGAACACCACAGAGCATCGAGCAGTGAGGGAGGCTGTCTCACAGCGCTGCCGTGAACCTTCTCAGGTCTCAGCTCACTACGCAGATTGTACAAGATTTCCCAGGAAATGTGAAATTTAGGAAGGAAGACAGATAGGTTGAGAAGGAAGAGAGGCTGAGCAGCTGCAATGAAGTTGAAGGCAACCACCATATTGTGCATATTCAGTCATATCTGTGATCAATGACTGCCTTTACTTCAGCGATAGTCTTGAATCAGAGCAAACTTACCTGGAACAGCTGGAAAACTAGCCAAGTACCCTTTGATACGGCCTAGCTGCCTTTTAGATGTATTGTTCTCCTTGAAGAAGCTTGTGGGCTTTTTGTCTTTCAAAAAGAAAGGAGATCTTATAACTCTGCTTTATCTGACTGAAGCTTGTGTGGAAGTGGGAGCGCTGCTGCTCTCCTGCCTGGGCCCCTGCATCACCAAGCCACAAGGTGGTGGTATGGTGTCACTTTTTTTTCAACAACAAAAAGAGGTTTTGTTTAATGAGCTTGAACTCACAAGCCTGCTCATCTAGTGAACTGTGACTTTTCAAATACCAACCTATTAATGTCAAAGGCAATACTGAAGGGAACAGTTCTGTTTGATTTAAAAAATACAGACAATGTGAAGTCCACTATGCTCTAATATCTATCACCTATGGGGCTCCATTCATGCCTAATGCTTTATTCAAGCTAAGACCTAGTTTTTATATATCAGATTAATACATATCTACAGCTTTGCACCTTTCTATTTTGATTTTTTTATTATCAGGGCTTGCCGGAGCCATTTTCATTCCCTTACTAAAGCATCTGCAAGCAGGTGGATTAGAGATAACTCTCATTGTGCTTTGTTTTCTCCTGACACTGTCATTAATCATTCCTTAAGCCACACTTCAACTTATAGTAATCAGGACTGGCTGTTCCCAAGCTGCACAAGAATTGCCTTTCACAATGTAATGTGAAATTGGAAGCGAATGGCTGAAGCCAGACGCTTCTTCTGCATTCCCCATCTATCTCATCATTTAGGTATTTATCCATCTCAGGCTTGTACAGGGAGCATCTCTCTCCTTCCCATGAGGACACAGATTGCAACAGAGGATCAGATTTGTTACCCAGGCTTTGGGCTTTGATTGTCCTCTTATAAGTTCGGGATTAAAGTGAAATTTCCCACAGGGCTATGAAGGATTTGCTAGCATTTAACTGTTTAACCTGGCTGTTTGTGAATGAGAATCCTGTGGTCAACTATTCCATAGAGAATATTATGGTAAGCCAGCTCTGAATGGCAGACATTTCAGTAAATTCCTGTAAAGACTGCTACAGTTGATTCCAATTAAGTTCATACCTGATAACAATTGTTTTCTTGTACATGATGAACAGTAATCTTATGATAAAAAACAATTGTCTAGTCTCTTGTGAAATACTCTTGTCAGCTTCAGAATAAATGCAGACCTTCAAAAAGTTGCAGTCGTCTGTTTATGCTTCTAGAATCACGGTGCACTAATTTGTCTTGAACTAGGTCATATTCCTCACTATGTAGAAGAGCTGTATTCCCTTCTATCATACCCAATTTTAGTAATAAGTATATGCTAAATAATATCTGCAGTAGCATGGCAGTGGAATGGACAAACATTTTAAACAAACTGTGCTTGATGTATTAATAAAGACAAATTGATGGTTCTGGAAAGCATGCTGTTAAATATGTAGCCAAAACAGATGTGTTTTTCCTGGCATTTGATGTGATTCTTGCACAAAGGCAAGTACCTATAATCTGCTATTCTCCACGAAACTGAAAGCAAGGGGGAAAATTTTCAGTCCACATTATCTATCTTTTAGTCTTAGCTTTAGAGCCATTTAAGGAAAAAGATTTTAAAACAAGTCAAAATCATTTTGTTATCTAGTTTAAAAAGACTGTATGCTCAACCACTGTATATATATTCTATTTAATGTGGATGTGTTTTTAAAACGCCTAGGAGGATAGTGCTCATTTCATGTGCTTCACCAAGAGAGACATAACACCCAAGCAACTGAAGTACATAATTTAACAAAACATTTTAGCTTGCAGTGAAATCAGTTTCCTTGGAGGGAATGGACTGAATCATTAAACTCAATTTTAACCCCACTTCCTGAGAAATTTTTATGTCTTATTCAAAAGTTTGCTTTTTTTCATTTTCTTCTTCATTGGCTAAAGAGGTTCTGAATTTCCAAAATAAGCTTTCATGGGATTTAGTTTGGTGATAAAAATCATAAATATTTTTATTTATTCTCTAAAAAAAAAAAAAAATAAAAAAAAATAAATCACAGACAGCTCAAGGGAAAGGTTCACAGATATTATCAATTACAAATCTATACATTCTAATGCAGACTCTAATTAACAAATATGAGAGACAAATATATTCTTTTTATTCTTCACTTTTTAACTATTCTGCATTATGGACCTGTAGTTATAACACTGATCTCGTGCTAACCAGTGTCTCTGTGAAAAGGAAGAGTGTTTGGTTGTATAATGGTACCTGTGAAAGCCTGACTGCCTGAGTGCAAATTACTAAATATCTTTACCATCATTTGATGTTTCTCTCATAGCATTAAATGATTACTGAAAAGGCATAAGGAGTCCTTTCTATTTATTTTATATATCCTCTAGATTCACATGAGTAATTTTCAGCTGTGTATAATGCTCCCAAAGTAACCTCTTCATTTCCATTGTTTTAGTGTGAAATCATTTCCTCGGGAGATAATTAGAGTTGCTCCATTTATTACATTAAATGATTAGCATGCACTTGAAATGATTCAGTATATTTTCCTTTACTGCTGATGACTCTTAAATATGGGCCTACTTTTTCAATGGATAAATTAAGATTCTCTTGACATTTTGTGGCTGCCTCAGCAGCAAAACAAGACAGACTTTCGTTTCCAGATATACACACAGGTGTATGTTGAACAGTGCATGTTAGCTGAAGGGCTTCTATTCACATGAGTATCCCACGTGGCTCAGCTTAAAGACCAGTAACTTTGAAGGTAAAATGGGGGTTTAAATGTACCAAAATTGCTACTGCTTCTGTCGCATGTGTAGTTAGTTACTATTCTTAAGTGTCATAGGATTAGAATCCCACTATCTCGGCTAAATCATCTACTTCCTCTGAACAACCAACATCTTCCAAGTGTATATAAAATTATTTCTTACAGTGGCAGACTTGCACTTTTATCATATTATATGAGTTGATCTAAATGGAGAAAAGAGTTTTTTTGTATACTAACTAAGGAGCTACCATCCACTCATTTATGAAAATAAATTATCCTAGAGTCTGGGAAAATATATCCCAATTAATACTCCTAATTAAAACTGATTAAGGTTTAATGTCAAGCTACATGAACAGCTTCAAGACTTTTTATTTAAGAATGGAAGAGTCTGTAGTAGTAAGTGGATTGGCTGCAGTCCTGAGTTGTGACCAGGTATTTGTGTAACCAACACCAGGACAAGGACTCCAACAGCAGATTCCAAGATTGACCTGGACTGAGTGGATACAAACAGTGACAGAGCAGAATTAAAAGGGCTACATTTTCCCAAGACTGTGCCATGTCACTCCCAGAAGAAAGCCAAGGAGATATTTAACTGGATTTGAAAGCTTGGTCCATTGGAGTTAAATAACCTATACCACTCGAACTACATTAGTAAATGTGAAACTGATGTCATTATTAAAGGATATGTTCCCTTGTCATGTAATACATCCACCTATGCCTCATTTCTCAGATTTCACCGTGGCCCCAAGACTCCTTACACATCCAGTCAATTTAAATTCAGATTTTTTTAAAAAAAATATTTAATATGTTATAAATACAAAGGATTAGAGATTTTAATGGCAGGGAATTTTTTTATTCTCTTGGTAAACTTTTAGTTGAGTATTTACTCTTTGAAGAGGAAATCTGCAGGTTATGTGAGCCCAGAGAACAAATCTTGTGTTTTATGTGGAAATCCACTTTGTTATGTCAGGGAGTAAATTCATATATAATTGAAAGAATATGCAAACCATGACTGTACAGAATATAAAAGAGAAGACATAATCCAAAATATAAAACCCCCACAGTATTATAAACACTTTTGTAAGTGTGCAATGCAGTATTAAAAAGCACAGCCTTAGATCCGAAAATAATATTCTGAATGGAGTGTCCAGTACTACAAACAGAGAATGTTTACTTTTCGCCTTACTCACTAATAAAGCACACACAAGCAATCTTCCTATTGGCCCATTTTCCATGTAGAAACTCACTGCAGATCTTTCTGGCATACAGAACACTCTAAGTAAAAGAATTATTTCTCCATCAATTCATAAATATTAGTCATGTTGCATGAACATGCAGACATGCATTTTGGATACTAGATCTCACCAAATCCAATAAACTGTACTCTCATATGAAATGTTACTGTAGTTTCATGTAGTACTGCTTCATGGAAACACCAATGGCATGCACAGTTTTGTATCACGCCATATGCCTGCTGACAAATGCTTTTCCTTTTTTTTGTTTCTTGGCTGATACCCATTTGAGTTAGATTCTCCCACATTTAAGCAGCAACCTTGACCACAATGTGGTCCTACGGGACAGACTTTCTAAATTTAACTTTAAAAGTCCCAGGAAATACTTAATTTGATTGTTTCTTGGACAAAGGAAAGACGAGTGTGGATGTCAGCTAGAACTAAGCCCAAGCAAACCCAGCCATGTTCAGCCAAGCTTACAGCACATGAATGTGTTCCACCAGTAAACAGCTCTAGATGTAAACAGGAGGTTTGATGTGCTGGTACTCAGAGAATGCTTGTGGTCTTATTAAACTCATAAATGTGACACTTCTTTCTATCTCGGTGATACTAGATAGCTAGATAACTAGATAACCATAACTAGAGGTGCAAGTCTGCTCACCTCATTAATGGCAAGTAATCCTATTTACTAGCTCCAGGACTAGTATACGATGTAGGCACATTTATCCTTTAAAACTTCAGCAATATAAAAGCACACCATTAAATAATAGCACTCCTATAGGAGTATTATACGAAAAGTGCCATAATGTTGTTTGTGTATGACAGGCATTTTTAGTGTAAGAATGCTGAAATTCTACACTGATGTCATTAAAGCATAAATGACACACTACCAAAAGATGGAGATACTAATGTATGGTGCTTAAAACTACACTTCTTTGTAGGTTTTAGAGTATTTTTAATAGCTTCAAAGCATGTTTTTAATAGGTGAAGTTATAACAATACCAACAGTAGTGGCATGAAAGGTTACAATGGATGAACACCATCTCTCTCAAACATTTATTCCATTTAAGTAAAAATACTTGATAGAGAGCATTTCTATTATTCACAAGAAATCATGGAATATAATGGTTTCTAGCACTGCTTTTATAATAGCTTATTTAAATACTTGTGGCTGCAATTCTGATTCCCACTTTGTTCAGACTTCACAGAAATACTTCTTACAATTGATCACATTTTTATTCTTTATTGTATTCGAAAATAGCCTCTGATTTTTCAGAACCCAGGACTAAAAATTAGGTTTGCAGAAGTGAAAAGTACAGTCTTGAAAAAAAAACCTTATACACTTTTCATAACCGAGGAACAGGAACTACAAAATTGAAGAAAAACCCTATGCTATGAATAATTTTGTTTACAGAAATGCTTTAAGGATTTATTCCTGAAGTCTAAATGGAGCTTGATGGGCCTTTTCTAAACCCCTAAAATCTGAAATGACCTGAAGGTGAGAAGAACACCTGACTTTGGATTTCTTTTCTTTGAAACATTTTCTTCAGTGCTTCCAGCTCAAACTATACTAGTTTACACAAAATGAAGAAGCCCAGTCCAATAAGAAGTTATTAAAGTTCTATTTATTGTCTTAAGTTTATTTATTTTTTAAAAAGGAATATAAATGATGAAGTAAGAATAAAACTTTATTTATGATGAGGTTTATTATCAGTGGTTTATAAATGCTGTTTCTAACCTATCTCAAAATATTTAAGAGTTTTAAATGTATTTATTGTGAGCCCACAGTAATCTCTTTGTTGATATAAAAGAATAAAAAGTCATTAGAGCCCTTAACTTGCATCAGTTGAGGATAAAGATATTTTTTACATAATAATCAGCTCAGAATCAGCTCAGAAGGGGATCTCAAGGATCATCTGGTCCAGCCTTTTTTTACAAAAGCATGGTCTAGACAATAAAATGGGGATTGTTATTTTAATTTCAGAGGAGCTGGACTTTTATCTAAGTAGCAAATTAAAATGAAAATGTATAAACAGAGAAGCAAAAGAATATTTGCATTAAATCTCTGTAAATTTACACTCAAACACTAAGACTGCAAGAGGTGATATGACTTAAGTTGGCTGTGCTATCTTGAGTCAACCATGTTTTGCCAAGATAAAATGGAATACTTAGGTAGAATTACTTGCTTACTAATTTTAAGAAGAACAGTAAGTTTTAAATTTTAATTTTTAATTTAACATATTTTAAGGCAGAATTAATTAATAAAAAATAATATAAAGAACATTATGCTTGATGTCAGACTATTTATAGATGCAGTACTGAAAAGAACCACTGAGTTATATAAAATCATAGGGTTTTGTTTTGCTGTTTTTTCACAGATCTTGTTACTTACCTGATTATAAGGATCTTTGGATCATTATGATGTGCAAATGAGGGAATACACAATTTTTAACATATGTATTAGCTAAATGAGAAACAGAAGCAGTTCTATTACAGGCATATAAACTCTCTAATCTCAAAAAATTCCCCATCTCCTAACTTTCAACTCATTCTAAAATGGTTTAATATAATAAACTTCATATGGCAAAAGTATTATCAGACTACAGCAAGGGACACACAGCAGTCAACAGCACTCTTTTTAGTATTGTTCCCATTTGCATTTTAAATAACCAAATGGTTTTCAGGCATTTAATAAAAAACATTTTTTTAAATGAATACCAAGAGACATTTGTAAATAGCAGCACAAATTGCTCCTGGGCTATAAACCTGAGTGCCAAGTTTCTCTCCAGTATGAATACAGACAAGTGTTAAAAGTCTGAAAAATGGATTCCTTAATGGATATACTGGCAGACCTGTAAGTGTAATAGAGCTAGAATGTTCCACTTTAATAAAGATATCGTATTTCATCTCCGAGATTACACGTAGCTTTTCTATTCTAAATAAAAAGATTACAACTAGAAATTTTTTCCCTGCATATCATATTTAAAAATATACAAGGGAATATCATCGAACAATTTGTAAGCATTGAAATTATTTCCTTGAAAACAATAAAAATAATCCCTAAAGATATGGTAAATATACAGTTCCTTTATTGAACAAACAAAAATAGATTATGCATTGCTTTTTCAGAATCAAATACATCTGCTTTGACTGAGGCAAGGAGACACTTCTGGGGACTTGAATCTTACCACAGTCTCTGTGACTCTATATTTTCAGTGCATCAGTAAACTTGTATTTAACCAGATTATTTACAGTCAGAGCCTTATAAGATCACACCCATTGCTGCTGGTGTGAGGGAGGGAAGGAGTCCTCTGAAATTGAATACAAATGCGGTAGTTATTGTTACATTTATTGGGCTATAACCATATATCAAATGTGCTAAATTCACAGAGATAAAATAATACAATCACACCAAGACTGAAAATTTAATACTAGACAGGGACCTACAAGCTTCATCACAGCTTGCTTTGTAGCTCATCTGAACAAACACTCTGCCCTGAAATTTACTGGACAATTCTTGTCTGCTGATTATTAAATGCAAGGGCTATTTCCTCCTGAAAGTTCTGCTAACTGCATGTAAACCTACTTTTACACCTAATTTGTAAAACAAAACATCCGTTTGCTTGCTTTTGCCAGAAAAAAAAAATAAAAAAATTAAACACTCTCCACAGATATATGAATTTCCCAGGAGGAGGGCAGCAGGTCTAAGCATTGCTATTAATATGAAAATGCAGATTGGTCTTTGGAAGAATTTTGACGGTGGGATAAATTAGTTTAGATTTCACCTGACTATATTATCCCAGTTGCTATGCTAAAAATGCAGCTAGAATGTAATGCATATTGTCAGTGTCAGATTTGAGAGCCTGACACTGACGTGGCTGGAGTGTTTAGGCTTTTCTTTTCACAAGTACTACTTTCAGCTTTAGAGAAAGGGTTCAAGAAGTCACTGAATCCATAGATCCATTTTAGTAGAAAAGTAGACAATATGTTTGGGAGGTGGAGCATGGGTTCACTAGATTACACCATATTTCCTTTTGGTTAACCAAATAAAAGCAAGTTTCAAGTACAGAAACAGTCTTCAGTTTGTGTCTTGCTTTCTTAGACTGAAAATAATGATCCACTTCAGTGTATATGTTTTCTAATATACTTTAACTACTTCTTCTGTATATAACCATATAACATGATTATGTTTCTGTCAAGACCTAAGTGGTGTGGATCGACAGCTGTAGTAACTTGCTAGAATGAAACTAAGCTAAATTCACCCCCATGTCACTCATTGATGCCAGAAGGTAAAATAGGCCCTTGTTTCTGACAAGTATAGCTGGCATATTCCACACTCCATTAAAAATAACAAAGATAAAGGTGGACAGGAAAAAGAGGCTTAGCTTGTTTTTGAATGCCTTGCTTACCTTCCCTAAGGAAAATCTTAAAAACATAAAGTTGGATTCAGGAGAAGTATTTATTAATATATTGGAGTGACTTTCAAATGCCTGGGGGAAGGTCTGGGTCTTCCCTCTCAAACTGATGTAAATTTGAATGGCTTCTTTCCATGGCAGTTGAATTATACCAGTTTTATGGTCATGTAACAGGCAGCAGAATCTAACGCTTGGTATACAACATGGAAGTTTACCCTGAATGGGAAAGTAAGGCTGTTGTTCTTTCCAACAGCACAACTCAAATTAATTTATAGCAACCCTTTTTTAATTTTTATTTTTTTTTTTTAATTTTTTTTATTTTTTTTTTTTTTAATTGTGGCAGTAACTGGGTTTTGAGCTTTATGACTAAATTAACTACTTAGATGGGACAAAAAAAAACCAAAGCAGTAACAGCACAGAAACAGGTAATTCCTCTTAAACAAGATATTGTGGTTACTTTTTCTGACAGCTGTGATTGTAGAATCTGCAAAATGATTTTGACACAGATTTCAGAGACTTTTGCCCCAATTATCTTTCTTTATACAGAATATTTTCATAATACTTAAAAGTGCTATCTTTTATTACAATTCTTATTACAGTAAAATCGATGGAAGCCTCAGTGATGGGTGTATTGTTGTGACACTTAAACTATTTGTAAATATTGCTCAAAGCTTTCTTAGCATATTCTAGCAAGGCAACATTACAGCAAAGTATAATTTATCACACATGATATATGCTGTATGCTTCAAAGACAATCACACAGGAAAACAGATTTATGAAAAAGAAGCTGCAAGTGTGTCTGGCTTGCCAGTAAAAGCGTTTTTTCAGTCTTTGGGTTTGGAGAATTAATCTGCAATCATGAAACCCACAGAGGTGGGCAGGACGCCATTTTTTATTTGCTTTCAATGCCCAGTACCAAACTGCCAGTACCTTGGTTGATGAAATTTCTGTTGGTTCTACAGACCCTTCTTTATGTCTTATACTGAAGCAAGTTCTTTGATTGCAAGACTGAAGCCATGACACCAGCATGGTTTCATTACCTTCTCATCCCAGATATGAAAAGAATGCATTGGCTTACAGTAATATTACATTCAGTGAGGGCTTTGTTTAGACTCACTTAAAATTCTTCTAAGAGACCTTATAAAAGGAGCTTTAATATTGTAAGGAAAAACTCAACGAACAGCCTTTCCTTCTGTATCAAACAACTTGTAAAAAACAATGTAAACATTCCCCACTACACTTTCTGAAAAAAAAAAAAAAATGTTCTAGCTGTCATCCTGAATGGTAAGGGCTAACAACAGCAGCAACAACAACAATATTTATACCATCCCTGCTTTCTTTTATAATCAGCTCCAATTTATAGTTTATGGAAGAAGTTTTACACATTTTACATTATGATTGTAGAATGATCTGTACTTAATAGCTAACAGGGAGCTTGACCACTACCTGGCTGTTCAGTAAAGCCTTCAGTGATCATGTATCATGTATAATGAAGCTTTTATATTTTTATTATAGAAATAAAGGATGATTTTGTGATGTCTGCTGCAAAAAAAGGTTGGCTACCCCACAGGTAAATGTAACACATTTCTATTGACATCATAATGGTGAGGAATATACATTGTGACTCCAGTTCTCAAACCCCATACATGTTGAGGAAGTTCGAAAAGCTGATCCAATCTGGATTGCCTTACTAGGCCATTACTTATATCAAGGAACGAATCAAAACATCTAAGTAACTAGCTACATATTAAAAAAACCCCACAACCCTATGTAAAGTCCATCCATGTGTATTTTTTCCTGTTTCTGGGTTTCAGTTTAGATGTTTGTCAACAAATACCATAGTTTTGGGGGGCAGGTCAACTTTTGGGTCAAAAAGGTAGGCTGGGAGATTTGACCCACTGCTAATAGATTTGGTATTCTCGTTTTGTGCTTCCGTAGATCTACGCCTTCCTTACTTTTTTTTTTTTTTTTTTTTTTTACCAAACACCTAGGCTAACAAGGAATGGAATATTTTAGAAATAATACTGTGGCTCTGCAGAAATGTTTAGATTAGTATGATTCTTGGGGGTGTGGGAAGGTGAGGAAACAAAAGTATCTGAAATGAGTGTAGAGATTCAAGCAGGTGAGAATTTAGCTCAGACAATTATGATGTTAAATTAAGGCCATGCCTTGCTCCCCTTGACGTCAATTGAGTTATAATCTTTCATCATTGTATCATTTAAAATCACAGAACATTTTGCATTTCTTCCTACCTTAAAAAATATGTCCTGGATTGTTATAATTACATGGATACACCACACAAGGTATTACAATCCCTTTTCCAAATAAAATCTTCCACTTTAACAGTGCTCTGTGTTCTGACAGACACCTTGCTACATACAGCAAATACAAAATTAAACCTGTGTGCCTTGCATGTGCGTTGTACAGCATGTGTGTTAAACTAGGTGACAGTATGGAAGAGGGTAACTGGAGCAGCTACTCCACACGGGACCCCTATGAATATTTATTTTGCAGCAGTCAGTCCTGTTAGGCTGCTATGCTACATTTCAAAGTAGTGATCAATAAACGTACTATAAATAAATAAACATTTTTATTCTTGTTGAATATTCTAGTTCATTCAAGCAAATTAGTTACAGTGTGTGAAAACTCCCACCAGGAAAAGATGTTTAACTGTTTTTTTTATTACAGTTGTACTAAATCTAGAAACATTTCTCACACTGATGATTTACCAGACTTTCAAGTTACCTCTGAATTTTATACATGCAAACTAAAACGGACAGCAGGGTTCTACTTTTAGAATTTTAGCACCATTAAATACCAACTAAAATTACTACACTTGCAGAAAAGGAGGATAAAAACATAGTAAACTCCTACTCTTAAATTCTGCTATATAGTCAGAAAAATAAATAAATACACTTTAAAACATGGAAGTGTTTCCAATTAAAAATAATATTTACATTAGGAATGCAATCACGTTTTCCCCAGTGAAATAAGGAAACATAAAGAGAGATCAGATACACAATAAACATCCTTAAAAAACCCACCTACCTCAGATAACACAGATTTCTACAAAATAAGTTAATGTGTTTTCCAGACTGTAATATTTGTGATTCTGAATGTGAAAGCTGTAAGCTGATGAATGAGAAACTCTGAAGATTTAATTTTATGAATTTTAGTTTTATTTATGAGTTTTATTTTTAAATGCAAAAAAGAGAACATTATTAATATGGGATGCATATTTTTATAAAGTACAAATGAAAACAGTGTGCTGTCTTAATTTTCAGCTTAAATTTACAGACATGCTACATGGCAACACTATTAAAGCAAAAAAGAAGGGATACATTTTCCTAGTCAATAAAACACCATGGAAGTTGCATGGGGTAGAGTCTCTAGGAAATCCACTCTTTCTTTGAAAAAATGTCATTGGTGAGATAGGAGATTGGCACCACAATGAGCAAAATATAGTGAGGGCTGATACGGACTGTCAGCTAGAATTTGGGTTAAGACACTGACTTTTGTCTGCATGATGCCTACCTTCCAAAGAAGATGGAAGATGCAAAACTGAAAGTTTCCTCTGTCTGGTTAATGTGGTCTATACAAGTGAATAATGTATAAGAAGATGTTCCCTTGATAATGTCACAATTATTCATTCTACAGCCATAAACTCAAATATTCACATTAACAGCTAGGTATTATTTTTCTTCTCTGAAATTAAGTGAGTGGCATCAGTGGTCATAAATGAGAGCATTCATCAAAGGCATAGGCCATGGCAGAGGATTAAGTGAATGCTGATGAAGTGTCCAGATTCCCATAACTTGGAATGGGCTGCATTCAGCATTCCTTTATTATCCATCTGCCACATAACAAAAAGTCTCATATATTTAATGCAGGTTTGCCCTCGGCCACGTAATAGGATTAGGAATAATTTCTACAAATTTACAAAAACAAATCACATGGGAAGGCTTAGAATTTGCTAATAATTTCTCCATAGCTCGGAGATCAAAGGGATGTAAGAGTCCAGAGCCAGGCGGTAGTTTGACCCTGGCCAAGCTTTTTTAATGAAAGGGTTAATCTTCTCAGAGGTGACCATAGAGGAGCAAATAGTGTGACCAAAGGCAGATTCAGGCCTCCAAAAATAGGAAGAAAATCGTCTGGAAAGTATGACAGCAAGAAAACATGTACAGAACAACAGTACATTTTCTGTCTGGAAAAATAAAATAAAACAGCAAACCACAATGAATTGTTTTTAAGCAGTGTGACTGGCAGGAGAGGGGGGTGGTGGTGTAGGAGAAGGAATGCTGTGCGGAGGAGAAGCAGCTTGCAGGGTGGACCAGAAATATTCCTGTTTCTTTCTGAATAATAGAGAACAGGCTGAATGCCTTTAGCCTGAAAACACTCTCCATTGTCCTCAGGTGAAAACTGTCTTCTCCAAACGTGTAAAAGCTTTGGCTGGTTAGTTGTTTTACCTATATGCTTGTCCTATTGGTTTTTTTCAGAGGAAATGCAGTGTAAACACACACTGCCTCATAGGTGAGTTTCTGGGAGGACCTGAAGAAATTGTCCAGAGAAGCTTTTTCAGAAATGTCCTTGGTTTGTCACAACTCATGGTTAAAAACTTTGGCTTCTTTGAAGGCAATTCATATCTCAGATCAAGTCAAGGAGCCACATAAGAAAAGACAGAGGAATTAAAAAAAAAAAAGAAAAAAGGAAAGGAAATGAAGGTAGCAGGCTGTGTGAGTGCCTATGTCTGCATTTATTTTTTTTTTCCCCTCAGCAACTGCTAAGTCTGTCTAAAAGTTTTCATGTTCATGGATTTCCTTTCCTACTCAATAAACTGCAAAGGAAGGACATTAACTACAGGTAACAGGTATATTTTATTTTTTTGCATTGCAAGTGGTTTTAAGTGACATTTGGAAAGTATAGCACAATGGAGTGCTAGGTTTTTCGATTTAATAGAAATCATGTGATCATTTTCCTTTTGGGTCCCTAACCTGTTGTACGAAGTTTGAATGCAATGGTCCTTCTCTGTGGTTTTCTTTACCTACTGGGCTACCCATCAAATAGCAGATCAAATAGTCTGATTGCAAATAAATTAGTGAATAATTTATTACAGCTGCACAAAAGCCCAGGCAGACATATGAACCTAAGTGAAGGTATTATTTCTTGTGTTTCTCTTCTTGGATGAGAATTTTAGGCCAAAAGTTTCATTCAGCCTCAAGACTAATTTCATATGAATCTTTATGTCCCACCATATTCTTGCATTAAATAAGAAAGAAGGAATAGTGGTGACAGGGAAACAATGAGAAGATAATTTCCACGAAGGAATGAAACTTTTCCAGGCAGAGCATGTATGTATGAACTTGGCGACTGCTATGTACTTAGTGTACAAAACCCCGCCCTGAAAACCAAGTAGCTTTGAAAAGGGTCAGATTAATATCCCTAGTGAGAAAACTTGCATTCATGTGTCATGGACAGAGAGGCTTGTATCAAGCTGGCTAGAAATGGAGGAAGCACTTTCAGGTATTATTAGATGGTTCAGCTTTTTCCAGTCCTCTGTCACAAAGAGATTTCCAAGAAGGATTCCAATGAGTGTGAGTTCCATGAAAAAGGAACACTTGTTTGGCAGTGTAAACTGAACAGAGGTCCCCAAAATTATTTCACACAGCTTGCAAGGAAGCCAACAGTTTATAACAACTTGGTATTGTTACCAGTATGGACTGAACTTACATATGGTGTAGGTTATAAGAGACTGAACATTCTTTTCTCCAGTTATCCTCTCATTGTCTCCTTATTTTATATAGATCATGGTTCATTCCCCCTTTCACTTGATTTTAGGTCATTCCACTAAAGAGACTGAAATCCAGGCTAACTTTTTATTTTCATGCACATCAGTGCAATTCAGCCTTCTGATACAAAATTGGTTTTTGATATTTTCCCAGTGTCTGGAGGTATAAGTATCTTGTAAATAACTTTCAGGCAGAGCTTGAAGTTAATGTTTTGTGTCCCACAATCTCAAGCTGTGATGGTCATAACAAAAAAAAAAAAAAAAAGCAATCTCATTCATTACAGGTCGGAAACAGCAAATATTCAACAACTACTGTTTCTTTAGTGACAGCACAGATCTATAGACTCCTGTATGCATCAGAGAAGCAAAAGGTTTAAGTAATAACACTTCCTTTTTTCTAAACACCATCTTTAGACTAAAACCTCTAGCAGCTATACAAATTTTAGGTGTCTGGATTATCAGGCTGTTGGCCGGTTGTTAATATTGCACAGCTACTGCAAAGACATGGGGTCTTACTCTGAAACTCCCTTGAAAATTATAACTTGGGTACTCTTAATTAAGTCTCCTCTGTTGGCTAATGTTGTCAGCTACCTAATTCAAACTATGTGAGAGGACTCAAATTTTAGACCACCAGTAAGAATTACATAACTTGTAAGACCCCAAAGCTGTGCCCCACTTCAACTTGCCAAGCAGAGATGTTATGACAGTGCTGTTTACTGATGAACAGCACAACTATAAGAATGTCCCTATTCTACTCCATAAGCATGTTACCTATGAATATTCTGGTAATCTGAGCCACAAACTAGCTTTACCATAGTTTTATAAAAACAACAGAGTGACTGGAAGTTGAACAATATATTCTTTTGTTGTGTTTTCACATTATAGGAGGTAGTCATAAGACAAATCTGGATCAGATACAATTTTCAGACCCCTATCACTTTTATGACCATTTTAACATAGAAAAGCACTTTTAATACCACACAATATTAATCTGATAAGCTGTTTGAAGCAGAAATGCAGATATACAATGTGTAGCTCAAACCACACTGCTGGCGTTCAGTATCTGATTAGAGTTCTTGGTTACAGCCTTTTCCCTGCTGCATCTGGAAACCAGTTTTGCCTTTTACCATCTTAAGTAGCTGCTCATTTAATGGTCACTGAGGTTGACCTTTATGTGTCACGGTGCCATTCAGTGGGATAAAGAACGAGATACCTTTTCAGGAAATCATACTATGTGTTTACAAGGAGCTTCTTGACCTTAACTAAA
The DNA here is from genome assembly GCA_035222235.1 of Margarornis squamiger. Lineage (NCBI taxonomy): Eukaryota > Metazoa > Chordata > Aves > Passeriformes > Furnariidae > Margarornis > Margarornis squamiger. The sequence continues at coordinate 32,912,187 of JAWWTY010000156.1, forward strand.
TGGGTTGGGGAGCAGCAGATAGCAATCTATTGTGCTTCTAACTGTTCTTTGAGCCAGACCTTTGAGTGCTATATTGCCCTCAAATGTAAGGTCATATCTCTGCCTTACACATAAGGAATAATAGAGATTTTAATGGATATTCAGAAATACATGTGTCCCTGTTACAAATAAGGACTGTATCCTTCCCTCTTATGCAAACGAACAGAATAGATTTGTTAGCTTCCTTCCCATGAATTCATGTACCAGCTGGTAATACTTTCCCCTTTCTTCTTTCAATTTACAAATGGCCTTACCTGGATTTCTTATCATTTGCTTTAAAGAAGGGAAGAGTCACAACACTGCATCAAAACTAATGGTTGGTCAGTTGAGAATTCTGTATTTTCACTGCATGTTGGAAGCTAATATGAGGAATAATGCCATCTTCCTCAATTCAACTTGGTTGCATTGCTAAGCAAATTGGAGACATGAATTCCAAGAAGTGCCCTTCAGCATCAGTATCCAAAAGCAAGCAGACCAGTCCTTCTGTACCTTGGTATTTTCTCTCCATGTATTTCCCTGTGATGACTACTGAGATATCTATTAAATTACTTCAGAATAAACATCACCATCTGTCACATTACCACCAAGGCCCTAAGACATTTTTCCTTAACTCACGGACATCACAGATGCATAGGAAATGAATAACGGTAAAGAAAATTAATTTGGAAAAAAGTGTTAGAAACATCTTCCAAGAAAAGTCATGTGAGAACCAGCCAAACTTCTAAGTGATAGGTAGACAGTTTTAAGACATGCAATTTGCATAATGAGGGTGAAAACAAGTAAGAATATTTAAACATAATTTCATTACCATTTTATCATGATGACATTCCCAGAGCCTCGATACTGCATAAAACAGGTTTACAACACAGAAAATTTAGATGTTATAGAGAACTGCTAATGGGAGGAACAAGCATTTAATCTTTAGATTGCTAATTCAAATCCAGACTTGAGGTCCTCAGCAGTCATTCAGAGTTGGCAGGTGTCTCAGCTATAGGCTACAGGACAAAAAATTACGTAATGAGCTTAGAGAAGAATTGAGTAGTCCTGCTCTTTTTAAGGTATTCTCTGAACAGAAAGCTACAGTCTCTTCATACTTGAATTATAAGTCAAGAACACATTTCTAAAATTAAAAGTAAAGAAAAAATAATTTCAAAGATAAACCTTGCCTGAGACTGTTCAGTTTTCTCTACTTAACTCTAAATATTAATGAGACTTCTAATGCCATCTAATACTATGCAGTGGTTTAAGAAAAAATACTACATCTCTCTAGTCTTATAACTAAAATAGTTCATAATTCTTTGGGGTACAAGTCGAAATGAAGATACTAAACTAATACAAGGTTGACAGAACAAGAAACCATGGCTAGCACCTAGTAACAAATGACATTACCTTCAGGCCATTTTTGGCAAAGGAGCAGGATTGCCCTCTCCCCAGTATTAGTATACCAGTGCTTTTGCATGCAGCCAATAACTTTGCAATGTCGCCAAACAGCAATGAAATTCAGTTTATGCAGTTTATTCCTCACAATTCCCTTTTATTAACTTTACCCAGTAAAGTGCTGAAAGCATTTTTTCCTGTTAGTAGTAGTATGGGTCTAGTTTTGAATTCTTAGTTTAATCCTATTAGTACAATTTGATTTACCCAGATTGGCCCCTTTTTAACAGTTTTCAGACTGAATAATACTAAATAAAACTACAAAACAGAAGCTTTTCTCTGTTGGAGAAGTTTAACAGTGGAGTGATCATTGCCTAATACTTTCGTGAACTTTACTATTCCTATTTTGCCATGACATTTTACATTTTGCATAAGTTGAAAACCACTCACATTGCATAGATATGGTGCAATACAACACTTTATTAATTGCACAATTGCACAAGGCTGTGATCTCTGGTCATCTGCTTGAGAAGGCTGAGAGCTTCCAAAAGCATGTCAGAAAAATACAAGCAATGCATAAAATGCTACCTATCCAGTAACTCTAGGTTGTCTTTTGTAAAATTGGATGCCTTAGAGTAGCCTTTGGCATGCCTTAAATGAATATGGATAGGTATCACATGAGTCCAGTCTCCATTTTCCTGGTTAATGGAGCAACTGCAATAGATGGACATGCAATGTTCTAACTGTTAATGAGTCAGCCAGAGGTATTATAAACTCACCGTGTATTGTGTTGGGGTGCTTTTGCCTGGTGCTTCCCCTTGCTGGTATGTGGGGAAGCGCAATGGAACCTGGATTTCCATGCTTTAATATGGTAGCAAGAGGTGAAGGGTTCACTAGTTTTATCCCTGTGTGGTACGAGAACAGCCATGGCAATTCTAGTGTCAACTTGTCCCTGGAAGTAATACAGAGTCTTCCACATACTATCACAACTGATATAAAAAATTCTTGCAAAATAAGTTGCATCTGCAATTCTAGCCCTATCTGCAAGACAGATAATCCCAGTACTGTTAATTAAGAGTTAAAAATAATGAAAGCCTTTAAAAGGCTGAATATGTTTACACTGGATTTTAAAACTGCCAAAATGCTTTAGGAACATAAGCCTCACTGATAGTTCAGCTCCCTGTTTTTGTAGCAGTTTTTGACTGGTGTGTGCAGGCGTATCAGATCAAACCCCTACTGTTATGTCAGAAAAGAACGCACTAACTGACATCAGAGGGACACGAGGAGAGAATATCACAGCACAGATGAATGTACTGCTTCTTCTCTGACATCAAACTTGCACTGGCTTCATACTGACTACACCAGTTTCACACCAATTTCAGTAATACAATGATATGAAACAACACAAATGATGGAAATTAGGGGGAGGAAAATAACATGGAGGAAAAAGATCCAGTTTGAAGACAAGACTAGACCCTGCATTTGTGCCTCATGAGTGGCTTAAATACTACTGGTTATCCATTTCTTTGATAGCTAGTTACTTAGGTCCTCTCATAGCCGACTGCTGCACTGCAGTTTTTGCACAGTCTGAAATCTTAGTGATATTTCAGCCATTCTAGTAAATTCACATTTTTGATAATAAATAATGTACCCCTATGAAGTCACCTGAACACCCTGAGAGAATTATAGCCTTTATTATGTACAATTGGGGGTATATTAATCCTTACATAGAAAGATTTTTTTAGTGACCTGTCGGAAAGTTAGATAAATTATCAGAAATAGCCAAGTAAAATTACACTAAATGTCCTTCAGTAGAACCATTGAAATGCCCTCTGCAAAATATGGGATTGTTTAGTTAGAGGAAGAGAATCCAGGGACAGACATGATCATTTTTTGTGGCATAGCTCTGAGGCTGATTACTTGAGTCAAGTGACCAATCTGGGAACTGTGAACCTCTGGACACTCATTTTTTTTCTATTACTAGTGGCTGTTTTAACCTACTCACCTATTAATCTACCATGTATTTTCACTTGATTTATGGAACTTTCTTTAAAAGTAACATTTGATAGAATGGTACCTTTACTCATTCAAAACAAATCCTTTGCCTAAATCCATCAGAACACATGGACAAATGGCTTCCGAGCAACAGAAATAAAAGGGGAGGAGGGGAGGAAGCTCATTTAACACAAATATTGCAATATAATTGAAATTATATGAAAAAAATGAAATTACTTTTGTGAACTTGTTTAAAAGGGTCAGAAATGTGTTTGAGCTGTACAAGATTAACCTTTACTCGTTTGGGAAAATGCAGACTTCAACAGCATTCCTCTGCAGTGGTTACACTTGCTAAAAGTTTAAAACAGTAATTTTTTCCCAAGAAAGGTCATCTTGAGCTAAAATGTCAAATAAATTATTTAGATTACTGAATTAGAAAAGTGAGGATCTGACAGGCTGAATTTTTTATGCACATTAGCCACAGTCAGGGTCTCTATATGCTCTTTCTATTAAGTGCATCCCCTCTTCCCTTATTAAGAATCTCTCCATTTATTCCAATATATTTTTCTTAAGATGTATCTTTGCATCTAAATAGCTGGTCCAATTTGTTTCTTACTTGTACAAAGCAGGAAGCACTTAATTTGACTGTTGTTCAGCATTTTTCTAGTATAAAACAGATATAAGAAAGAGAATCTTGCCACTAGTTTATAGGGAAAATTAAGTGTCAAAAAATTATTCTTCAAAGCCCCCATGTAACTATTAAATCCTAGTTCCTAGCAGAAGAAATATTTTAAGGAGAAGGAATATTTTGAAGGATAGAAGATTAAAGAATTGAAATGGAAAGGGAGTAACTTTTAAATAGGTACTATTGTCACAGTTATATCATAGTGTTTTTATAGGGCAAAAGGTAGCTGTAAGTTAATAGAAAATAGAAGAAAGTCATCTTCATATATAGCTGCTCACACATAGGTTTCTCCCACAGGTTCATATCTCTATGTCCCATTCTTCCTAACATGCACAAATACCCCTGATAATTTTTTGAGGCAGCATAAGAAGAGCCTGTGTGTAAACATGGTGCCACACAATTCAGTCAAACAACAATAGTAAAACTTTCCACTTCATTTTCCAAAACCAATATTTGCTCAGCACTGGAGAGGTCACTTTATAAAACAATTTTACTTTGTTAATAAACTCTTCCTAATTTGACTTCTGCTGTAATGTTTCTTCTCCCACAGACTATGTGCATGGTGGATCAAATTAAGTTCTCCGCCTGAGTACCCAGTCCAAATGGTGGAGGAGCCGGGCATGAAAAAAAGGGGAGATACTTTCAACTTGCCAGCAAAAATAGCCTCCCTCCACCCTTTCAAAGTCCAGCACATAAGGTGCCTAACCCAATTCCTTAATTAGTTAACATCCAAATACTCCTCAGCAGTATTGCCTCACAGTAGGTTTCCATGTAAGCCTTATAATGCATACAGGTAAGGTATGTAACTATAGTGTAAATGTAGAGGCGGCGCAGCTCCATGGGAACTCAGGCTGCAATGGGCCTCAGCAGTGATCTACTCAGGATTCTCATCTCATTCCTTTCCTGTGCATCCTGGAAAGAACTGAGGTAGCAGTGCTCATGCCAGCATACATCAGAAGTACAGGTAATACAAGTGCATGCATGTGAATAATTTCACCATGTACAATTGCACTTAGTCAAACGTCTTTAAACAACATGACAGCAGGAAGAGCTGCCCTTATGCACTTATGACTTACAAACTTTTTTATTTTAAAACACCTGAGAATTTTGTGTTTATTTTACATATAAATCACCTGGCATGTGCAGGACTAGCTTCCTATCACCCTAACCTGAGACTGACCTGTTCAAACTTTCTGTCTTGAAACGTCATTAAAAGTACTTAGTCATATGTGCATCGGTGAGAAGAGGGATTTAGTGATAAGACAACCATAGACCTTACTCCTTGGTGATTCCTTCTTTGACATGGTAAATCCCACAGAAAAACAGTGTTAATAGAGCATGACGTTTTGAAGAATAGGGCCCTAACTGTTGGCATTTCTGTTGTCAAGCCAGGTATTATGCTATGATAAAGAAAAAAGAAATATTAAAAGAATTGTGGAAAGCTCTATGGAATTAAGTGTTTTGCTGCTGTATTACTGTAAAGGCTGTTAGTACCTCTTCCACTCAGGGGTCTTTCATCTTTCCTGCTATGATTTCTTCTTTCCCGGACTTGATCATATTTTACCTTTGTCAAGTCAACAAAGTAGAAATTGTAATTTATTATATAGACCAACATACTCAATGTTCTTTTAAAAGTCTAAATTTAGGCAGAAACCATTTCTTTTCGAAAATGTTTGCACACTGTAGTCACTTCTGATTGCGGTATTTGCAATATGAAGTTAAATTGGAAATAATACATTGGATCTTAACTTCAATTTGCAAATTAACAAACAAAAGGAAGTTTTTAAAGAGTTCTTAAAAAGCTGGGGCAAATTGGAAAGCTGAATCTTAAGAATATGAGATAAACCAGTAAATAACCTTCTCAAGGGTTTTCACAAGGAGCTTGGACAGGTCTTGACATTATAGCTTTTGACCGTCCTTCTTGTGTGAAATACTCATGATTTGTATAGTTTATTTTTTCATCTGTTTCCTAAGGTAAAATTGTTTTGGACCATGACTATTAGCACAATCAAAATACTGGTTTTTTATTTGCTTTTTGCCTTCCCCCCCTTTCATTGGTAATGATTATGGATATGCTCTGATCTACAGTATTTGAGAACATTTCTTCACTTCCTCCTCTCAGTGATTTATGTGCTTTTTGATGCTAACATTGTTGGACTAAATTGATTCTGCAAACAGAAGTCATACTGATATAAGCCCTGTTATAGAAATGTATTTTGCCCTATATTACAGCGCAGCACAATATTGGTAAAGTATCTCACTAGTTGTTTTCAGGAGAAGCTTTATGTCCAAAGGGCGTCTCAGTTTTGTCTGTGTAACAAGGCTGCATACACCAAACTGCAACCTGATTTATTGACTTACTAAGATGGTCATTTTTGCTCTAAGGAAAAATCTGCCTAAGAGAACTGACTTGATAGAGTGCTATTTTATTTTGCTTCAACAATTTAAATTAAACTAGTACCAAAGTTCTGTGTATCAGTCCTCCAAATTCCTTTTCAAATTAACACTGAAAAGAAAATCCATCCATCCATATATATGTAAATATGCAAAGCCAGCTGCCAAACAGTGACATTATCCACGGGTTCCTGTGGGCTTGCTATAGAAATGAATGGGAAACTCTTCTAATATTTCCAGGCTTGTATGATATTTTTGCAATAGGTGAGAGAAAGCAGCATCGTTCTAGAAAAAAGGAAAAGCATTTACCAATTGAAACATGGGCAGATGTCACTGATAGCAGATGGTTTTAAAACTTGCATTTTAAGACAGCAGCTGCCTGACTGTGTTATACTTAAAAGGGCTACCCTTAGCTGGAATATTGGATTAAATGCTTTTTGTAAGAATGCAGCTTTAGCAACAAAAAAAGCAAAAAATACTGGACAAATATAAAATCAGGTACTGCTTCTACTGCATCTCTTCCAAAGCTTTATGAGATAAAATATCAAAATTATAGAAAGACTATTTGTATCAAAGTTAGTAGAAAGAGGAGAGACATGTTCTAAATATTTTTAGGTGCTAAATCTTTATGGCTGCATGATGCTGTCTTAATTCAAGGATATCCTAGGACTGTTTAAAGAAAAAAGATGGGCATATTAAGAAGAAGTCCTCACTGAAGCCTTTTCCAGTCATATGAAAAAGAGGAGGAATACAAAATCCTTCCTGGGAGGAAATAGTCCCATCCAACAGTATATGTTGCAGACTGCCTAGCAGTGCAGCAGATCTGCAGTCTGGGGGCTCTGGTGGACAACAACCTGGACATGAAAAAGGAACATGCCCTTGAGGTGATACAACTAACCACTGACAGGCTTTCATTGGCACGAATGTAGCCAGCAGTCCAAACGGAAATGATAATTCTCCTCTGACTGTCATCCAGGCTGAACCTGGAGTGCAGTGTCCTGTTCTGTTCCCTTGAGAGAGAAAAACTGGAAAGAGCTCAGTGGAATGGCACCAAGATAGGTATGAGACTGCAGTACATCATCTGTACACACATATATGTGATTTGTATAGGTGTACATAAAAGCTAAGGGAACTTTGTTCAGCTCGAAGGCAAGAGGCTGACAGGGTTCTGTTTGCAGTCTTTTCTACCTAATGGGGGGTGACTGGAGAAAAGGGAGCAAAATTCTTCTCAGAGGGAAGAGATAGGTATGGAAAGATAAATTGCAGCAACTGGAAGCAGGAGCAAGAGGAATTCAGATTAGATATTAGGGGAAAATAAAATAAACCCTCAGTGAAGAAATTAACTACTGAAGGAGGATAGAGAGGCTCAACAACTCCCATCCTTGTGGATATTCAAAAACTGACCACAAAAGGCCCTGAACTATCTTGCCTAACTTTGAAGTTAGCCCTTCTTTGAGTAAGGGGTCAGACTAGGTGTCTTTCAGAAATTCCTTCTAGACAGGTTTAAGACTCAAGACTGACTTTATTTCTCCAGACTAGGAAATATTATGTCTGCTCACCTAATGATTAGAGTCTAGAAGTGGCTGGGAGAATAGTATGATTTACCAAAACAAAAACGGCTTTTCTTAGTTCCATTATGGAACTGGCTTTCCAGATCAGAAAGAGTTACCACCTCTAAATACTTGGATCTTCACTATACCAGGTGATGATTTTAACCTTTGTTTGGGCCTTCTGTTTTTCACTTGCATTCTCTCCTTGTCTAATTTTTTCCCCATTCCTTTTCTTTTGGAGTTGTCTAAAAAAGATTTTCACCAGATCACAAGACAGAATTCCTATATACTTGACTTTGACATGTGTTTATCATGAAGTATTGATAATAAACATAATAAATCTTGGACTCAGACAGATAGCTTTGGCTGTCCCAAACAAGTATTTCACACAGTTCCATCAAGATCCTGTAGCAAAACATGCAGAAAAAATACTGGGATCAGGGTTTCTGAATCATCAGAAGTGGAAATAATTGTTTAAGCATAAGTGCAATAAATTTAAAAAGTGTTTCAGTGTTGTCCTAAATGACATTTAAATTTCAATTAAAGAAACAGTACGGAGTTGGCACTCCTATTGCAATTCAGAACATTTTCTTCATTTAACACTTGCACTCTACTGTATTTTTAAATGAATTTTTTTTAAATCTTCACTCAAATGTAATTTTTTTTAAGCTTAGTTGTGTGTGTCAGAATTCTTTATGTTGTGTTCTGTGTGGTCAGATTATCCAAATACCTGTAGATCAGCAAGAAAAGTTGATGCCTATTCAGCTTTTGATCTCCATATTTTTGTACCTAGAAATGCATGTCATTCAGCCAAAGAAAAAGAATTTTTTTGGAGATTTGCTTGTTGTCCTCACAGGCTACTAAAAACAATTAAAATGCATAAAGCATCTGGCTTTGGTTTCCAAGGATCTGGCATGGTATTCAGTCAACAACTTGCTTTCTGGTTGTATTTTTCAGCAGAGAATGGACTTTATTTTAAGAATATCTCAACAATATTTTAGTGAACTGCTCATGTGCATTGATACAGACGTATTTAACATATGATGAAGACGAATGTTCCACATCTCTGAAAAAATCCCTGTAGTCCTCTTGAACTTTGCTCTGGTGATCAGGATTTTGTCTTTGTTTTTGTCTCTGTTTTTTCATTACAATTATAATCATAATTAAATCACTACCGAGACAGATACCCTGTAAGTGAACATATCCCTTACATGTTTCTAGTAAACAGTACATTTCTGAACACAGACATGAGTCCCTAATGTCCAGTTAGCTGTATAAACCTTTTACACAGCTTGGCTGGCATATGATTTGAACAATGGATTTTGAATTGTACATAATTCTTTTTTTTTTTTTTTTTCCCAAAGGCTAATTAAAATCAATTCCATGCCACTTCTCTGCTGTTAGAAAAGATGCCACAGATAGATGTTTCAATCATTAGCAATATGGTGCTGCTGGATTAAAAACAAATTTCCAAATAACGGCAATGACAGTTATTCTATGATAATCCATGCAACTGTTAATGAATGAAGCCTGTTCTGACTATACCTGAATATTTGTTGATGCCATCTGAAAATAGAGATGTAAAAAAGCAGTAATTTTATATTTTAAAGGTAGGTTAATTGATTTTAGGTATGCAAATTTAATAATTTTCTGAGTGCCACAGAGGATTTTGACCTTAAAAATAGGGGGTTTCCTAATTATTGTAAATATGAAATATTTCAGAATTTAGATCTAGAGGTAAAATATTCTCATTCACTCTAGTTACATCTACTCTAGAGACACTCAGCCTTTGTTTGAATGTAGCTCCCATGTTTAGACCATAAGTGTTTTAAGTGAGGACAACTGATTGAAATTGTGCACTTACACAATGTAAGCCTAATCAGAGATCAGCATCAAAACATTGCTGAAAGCTTATAGAGCCCAATGTACAATCATTAGATCCAATGAAGCCAAAATCTTGTCTTCAACGAAGGTCAACAAATTTTGACACTGATATAGCTGAAGTGAGGATTTTACTTCAGAAGTTTGAGAAACAGTGATGTAAACAAAAAGAAAACAAGAAAAATATTTAATAAGTATTTCGGAGAGAAGAAGCATGATCAGTAGAAGAGGGTGTTTATAATCAAACAAGAGTCAGTGCAGCACAGATGTCACAGCCTAAACTCCCTTTCCCTTTGTGTCTTTTTTTTTTTACAGTAGGGTTGCTGTTTGCCTAGCCTTTGAGAAGGGGAGATTACTACCTTTCATGTGAAATTATTGTAGTTAGAAGCACATAGCAGAAACTGAATCTGATTATTTCTGAGTTAAACAACTGAAAATGTAATTCATGTACCCATAGATGTAAAAGTCCTTGTTCTGACTGATTTGGCACAAGAACTTGCACCTGAATCCCTTACTTCTCAGATAACTGGATTATTGGTTATTATGGGTTGCTGCATTTCAAACCCATTGATAACATACAAGAAGCTCTCCCAAACATATAGTAATTAAATCTAATGGACTACCATCAGCTCTACCTCAGACACATCAGTGATTTTCATTAAAAAGAAAAATATTATTGGGTGATTAATAACTAGCTCTTTTGATAAAAAAAAAAAAAAAATACTCTTCTCCCCAGTCTTTTTTTACTGGTTACTAAATCATGTAGTATCTATATTCACGAATAGCCTTGAAAACCCACAGTTTTTCAATAATAATAATAAAAATAATAAAAAAATTTTAAAAAGTTTATCAAATTATTTAGGTAGACGTAATATATCAGTGATGGCATATCTGAGACTAACCCACGGATTTTACTGTTTTCTTTTCTTAAATGGTTACTACCACTCAGCCTTGTCTGATAGACATAGTCCTTATAGACTAGGATCCATGTCATAGTGCAGTTTTCTAAATGAATTATGGAAGACTGCTTCAAATGTGTTGCTGAAATGAAGACAGATGACAACCTCTGTTCTGCCCTCATCTACTGAGTAAGTTGTTTCATCACTGATGGCAAACAGTTGATCAATGATTTGCCACTGCTAAACCCACCTTGACTCTTCCCTATTGTCTTGTCTTTCATGTCCATGGCAACAGCTTCCATGAGGACCTGTTTCATGTGTCTGGAGACTAACTTGAAGTTGAATCTTCTGTTGTTTCCCAGGTCATCTTTTAGGGAGATGGGTGTATAATTGTGCTTTTACAGTCTTTAGCACTTGACCTGTTCTCCATGACCTTTCAAAGATGAAACATAGGGACTTTGCTGTGCTGTCACTCCACTCTCTGAGCACCCTCACACCCATCCCACCAGCTCCCATAGACTTGCGCATGTCCAAAAGGTACACATGGCTCTCGACTCTCTTATTTACTCACTGATTCATTGTTTGTTGTTGCTTCTTGGCACCGAGACTTGGGGACTAACTTTACCCTTCAACACCAAAGCACAGAAAGCCTTTAGTATCTCAGTTTTTTCTGTATCATATTTAACTGACCTGTTGGCTTATAGTACTGTATTAAACCATGGATTCACACCTTGTACTTCTGCTTACTGCTCACACACTTATGCCTTCTTTGTTATTTCTGGGCATCTTTTGCCAGTTTGAGTTCCAGCAGACCTTCTGCTTCCTCCACGTCTCCAAGTAGTATTTCTATGTTCTTCTCTGAGTGTCCATCCCAGAGGCACTACTTAATACCTGATATTGGTATCCAGAATTGATACCTGACTTTGATGTCTCATATTTTCAAATGTTAATAATGTGTAAAATTCACAGTCATGGGATCAGTGAGCAAAATTCAAAAGAGAAACAAGTGAGTTATTGCTGTGCCAATTGATCTTTTCTAAGCATTTGCTAAACTGTTTATGAGTTATTTTGACACTGTCAGTGAAGTTAAAAGGAATATAATGATACACACCTTGTACCATTATAGAGGTGTGTTTCGAAGTTCTACCTGTAAAATTTTACCATGAGTTCATGGTTAATCAAGCTGCTACTACAGAAGATTGCATATGCACATAATGAATGCTACAAGGAATGTTGTGTATGCTTGTGTATAGAAAATGAATATATCTATGTATAGTACAGGCTATAGGCATAAAGAAATGAGAGGATTTTTTTATAGGCATCTTTGAAGAGACAGCATGAGAAGAAGCAAATACAGGCATTTGAAGTGGGTTGGCGAGGAACACAGGAAAGTGTACTCCATGAAATGTGCACGTGCACGTGGAAAGCACACATTTGTTAGGGACAAAAGCACGTATGCCTGGAGACATTTATAGAGAAGAATATTTTTGTAGTGTGCATCTGTGTGCAGGAATTTGGGCATAGAGTTATAAGTCTGTTTATGTGTAGATAAAAAGAGAATATGTGGATTTATGTATAAGGTAGGGTAGTGGATATAAGTGCGGTGTTGTCAATATTCACTCCACATACATATTTCCAATGTGCAAATGTATAATTTTAATTGGAAGGATTTATCTCTAGGAAGCTTTGTTGGTGGAAAAGTGGGAAAACAAAGGGGGAAAAAACGGAAATGAAATAAAAATAATTAACTACACACTAAGAAACAATGAACAATTTCTTATGTTGCCTTAATAAATATTTTTATGCTTCAGTGTATCACTTGGAAATGGGTCATTATTTTCCTTATTGACATCAGGTAAGTTTAGTCAGTATTTATATGCCCAGCAGGCCAAAAAAACCCAAAAACCCCAGCCCAAATAGTGGTTATATTATTTTTCTTGTTGTTTACTTTAATATTTTTGAAGAGTAGCCCCACTTTGCCAAGCAGTTCATTTCCAACAATCTCTAAGTTCCTAAGAAACTTTTCAGGGCTGGAAGAGAGGACATACTTTTCTTTTTCTGTGTTTTCCTTGCAAAAATCTTACTCTGTTATAGACCTGTACTATTAAATATCTTGCAGCACTGATTATTATTTCTGCTTTGAGTGGCACTTCCCACCCTATCAGTCATTATCAAAGCAGACTTTACTGCTAATTTCCTGGAAGATTCAAATGCTTCTATTTCAAGGTCATCTCAAAGGATAGTTTAAAGAGCTTTTGCTGTAAAAGATGTATATTTACAAGAGCACGCATAAATGGTCACCAGGGAAGATAAGCTATCAGAGAGTAAAGAGATGTCTTTCCTTATACAGTTCACACACCAGTGAAGCAGATAAAATTGGTTTTGTACCCAGCCTATGAATACACTGTTAGGAACTCTGTCCTGAAAATTGATCTACTGAGATAAAATTTAATGCATCTCTTTTCATAAATATCTAACTGTGGCATCAAAATTCTACTGTTCCTGCCTGAATAACCATCTACCTCTCGTTCCAGCAGGTAGCAGGAGTGACTTCACTCATGCTCAAGAGACATGGGAACAGGTTGTATCTGTAGGTAATTAGCACATTGGTTTTAGCGCACAAATATGGGAGTCCCAGTTTACAATTATTAAAGTCAGATGCATGACTGACTATGAAATGTTAAGATTAAATCCATGTTTATTTTTAATAACAAAGGCATCCAGTATTCATTAATTTGTCTTCTTTTTCAAGTCCCTCTATGCAGCTTTGTATTCCTGGTCTTGTCTTCCTCTCTCTGGTGCATAAAAAATAAGGGCACACTACACCTTTTTAGAGAAAAGCAGGTCTGTAACATTACCAAGGCTCACTTTTGCTCTGTTAGTTCACTCTGTGGTCGTGATCCACCTGCAGAAGCTTAACTGCAGTTTAGGATGAAAATTTTATATGGGCATAAGGGTGCATGTGGGCTTTAGTGTTCTTAAAATATATGGTCAGCTCAGTAACATGCAAAATCAGATGTGGGCATGATAAGGACTACTCACAGCTGGAAAATGCTCGGAACCTTGTTAACTGGTACACAGCTAGCAGCAATTTTAATGTATTACTCGAAAAAATGAAATCACATTGCAGTGGCTGTCATGTGGCAGCTCCTACAATTTTCCCTTAGAGCTACTGTTCACTTCTCTTCACACAATACACAAACTCTTAAAGCAAAAAACAAATATGTGAGAAATTGGAAAATATACTGGGCTTAAGCCAGTTGCTGCTAGAGTAGCTAAAAGTCCTGCTTGCTTCAACAGAAATGAATGCAGGCTCTTTATTTCACAAGACTCATACTTTGATGTGATCTATTTGATAAAGGCAGCTAAAAATCTCTGTTTACATGTAGTCTATTATCCTATGAAGAGCCAAGGTGCAACATGTTCCTTTAGAAGAAATCCTAGCTATTTCAAATTCCTGTATTGTTTAAAGTGTGTCACATGAAAAAAAAAATTAAAACATATTTTTAATTTTATTTTGTTTTTAACTTGTGAACATCTAATGGCATAACACAAATTAAGTGAAAGCGCCTGAGTCTAGAGTAAAGAAGATCATGTAATGATTAAAAAAACCAAAACCAAAACCAAAACCAAAACCACTCTACTTCTTTTCTTCTGCTGGTACAGTTAGCAATTTGCTGGGAAAAAATCTACAGAAAACTCACTAAAGCTTTTCTGTTAATACTGGACAAAACCAGCTCAGCTGATTCTTTTCTCAAACCACCTAAGAAATCATCTTACTGGAAGAATAAAGCTTTAAGAACACACACCTATGTGGATTCTTGGGAAGGGCCAATTCAGTCTTCTGTGCATCAGGGGAAAGAAAGGCAATCTTACAATCTCCTGTTTACGGTGTGCTGGATTTGGTGGTATAAACAGAAATACCTTTCTGTTGTAAATGTGAATGTGTAAAACATAAACATGGAGGTTTTCTGGTGAGGAATCCTTCAATGCCCTTCAACACCATATTGATAAAAATTCCTGCCTTAATATAGCAGAGCTGGAAATATGGCATTGTATTAATTTGACTTTAAAAAAGTGTATTTGGAAAGTGTAGTCCATAATCCTGATGGAACTGGATGGCAGTCACAGAGCTATTTTCATACTGTGATTTGTCTATTAATAAAACATAGAAAGCACATATTATGACCATCATCTCATGCTCACTATGAAACATCTCTGTGTTAACTTTCAAAATATCATTCATCCATTTGACTGATTTTGAAACACAATTCCTTTGCAACACTGATTTCAGCTTCTAAATTATTTGTATGCGTTACTATTCTATTTAAAACTATGCATGGAAGGCCACTCTCTTTTCAAAAGATGAACTTGAAATTATGCCAGAATCTTACCTAGCATGTTCATAGGAATATTTGTGTCCTTATGAAAGTAAAAGATAAATCAATCCTTGAAAGAGTAGGTATTTTTCTCTTTGATCAGTGTTTCAATAGTATTTTGAAATGCTTATTGGGAAAGATATTAAAATTCTAATTTTTTAAACTGAATAATTATATTAATTTTAATACCTTTTAAAAACACTTGCTTCCTTGTAAGTAATTGTTTAGACATTTCCATTTGGTGCTTTGTTGAACAGAGATATTGTAAAACAATTTATGGCTGATTCCTCTTGTGTGTTTCTGGTACACTTCAGCATAGGAAGGAATTTAAAAGGGATGCAAGCAATTAATCTACAGAATGGGAAGACAGAAAGAGAAGAAACTTTAACTATCTTATCTCATTTAGATATCCACTAACTCCTTTATCTAGACTCACTTACTCAAACCTAAGGCCTGTGATTTTGTTTAATATCAGCCAGTAATAAAAAGCTCTTCAGCTAAATACAGCTATATTCCACTATTAACTGCAGCTCTTGAAGCAGTCATTGTGGAAAGGGAAGTCTAAACCCTTCAATGTCAAGGCATTTAAAGGCACTCTAGCATCAATCAAGGTCTACGTCCAGTAAGTGCCTGCTTACATTTACATGAAATATTCATACAGCATTCAGTTTTGTTTTTCTCTCTCCTAATCATCACTTTTAGGAAGAAACTACAATCATCACAGTTAAGGGAGGGTGTTATGGGATGTGCAGTACCTTTCAATGTCAGACTTCCTGCAGATAACTAGCTCTGTAATGAGGCAGCACACTGTATAGACTACCAAGGGTCTTCCTCACACAGCCTAGCCTTGTTATCATGCACTGTTCATCTTCAAGTACACAACTTAAAGCAAATGAATGTAATTAATTAGCCATAACAGATGTGTCAAAAAGTGATTTCAAATCTTGAAAAATATTTATCAACGTCTTTACATGAACAAGGTTTCCCCTCCACACACAAATGTTCTCCAAAAAGCAGTGTTCACATCTTCCACTACACTCTTTTAAATGTGGAAGCACACAGAATTCTTCTAGGCTGAGTGATTTATTCTTTTTGTAATTTTCTGGTGTTTTTCATATGACTATGCAGAACCTTCAAAATCTAAAATTCTGTAGCCTGTGAACTGTTGTTATCTATGGTTCGCTACAGACTATCATGTCTTTCCCCCCACCTCCTTGAATATAACAGCAACAAGTCTGTGTAATAATTTATCTACCATCCTTGACCGTTCAGAATACATTAAATTCATTGGGGTTTTTTTTAAGCAAAATAATAACATTTGTTGGGAGTTAAGCAGTTTGGGCCACACAGAAACCTTGTGCGCTACCTTCTGAATGAAATATAAACAGTGTTTCTCGTCATCCTTTATTTAGCCTTAGAGCAAATACAGTTAGTTCACCACTGCTACTAACAGCACCTGTAATCTTCTTTGCTATCGGACAATTAATATCAGAAATTCAGGTCTTATAAAAACTACTAACAAATAAAGCCTTTAGTTATTGTGATTTTGCTGCAGAAATAAGAACAGATCAATACTCACAAAAGCAGAAAAATATAAAAGGCTATCAAGTGCAGCTCATGTTGGATTTAAACATGCAAAATTATATTCAACTATTTAATTTACAGCATATACAATTATATTTTACAAAAACTTAGGAGTTTTGGTAGTGCATAGCATTATATATATTAAAAATCTAAGATTCCCAAAATGAATATGAAAACCAAAGTTTTCACAGTTAGCACATCACTACCAAAGTATTCAGGATTTTCTATAGCCTGTTCTGCTTCTCTCCCTTTAAGCATTCATATAGCAAAGTAACAGCATTTGCATTATATTCTCATGTTGAGCCTGCTGGCATCATCAGTTTTGATTTTTCTCAAAGGAATCTGGATTCTCTAATAGATTACTATGCCAAAATTGAAGCTGATTGCCTAAAAATTGAATATAAGTGGCAAAGGACTGAAATCTAGGAAGACATCCAAAATGTCAATGTTTTTTTTATTTTTAAAAAGCTCAACATATTTGTTTACTTTTAAAACAGTTAAAATCAAAGCTATCTTCTTTTATTATATTCCCTAAGTAATAATAAAAATAGAAAACTATGATCACATTGTGCACATGGGAAAAGAAAAAGGCAGTTCTGAGTATATGTTCATCTAAAGATTAGAGCACAGGTAATCAAAAACAATTTGAAACAATTGGGCCAATAATCTTCATTTACCTCAAGTAAAGACAGTCATACTTAAAAACAAAGAATACAACTGTACTGTTGTTGAACACAGAAGCATTTACTATACAAATGCACAAGACATTCTTGTTCATTCCCCTGCCTCTCTACTTGGGAGAAACCATCTTATAAGAGCAAACTAAATCTTGAAATACAGGTGTTCTTTCATTTTCCCCTGATTCGGTGTGAAATATACTTCAGGTTTTCTTCATTAAAAAAAAAAAAAAAAGAGGAAAGACAGAACCTACTGACATGATGCTGTGTAGGCAAGACACATTCACAGTTAATTTATAGCAGTGAGTAAAGATTGCACAGTATCTGACTCAGAACAGAAACGGGAAAATCTTCCCTGAGGAGGCCTTGCTGAGTTTCAAGAAGTAATTCATGGCAGTCTTACGGAAGATATTGTGCAGCAGTATAAGAGGCCTTACTTTATAATACACTTTCCTAACTTACAATGTTTCCGGCATAGGATACTGTGGGGTGCAGAGATCCTTCTGGGAGTTGCTGGCGGCCCTTAATTACTACCAAATTTAGTGAAATCAAAGGTACTTGTCACATTTCTAGTTTCAAGCTGCTAATTTATGAAGTGCCCCCCCCCCCACCATCTTCTTATCAGCATTGCAATATATTGGTAGTAATCTAAATTGTATTCTTGTATCTACACTATTGGAATAAAACTTTGTCATTAAACGCTGCATTTTGTTCTTTCTAATTCTGCCTTATGTAATTAGCATTTCCAAATGTTCAAGGTCTTACTAGATCGAGATAATAAAAAATATGTCTATATTGAATGGTATAAATAGAACCTAGACAAATGAAAATTATCCAGAAGCTATTTGGGATTCAAATGTCTTTTAAGCAGAATATAGCATTAAATGCAGCTTTTAGTAAACTTTAAAAAAAAAACAATCAAACCCCTGAATTTAATATAAGCTACTTACAAACGCAGTCGTATTCATCTCTAGAACTACCCAGCTTGAATAAATCAAATCCTCAGAATGGAAATGCAGTATTTCTCTAATTCTGACTCATAAAGTGGCATAATCCATTAGTCACCTCTTTGCATGTAAGCTTGGCTAGATGTTCAAAGTTGGCTTCTGGTTTTTGGTCTGACATTATCTATTGAATTTTTATTTGAACATTTCCAATGACTGATAGATTTCTGCTCCTTTTTCATTTTTTTGGGGGGTTCTCTGAGGTTGTTTCAGAATGGCAGGCAATCAGTTGTGGTTTGGTTCATATTTCAAGCTACACTGAAACCTGCTGAAATTTGAAGAGTTTGAATCAGTTGTAGCCCATCATACCTGTAGGATGTCTTTAATCCCACAAGTTGTGGGAACTTAAGTATACTGTTATCTTTTGATCTTACTGTAATGATTCTGAACATAACTGGCAAAAGCAATGCTAGCCAGACATAAAAGAATTGACTCTTCTCTTTTTCTGCTTCCTGAAGTGTTCTCAGAGCACTGAATAACATTAAGCAGTGCTTTGTGTGTATGTGTGATGCAATACTTTCCACTGTAGACTTTCACCAGATTCACAATGCAGAAAGGTTACCAAACACAGAATACTTTTGAACAGGAACCTCTACAACAAACGTAGATTTTGAAAGTAGTATTTATTAGCAATATTCTCTCTGTTCTGGATTTACTCTTAAAACTAGTAAGTACTATTATGCATGGGCACAGTACACACAGCTGAAATGTACATGTGTATATCAAAGGCTTTTACTTTACATCCATGCATTCCAGATATTTTGTTTAATAACCTTGCATTTTTGTATTGTCATCACTTGTGTGAAAAATATACAAGATCTAGCTTTGTGCTTTGTATGGTTTACAGATGCCTTGAATGTCCTTTAGGTAGCTATCTGACTTCATCAATGACTGCAGGTATCAATGACATGAACACAAGACTGCAAGTCCAGCTTGATAGATATGTGCAGCCTATGTATTATCAAAAATGGATTACAGAAATTTAAATGTGTTTGTAATGTCACTTCAGATTCATTTTTTACTTTTTTTTCCCCCTTGCAGTATAATCCAGTATGATCCACATTACTGTATTTTAAAATGATGGATAGGTTACCATCCAAATTATTTGTAAGACATAAATGACCATTGTATGTCTCTTTGAAGTCAGAGGATGTATTCTGCATGACTCAATCATTAAATCATCTTACAAATGTCTAACAAAGCACCTGCATTTAACCATACTTCCTATATTTACATTTTTGGCCTCTTTCTAAGATCAGGCATAAATCCATCAGGGCACTTTAGAACTTCAGAACTTCCTTCTTTTACATATCTACTGCTCATTATCCAGAAGTTATTCTGTCCCCTGTGTTAAATTACTTTATGCTGCAGCTTAAACGAACATGTCTTGCTTTCATCTGGCATTTCAAATAGGGCAAAGACTGCTGTACAATTTCCAAACACAACTGTGCTAACAGAGATGAATTACTACAGTTTATATAATTTATATTAGGAATTCATAGACCTAGCAAAAGGGATTAGTACATTTTATTTCAGGGTAGGAGATGATCCTGTCATTAATGGTCGATACTTTCATCATCTTTTAAACCTGAGGAATTTCCTGGGTGACAAGACTGTAAGGACATATCAGGGATTCACAGCTGTGAGCTTTATCTGGCCATGTACTGCTTTACTTTCAGTATGTGGACTACGTTCCATCAAAACTGGATTAGACTGTCAATCATGTCCTGCAATGTATATTGTATTATGATTTTTTGAAAATGTCACTGAGATCAGAGTAATTTCTTGGCTAATTGCATCTCGTCTCTTCTTAATACTGTGCATTTAATGGTTTCATTACCTTACATGACAGTCACTGAGTCTAGTCCAGCATTAAAGGCAGTTTTATTTTATAAAAAATAAAAAAAAATTAAAAAAAAAGAAAAAGAAATTCTAAGGAATCCTCAATCCTTTTAATAATATGGAAAAAATATTTAAGACACTTCTATATTTGATTAAATGAAATAAAAAAGTGTTTGTGGTGTGTGCATTGTTCCCTGTGGTCTGAGATATACATACTAGCAGAGATTGTTTCTCTAATCCCAAAAGCACACCTTGTGCTTAGCCCTGTAGTTTCTTCTCTTCTCTTGCTATGGAAATAGATTAAAGAAAATATTAACCTTTAAGAAACTGTCATTCATTACTCACACAGCTTCTATTTTATGTATAGTTTTCTCAAGGGAAAGTCTCCCAAATGCAAAAATATTTGTGTTTCAATATTACCCATTTAGGCATGAGAGATTCATTTAGATGAATGCTAGAGTATGTTTCCTGATGTTTCATTAAATGATAGTTTGCCTACAGCAAAAGGTTATGATGATATGTGTCAGAAGCAGAGCAATTGTTCGAGTGTTTACAAAAGCAATGAAGTCAACCAACTTGTTTTAAAGATTGTCTCAGAACTCACACTATTACAGCTATTAAGGCACTCATACATACCATCAGAATGCTTTGACTACAAGAACCAGTGATAGGCCTAATTTAGATGTTTTTGTTAAAGTTGTTGTAACAAGTAGGAAGAAAACACTGATAATCTGGCTGCGTGAAGGGCAAAACGGTGTTGGGGAAGGTGGTGGTTTAAGATGGGATTGACAAAACCCATGTCTTCAATCATTGCACTACACTACCTCTGCCACACCAAAATATATGCTGTTATTCATCACTGTATTTTATTATATAATATATGCCTAAAGCTAAACATGCACACCCTTTCTTGGATATTTTTTGTTCCTTTAAGCAAGGGAGAAGTTGTCTTCCTTTTTGACATCCAACTTGCCTCTAAAAACCCTCATACTCCACCAAGCAAGGCAAAACATTAACACTTCTACCATTCTGCAGTCCTCCCTTTTATACTCTATCAACTAATTTCAAACTACAGAGGAGAGAATACACAGGGAAGATAGGCATATACTGCCAAGGATTCCTGGTAGGGGTGCTTGTAATGAAGGACACTCTTGGGTTTGGATCTGACAGCAGCTGGAAAATCTAGTTCAAATTTGCTGTGGCAGGTATAAAGAGTGTGAATGTTAAAATATCCAACTTGCTAGTCATCTGTGTGGTTTGCATCCAGTTTGAGTGGGTTGCTCCCATCACTTACATAAATGTAACCTGCCATCTTTTTAAAGGTGCTTCCTATGATTACTTGGTTAAGAATGCCATTTATTTGAATACTACAACACATTTTATTGATATTCCTGCAAAATAGAAATAATGATTAAACATTGCATAAAACTACAGCACATTTCATTTGAGAAAACTGATCTTATCAGCAAATGCATATGTGCATCCATGAATTTTCTTAACTCCTAGTATGTTGCGAAATTAACAAAAGGTCATTAGTCTCTCACAAAGGGACTACTTACACTGTTCTGAAACAGCACTGACAGTTCTGGTGAGGTGGGGAGGGGAGGGAGAAGGAGAAAGCATGACAAAACGAGGACTTCCTTAAGCTAACAATGAAACATAGTCTTGCCACTTTGTTTTTAATTCCATTTTCCATTACATTAGTATTTGGTCTCCACATATTTCTGAGAACAAATTGAGTTAGTGATGTTATTAAGATAAGCAAGTCATTGCTTAAAAACATATGTACATTAAGATATTATGTCTAAGGACACTAGCCGAGCCTAACAGCATGAATGAATTTAACAAGCAATGGATGTGCAAGGGAAGCTGGCCTTTCTCCTACAAAAGAGAAGGCGGGGGGAGAAGAAGAAAAAGAAGGAGTTTTACATTCCAAACAGTTTCTAAAAATAGCTGATTTATGCACAAAAACATATGGATAAAGAAACAATTAGTTTCTACCAATTAAAGGGAATTCCTGTGCATGCTTTTTGTCATGTATATCTGAAAAAACAGTATGCTTTGCTAAAAATCTGTTGGTAGGAAAGCAAGAAGGAAAAATCCTCCTAAGAATTTTTTGATACTCCCCTCTCTTTGAAAGCACAGCACATGTGAGAAAGCTGTTCCTTAGGTAAAGCCCTTTGTCTGCAAAGCACACATACAATAACATTTTGTGAATCTGGTTCACAGCATAGGCTGTGTGATGTCCTGTTGGTCACTTCCTCTAATGACATAGCTGAATATACAACAAACAAAATAAAATTTCTGTTTTAAAAAGCATGATTTGTTTCTAATAGAATGTATTAATCTTCTGTTTACTGTGTTTTAACTTGTAGTGACAGCAAATGTGACCTTTGTTGATATGAAGGTGAGAAGGCCACTATTTCCAAAGAGACAGAGACAGGACTTTGCCATCCTTGTTGACCTGGAATATTTTGGGGGCCCCTGTAGTCCCCTTGAATATGATTAAGTCTACTTTCTACTCTGTGGCCTAAATTAATATCCAGCAGCACTATGACCACACCAGCAGAAGAAAATGTATTTGCTGTGAAGTAAAATAACCCTTTGACAAGATTTTACATTTGTGAAAACAGCTCTAGAGTTAGAAATCACACTTTATCCACAAAAAAAAAAAAAAAAAAAAGAAACATTTTGGAATTAATTAGCTTCTTCTGTCTGTTGTGGTAAATTCATCCA
>JAWWTY010000156.1:32935325-33000582 GCA_035222235.1 Margarornis squamiger
ATCCTCTTTCAAAATATTAACGGAAGAAATACAACTCATAGATTTTTGAAAGTTGAATAAATATAAAAAAAAAAAAAAAAAAAGACACATTTTGGAATTAAGTAGCTTCTTCTGTCTGTTGTGGTAAATTCATCCAATAAGCACATATAGTGTAAGAACTGAGATAAATAAAATTACCCCAGAGGGTGAATTAAGGTTCACTGTAAGATGAGTATATGTTCTTTACAAATTTTTAGAGACCAGCTGAGATAGAATCATAAAGATGTGTTCATTTCAGAGCTTGGTAAAATTGTCAAAAAATCCTTTGATGAAAATTTACTCAAGTGGTCATTCTGGGACAAACGGGGAAATTCAAGTAAGAATAGGCAGAAGAAGGAACGCTAAACTGTTTTTTCTCCTGCAGTTAGTTGAATCATCAAGGAATTTGGGACTGATTGGGGATGAGATGTTGAGAATTACAGCAATACATCTATAATATTTCAAGCTGCTTAGCATATTTTCCTGATGAATGAAGATCTTAATAATGATGTGGGATAGGAAGACTCCCACTCCTCCTGAAAAAGCAATAAATGACATAACTAACAGCATGCCTTTTCAACGGACTATCCTCTACGTACGGACAAGCTAAACCTTTTATTTCCTTTCCTTCTGCCACACTAATGATATAGACAAAAATTATATATATCACAAAAAATAATAATATTCTATACATCACCTAACTAGTGAAGAAAAATTACTATGATCTGCAATGTGGAAGATGTTTCAGTGAAGATCATTAGTAAGCCTCAAAACTGAAGACCTGGATTTTGGGTCAGTGAGTCTTCATAAATTTCACATAAACTTTAATCTACATTGATCTTAGGTCTCTTCACATGCTTGTAGTTGCAAGTACTTGAATAACTTCTGTTTTATCAAAATACAGAAATTTATGTGGAAGTTCAATAAAACGACTGGAAGCTAGAAAATGCAGTCTGCTTTGAAATTAAACATAGAAAATGCTCTAGGCTTGTTTTTTCTCTAGTGCTCATCTCAAATTCTAGAAAGTTATGTGTTTGATATCATCATTGGTCAGACCCTTGGATTAGTAATTCCTTTTTTTCCTTATATATACTATGATCTACCAGTTGTTCTGTTGCTTTTGATGATATTGAAGATGGGCTTGAAGAAGATAAGTAGCTTCTTCAAATCCCTGTCTTTTTGAGAGTCAGGGGGAAAAGAATACTATACTAACTGCAGGTTATCAAAATATTTTCCCTCTACCTTACAGATCTAAAACTATCACCAGTACACTGATTATATAAAGACTACCTGCTGCTTGAAGGGCAGAATTCTTTCATACTTTTTCTTACAGAAGCAGAAGTAGAATTGGAAATATCCCTCTTCTTTTAGAGTAGGAAAAGTCATTAGTTGAACATGGAATGATGATGTAAAGTTGACCTTCAAATACCTCCAAAACTGAAACCACACTGATATTGGTCCAGCCCAAAGCAGAAATTAAAGCAATCTAAAAGCTGTTCTGTATTATATTGGCTACAACAATCAAGATGTGCTCTTCTCTTGCTTGGTTTGCCTGGCAGAAGGTCACCTTGGCTATGCTGCTTATAGTGGCATTTAGACAAAGGGGTAACACAAAAGCTCAGGGTTAACTCGGACTAAACATACTTCAATCCAAAAGTGACCTTGAGGTGATGCTAAGCCAACTTGAGAAGTTTTATGCTGTCTGAGCAGAGGAAACTTGCTTCTAAGTGCTACACCATTTTGACTATATGGAGTGATCTCCAAAATCTCTTTTATAATCTTGACTGATGAAAGGAACAGTAAGTATACAGAATCACAGAACATTCTGAGATAAAAGGGACCAACAAGGATCATCAAGGCCAGCTCTTAACTGAATCACCCATACAGGGATCAAACCAGCAACCTTGGCATTATTATCAACATGCCCTAACGAACTGAGCTAATAGCATAACAGTGATCACTGTCCAAAGAAGACATACTGGAGAAAGGCCAGCTGGCTAGCCTCTCCTCCCTGCACTGGTATACAACAATTGAAAAGGAGAAAAGTAATATTTCTTTTCATTTTGGTTTTTGGAAGAAATATTTCACATTATTTGATTAAGTTATTTGCAACACACCTTCAGGGTACCACCATAGTGCATACATGTGATTTTGAAAGAAATATTTATAGGAGGTTGATAGATTTATCAATAATTTCAATAAAATTAGCTTAATTAATAAGAATTCATCAGAATATTGCTGCTGAGTGAACCCTACATATTTATTTACTTTTTAAGTATACAGCCTATTCTTTAATTTTTATTTTATTTTTTAATTGAAGTTCAAAGACAAATGTCTTCTCCCACCAGGTACCTCTAAAGGTCTCCTGCCCTTTGACTGAAGCTGATAGAATGAATACACATGTAGTACCCTCCAGGACACTTTTGGAAGTACATTCTTTTTCTCTTCTCTTGATCATTTCACTGACTTTTCAAGTACATTTCCACTATATACTGCATGGCTTTTATGTTGTGTGTCTCTGTATATGGAAAGAAAGTTGTCTCATAGAATCATAGAATGGTTTGGGTTGGAAGGGAACTTAAAGATCATCTAGTCCCTGCTTCCCTTCTATGGGGAGAAATGCCATTCACTAGATCAGATTGATCAGGGCCCCGTCCAACCTAACCTTGAACACTTTCAGGGATTGGGCATGCATCACTCTCTGGGCAACTTGTTCCAGTGTCTCAGTCTCCTCAGAGTAAAAAATTTCTTCCTATCATCTAATATAAACCTGACCTCTTTCAGTTTAGAACCATTGTCCCTTGTCCTGTTACTACCTGCTTGTAACAAAAGTCCCTCTTCATCCTTTTTATAAGCCTCCTTAAGGTACTGAAAGGTTGCAGTGTGGTTTCCCTGAAGCCTTCTGTTTTCCAGGCTGCACAACCCCAGTTCTCTCGGCCTGTCTTTGTAGGAGAGGTGATACAACCCCTTGATCATCTTCATGGCTTTCCTCTGGACCTGCTCCAACAGGTCCAAGTCCTACTTGTGTTGAGGACCCCAGAGATGGAAGTAGTACTCTAGTTGCGAGTCTCACAAAGGGAGAGTACGGGGAGACAATCACCTCCCTTGAACTTTCAGTGCAGCTCAGGATACATTTTGGCCTTCTGGGCTGCGAGCACACACTGCTAACTCATGTCCAGCCTTTTATTCACGAGAACCCCCAAGTCCTCCTCTGCATGGCTGTTTTCAGTGACTTCCTCTCCATGTCTGTACTCATGTCTGGGATTGCCCCAACCCAGGTGCAGCACCTTGCACTTAGACTTGTTGAACTTCATGATGTTCTCATGGGCCCACTTCTCAAGTTTGTCCATGTCCCTCTGGATGGTATGCTTTCCTTCTGTTGTGTCAACTGCACCACTTAGCTTCGTGTGATCTGCAAACTTGCTGAGGGTGCACTCAATTTCACTGTCTCTGCCATTGATGAAGATGTTAAAGAGTGCCAGTCCCAAGGCAGAGCCCAAAGGACACCACTCATCACCAGCCTGCACCTGGACACAGGGTCATTGACCACAACTCTCTCGCTATGTCCATCCAGCCAATTCCTTATGCACCAAATAGTCCATACATCAAATTCATGTGTTTCCAATTTGGAGATAAGGATGTCATCTGAGATCATATCGGAAACTACAGAAGTTCAGATAGATGACATCTGTCAATCTTCCCTTGTGACCATTGCTGTCATTCCATCATAGAAGGCCACCAGACTGGTCAGGCATGATTAGCCTTTAGTGAAGTTGTGCTGGCTGACTTGGATCACCTCCTTGTCTTTTACGTGCCTTAGCATATTTTCTAGGAGGACCTGCTCCGTAATATTCCCAGACACAGAGGTGAGGCTCCCTGGTGTGTAGTTCCACAGACCTCTCTTTCTCTCACTTTTGAAAATGGGAGCAATATTTTCCTTTTTCCAGTCACTGGGGACTTTGCCTGACCATCATGACTTTTCAAATATGAGGAGTGGCTTGGCAACAACATCAGCCCATTACCTCAGGATCCTGGAATGCAGGTCAGCAGGCCCCGTAGACTTGTGGTCATCCATCTTCATCGAGTGATCCCAAACCTACTCTTTGCTTATAGCCAAACCCACTCCAAGGATTGGGGATGTGAGAGAAATGGGAAGCCTGACTGTCAGTGAAGGATGAGGCAAAGAACTCACTGAATACCTAAACCTTCTCTGTATCAGTCACCAGCAGCTTGTACTTCTTGCTCATCAGAGTGGGGTACACTGTTCTTGGTCTTTCTTTTCTGACTAATGTACTTACAGAATCCCTTCTTGTTCCTCAGCAAGTCCTGTTCCAGCACTGCCTTGGCTTTCCTGCCCTGATCCCTAAATATTCAAACACTATACCTGTACTCTTCCCAGGTCACCTGTTCCTGCTTCCACAGGCAGTGCATTTCTTTCTTCCTCTTCAGTTTAAGGAGCAGATTCTTGCTCAGTCATGCTGGTTTTCAGCCTGCCTTGCTCAATTTTCTACACACCAGAGTGGAGAACTCTTGCGCTCTAAGAAAAGTGGCCTTAAAGAGGCAACAGCTCTGGTTAGTCCCTCTGTTCCTTCAAGACAGTTTCCCAGAGGATCTCACTGACCAATTCCTTAAACAGCTGGAAGTTTGGTCTTGCAAAGTTCAGTATCTTGACTTTGCTCTTCATCAGGCTTTTGCTCCTTGAGATCATAAATTCAGAGTGATCAACTGACAACCAGTAGAGCATCCTCTTTCCCCACTGAATCTAGGTTAAAGCCCTATTAATAAGCCCTGCCAGCTTGCTTCCCAGAAGACTCATACCCCACTTGGTCAGGTGGTGCCTATAGGTGTCTGCTTATTCCATTCTAACTGTATGTGCTTCAGTGTGTTTCTCAGCCACCTTTGTCTGTTTCCTCCATCATATCTCTGTTTCTCTGCAAATCCATTCAATAATTTGGACTGCAAGTATCCCTGTTTTTACTGACATACTGCCATTTCCCAATGGGGTTTACCTGTAATTTCCCGTAATTTCCTTTAAAAAGTATACCAGTATACCAGTGGGCTATAATGGTATCTGTACTACACTGCATCATATTATAAAACATTACAAACATGAACAAATAATTGAACTCAATTCTTTGTCAGGGACTCTGTTGTTTCTTTATTCTCATGCTAGGATTACACTGAATACAGGAGATCCTGCACTGTTTTTGATATTATTGGGAAACAAAGCATGAACCACAACAAAGACATCTGTTTAATGCAGTTTTAGTGATTCCCATGGAAAAACATTGAATCAACACAAATTTGCTTACAATTCACTCAAAATATTTACAAACATGGATGTCCGAGTTTTGTGTTGCAGATGTGAAACCAACATGTTTCATACAAATTAAAATTTGCATGGATTGGAATCTTAAATAAGATTCACTATTTCAAATAAGACCTTCAAACTATAACACTTTGCACTTCAGCCTAACAGGAAAAACATCTGGATAGCAAAAATAAACAAAAAGAATTACTGCTAAAGACAAAAAGTGGAAAGTACCTGTTAGAAACCTTGCATAGGCTCTGTTCCAAAACCCTAGAAGCAGTTTATTCAGGTCTGATGCTCCAATAATATGAATGAAATTAGCAAGAAAACAGTTACAAGTGGCTAAGTACAGTCAGAATTTTGCATGGCTGGATATTTTTATTTCATGACGATTTCAGTCTAAACAATTTCAGTTTTTATATTTGTTCAATCCTTTAGGGGAAAATAAAGATTTTAGAGTTTGATGTGGTTCCTTTTGGAGTCACACTTTAATAAGCACGGATTCATTTCTCTCAGCCTGCTTTAATTCACAGGCCAGTCTGTATACTTGCAAACATGTTTACTAGGGGGAAACACTTTATAATATTTTAAAAAAACTTTACAGTATTTCACATGTGCTAAACATCAGGGGTTATAAACATGATTGCTAATACACAGCACTTATGCAAATATGCATAAATAATGATCTGTTCTCATAAATCCTTACAATGTGATTTTAGTAATTATGCTTGCAAAACTGCTTATTGGCTGACTCTAAAGCATTTCTTAAATCTTAGGTGGACTCAAGAGGCAAAATACAGAGATGAAATGTGTCAGCATTCATCCTCCCGCCTTCAGATGACACACACACTCATCCGATTTTGGGATTTAGATATAGTGAATTAAGAATGTGCATTTATGCAATTCTGATTTGGATGCCGATACTGCTTGTACTCTGAAATACTTAGAATGGGATTTTGCTTTGTGTTTGCCTGTAGAAAATCTCTTCATTTGCCATTCTAGTAGTAATATTTAGCTTTTATTTATTCAGTTCAAGATGTGTCTTTTCTTGCTTCTAAGCAGCTGGATTTTGTTTTCCCAGTGAAAAGCTAGCCTGTGTAGATGAAAGCACAGACAGAAAAATAGAAGAGATTCCCCTTGCAGCAGTGATTCTGTGGCACTGCCCACTGGCAGTACCATGGTGTCACAATAATTTATCATATGCAGAATGGGGCAGTATGAATCTGACTTGTTTAAGTGCTTCAGCGGCCTTATTTCACAGAGAGAATGTGGGACAGGGTGCAACAACTGCAAAGGGCCCTGCAAATCCCTGCTTACACAATTCACCGAACACATTTTCTGAAGTTCCTGAATGGACATGACAAAAGAAACAGAAAAATGGGTCTCTGACTACAACACCTCTCCAATGGGAACTGGGCAAATCCCTTTCTCTTCTTGAGGCATACTGTCTCCCTCAAATGTCTATTTGTACACTTTCTTATCTAAAATGAGAAATGGAGCACTGATTCAAGGCTCAAACATTTATCTAAATAGCATGAACCAAAATTTACATTTTAATTAAATAATAATTGTCCTCAAGCAAACAAAATTAAAATATAATATTATTTTATTATTCTATGGCCAGTTGAAGGATTATTCCATTAATTATTTTGTTTGGTTGGCTGTTTGTTTGTTTTGTTTTTGTTTTCGTGAACCTGCTGCTCTGTTGTAGAATACTGATAATGTAATTCTTATGTTGATCTTTCCAGTAAACACAACAATAGCAATTTATTATATACCAAACTACATTGTAACATTGGGAATTGCTATATTGCCTTTACATCAAGTGCGTTACAGTAGTGCCTATAGGCCTGGGACCAGCTGTGGTTAGGTACAGTATAAACACTGAATAGTCTGTGACTTGAAGAGTTTATGGTTTGACACCATAGACTAGCTCTAAACAATCGGCTGCAGCTCCCTAATAGGCATGACCAATTCAAGGCCCAGAGGAGCTGTGATAGCCATAAGATTTATGGCAGTACAGGGAAAACTATCTTTCCATACAGCTGAAAAGCACACCTCTGTACAACCACCCACTATCCGACAGTGTGAGGGAGTGATGACACCTTTTTATATGTCCTTGATATTCACCAAGTAGTCTGCAAAACAAATGCACGTCTTTGCATACTGCTCCCATTCCCCATCCCAGGGCCAGAGGCCAGGGAGGGCTTCTTCCCACCAACACTGTCTCTGGGGAAGAACCGTAACAGATCTATAGTCTAGGTTCTATGACTAACCTCAGGCAGCATTGACTAGCCAGAAATTAAACAATTGCAAAGTATATTTTTTATCTGTAGAAAAGAAGATAATTTCATTTCCCAGGAAAGTGTGGGGGACCGGTGCTTGGCTGACCATAGCAGGTAAGCAGTGCTATAGGTTTTCTGACAGCTGGAAAAGCTGCACTGTCAAACTATCCTCCTTAGGATTTATTTCATTTCATTTTTATTCTCACTTGTAATTAAATGTAATGAAGCAAAATTTGTTTTCACATTGCTAAGACTCAGAAAAGGTGCGTGGGGAAATATATGAATGATTTCTCATCCATGACAAATACATTTTCCCCTTAAAGCATAAAAAGAAAAAAGAGCATTTTTGAAAAAAAGCCTTATAGAATCATAAAGAACAACTTTGTTCACTCTGTATAGAGAAGACAACGTTGCTGGATGACAATTACATTTATAGCAGGCCTGACAACCACTCTGCATAGGTGCTACGGCTGCATTATGCCTCCCTCTGACTGTGTGCACAGATGAGGAAAGAAAGGAAAGTGCACATCAGGAAATAAATGCCTGTAGGATTAAGCTTTCTACAACTTTACTCAAGTCGTCCTGCTGATATCAACAGCACAAACCAGATGAGTAAAGCTCAGCATGTTTACTAGCTTTTGAGAATTACAGCCTTCATTTGAGATTCAAAGTCCAAGCCGGCTGCCACTGAATCGATAAAAGAGTTTTTCCATCAGTTACAGTGGTGTAGGACTTGGTCTCTACTCCTGATTTCTGAAGGCATTTTACTGACATTAAAATGCAGTTTGTTTTGTAGCACAGAAACCATGAAGAGAAAAAGGGACAACATTTGTTCCCTAGCTTTTGGATGTGTTTACAGTTTCACTTTAGGCAAGAGTTGTCTAAATGGGTTATCATGCCTAAAAGAATTAGATTTCTAGGAAAATTCTACATGTTGGATTTATATATTGTCTGACAGAAACATATAGTAAAATACAGCATTTAATTGTCACATCTCTAGAGCCAATTAATAGTCATTAAAGAGTCCATAGCATGAGCATGTGTTTTAAAAATCGTTGCTTCAGTCTCTGAAGGTATCATAAAAATGTACTTTCATCATGCACACGACATCTACAAATTCTGATTGGCATTTCCCTCTTCTCTGAAAGGAGATTCTGGCTCAGTTTGCAGCAAAATATGACAATAGGCTGTGCAAATGTACATCTGAAACACAGCCCTTTTGGGGTTAAGCATTCAAGCTTATATGAGAGATCATCAGTTTCAGGTCAAAGTGCTGTTCTTAAATGATCAGTGCAGAACAGGGGAAAAAAAAGGCATTGAAGTGACCTTGCTGAGGGTCTAAAACTGTGCTAAAGCCTTTTCTGCATGATTAAGTGAGCAGAATCTTAGATTAGCTAAAAGCAGTGCAGAAACATAATGAGTTCACTTATTTTGGAGCATTTAATAACAGTTATAGACAGTTATGTGATCAGGCGGAGTTATGACTTATTCATTCTTTCATTGCTATTAAAATTACTGCATTTGAGGTTTTTAAAGTCATTGAAATAAAAAAGTCTGATTTATGTTAGGAGAATTTAGCTTGCCCTTTGGTCTCTCCATTTTTAAATGATATAATTAGACTTTTTAAAGACCATTCTAAAAGCATTATTAGCATTTTCTATAGCTGAAAGTAAATGCATGTTTTGTGGGTATTTTAATTTTAAAAAGAATAATATTAATACTCGATTCAGACAGAAATAGATTGTTACAAAAAGAAGTATTGCATAAAATTTTCTTATAGGTTACTCTGTGCATTTATATGTACATATACACACTCAGATGAACACACATAAACACATGCATAAGTGTGAGCACACATATATTTAGTGTTTATATGAACAGGAGTTCCAGATACACAGAAAAATAAGCCTATTCCCTTCACCCATTTGGGAGATGAAGGCAAGTAGAAGAGCAAGTTCCATAGGACACCTTAACTTGTGACCTTTAACATATTACCTCACAAATCACAAAGCCATCCATCAGTCTCAAGGGAGAAAAAGTGCTTTGATCAAAACAAAGGGACTTGCAGGTGTTTTGAATTAACAGTAAGCAATAATCATTAAAAAGCACTGGGATGAGTATGTTTGTGTCATGAATGTCTGCACATTTTAACATACACTCAATTCCTAAGTCTTAGCATACACGTTACTTTCAAATTGTATTTGTATAGTAATTATTAATTATTAGCATGACCAGTGTTTTCACTAGCAAGAACACACATTTTATATATCTGATTTTAAGCTTATGCAAAATGTTCACAATACACAGACACACAGCTGAATACTTTCACGCAAGACTCTGTGTATCTTGCTGCAAGGCCAAACAGGTGAACCAAAACACTTTCCTTTCACATTTAAATAACAAGTTTTTCCTACATTGTTTTGGCTTAGAAAATAAAATTTCCCATAAGATTAAGGAATTCTGCTTTTAGTTGGGCCCCAAGGGAATATATCTTTGCTTACAAAAATCACACTTACAACAGCTTTCTTAACTGAAAGCTCTTTTTCTGTGTGTGCCTTGTATGTTTATTCAGTAGACACTTTGGGTTGTCATTTTTCTGCTCAGAATGCACTGTGCTTTTCTACTAAAACATATTATTAAAACTAAATCAGAAAGAAGCTTATTTAATAGTCATTTCATGCACATAACTGATGGGAATACATAAATTATCAGACTAATATCTGATTAAAACTTGATTAACATGCTAATAAATTATGCTAGAAATGTTGGGGTTTTTTTAATTTCCCCACTTTTACTTAAACTTCTTAATTGACACTTCAATTATTTTGTTCTCTGAATTTTTGCTTTCCCTATGAATAACAGCTGAGATAAATTATTTCTTTGCCTGAACTTGATATGAAAAATGATGAATTATGATTATTAAAGCTCTCTAGTAATGTGTTAATTATTATTTAAAAAATCACCTCATTTTTGTTTGTTAAATGGAGACCATTATATTTATTGCTGACAAAAGACTGTAAGGTGTTCTGCAAGTCAGACTCCACAAGTGCATGGCATGGATGCAGCACAAAGGACTGCAAGCTGGAACGTCCTCATGCTTTGCTCAGGGTGACACTAACTTTGGTCCATCAGCCTCACTGCTTAGGGAGGTTATAGAATAGACTGTATCAGTCTCATGTGCTGCTACCGACTGTATGGAAAAATACATCCATGAATCTTGTAATACAGACTCCTGCCCACTAGAGACTGATCTCAGCCCAATAAAGCATGTAACTCGAGACCCTCACAGTTTAGACTTGAACTATGGTCAGAAAGGTGAGAGGCCAAGGCTTCATCCACTAAGCCATTTACCCTTTTCCTTTGTAAGGAAGATTGATTTTTAAAAAGCTATTAACCTTCAGCAATTTATCTCATCAGATCATCTTCATTTTGTTCCCACTATAATAAGGCTGTATTATATAGTTTAATTCTTCACTTAATTCAGGCAGACTATCTAAAAAGAAATAGGTGTAGGAAAAAAAAAAACAACAAAAAAGAGAGAGAAATTATGAAAAACTTTGCAATGAAAATATTACCAGGAAAACAAAAGAAACTTCAAATACTATCACGTCTCAGAGACACAACAATGAAAGATGTAAGTGTGTATACAGAGATCCTGGTTGGACAAAAACTTTCAACAGTTCTCAGTCTTTCATAATGAAAGGATGATGTGCCATGCCTACAATAAGCCTTACCTAAGCTATTCATAAGACAGAAGGAGAGTATTCTCATTTCTTGAGCTGACTCACAGTAACATCAAGACAACCCATAACCTTTCATTTGTATATTATCAAATAGAGATGCTCCCTCAGCAGAAAAGAGGAGCTCCAAGGAAATTTGGTATTGAAATTTAATGTTCTGCTGGTAGTCAGAAAAATGCCTCAGTGAAGTACACAAAACAGTGGACTGTTCTGGCAACAATCTATATAAACTAATTTTCTTTGTAATGAAGCAAATAGGGTTGCTTCATAGGAAATAAATTATTTCTGGTTTAATGATTGATTTGGGGAAGGAAAGAATGCACAAGTTTTATGAACAATGTGTTTGCATTAATGACTTTCATGCATCTGGCTGAACTTTGTGGCAGGTACCAATTTAAATTTTGCTGGAATGAAATGTTTAGCAGTGCTAAGCATTCAAGGTAGAATTGGATACTGAGTTCAGTAATACTAAAGGTTCAAAATTATTCAGAAACTTAGGTCTCACTGACTTTTAATGAAACTTTCATTTTTAAGACCCTTAGGTTCATCTGTAGAAACACGCTTTTCTTTTTTTGTGAATTTATGAAATGCAGAAAATGGACAAAATCCTCAAAATAAAACAAACCTCCTTTTTGTTACCTTCAGCGGGATTTGGATCAGAAAAAAATTTTGACTAATTTTTTAAGCTGCTCTGAATTACTTCAATAGCTGTTTTGCTAGAATGCGGACCACAAGATAAGCCCAGAAATGTACTAAACCCAGCAGGTTATACCTCCTGGTTGCTTTTTCTTCTTCTTTACAAACACATTAATAGGTCTATGCATCTGATAGCATCTGCTCTTTTTTCTGGTACTTGGGTGTTTAGTTGGTAAATGGAAGTGAATGTGTACAGCTCCTCAGTATTTGACCAAGTCATGTACAACAGAAGACTGTTTTAGTTTTACCCATGCTTACTTAACACTTCTGAACTAAAAGGTCTTTTATTTTGTGATCGTGTGAGTAAGCTGACATTTGGGCAGCTGAACAAAATTTGAAAAGGGTGATACTAAAAGTTACTACAAGAGCCCTGCTAAGATACTCAGAGAATCCACAAACTACTGCAGTTCCCTAGATTCTTTGTCAACAGAAGACAGGGTACAGGTAAGCAAACTCTGGAAGCAAAATACTGGGTAAAAGTGTGCTGCAAAATAGTTCAACTTTTTTTCTTTACAAATGAAACCAATGATAAAGTAACTCTTCAGGAACTGGTTATAAATCCTCTTCATACATATTAAACAGTATACAGTGAATAGGATTAGTAATATCTTTTGTCTAATTTGTCAATCCAGTTCTTAGTTCCCCACAGTGCTTCAGTCAAATACAAAGACAGTCTCAGTTACTTTTCCATAGATTAAGTAGCTCTTGAATTGATATTTGCTGTATGGGTTGGGACTTTGACTGGTAAACACTGTGATTGATGCTGAAGGCCAAAAAAAGGCAGCAATGAGGAATTAAAGCAATAGACTTTTGGTTGACTTGAAGGGCAAATCCCCTCTTCCCCATTTTTCTTTAAAAGCAGAGTCATTCCCTTTACAGAAAAGAAACCTAAAAGTATTAGTATAAAAATCAGTGGTTGTTTTAATTTCTTGTTTCTTTTCATTGGCCTAATTTATTTTGATATGTAAAGCTGAATTTCATGGCATTTCACAACCAGAAAATGCAAAGGCCCATGGTTAGCCTAACTGTGGCCACTCATGCTGCTTCTGAACCCTCTCCAAAAGTCAGCTCCACAGGCATGAACTGTAAAATTGCCTGGACTATGCAACTGCAAGCCCCACCTCTTTGTCATTATTCTATTGATGACGCACTGTGTAAACAGATAGGTCTATTTGTTTTATACTGATGATAACAGAGGTGCATGAATAGCCAACACAGTAATGTGAAACTTAATTGAAGATACAAAAAAAAAATATTTTAAAAATTTATTGGATTGTAACATAATACTGAAGTCACTCTTCCAGACATATTTCTAACAGTTATTTTTTCCCCAATCCCATTTTAATTTCTTCCTTTGTCTTAGAATAAGAATGCATCTTCAAAAAGAAGGAAACATGACAAATATAAATACTGTTTTGATACTTCATAACTTTTTAACTACTTAGCCATTGAAGTTAACTACCTATGTTCACTGACCTGCTCCCCAGTAGTTCTTTTTTCACTTAACTGATTCCATCTGGTAACTGTTTAAGATAGATATCACTAGATTTGATCCATTACACTATTTTTGGCATAGTCTAATATTCACATTCACACTGGGATAGTCAAGAACTCACATTTCTTGTTAACAAGTGATTACTGGACTATTTGTGGAAGCTTGTAAACAGCTACGAATACATACTTCTTGTTTTAAAGGTCATAAAATTTGGAAAGCTGTAACAGAAGCCAAAAGAGGTGAAAAAAGGATACTCAGCTTTTTCTAACATATTTCTTAATTTTGCATATTTAGCTTCATTCAACTGCCAGTAAAGGCAACTAAAAGACTCATAAGAAATTCATTTAAACTGATCATCAGAGATCTAGCTCTTTATAAGCCTATTATGTTCAGTATATTTATTGCAAAGAGTCATATTCCAAACTGTTGATATAACATGACTATGTTTGTGTTTAAAAATATCCTTAATTGTTATTGACACAGGTGTAATATAGAGACATAGGGAAAGGTGCAAATATCTCTATTTTAAGATGATGGACAAAGCTGGTTTTGGAACCACTATTTCAGTCCAGGATTATGGATACAATTGTACTTATGTTCTGCCTTAGAACACTGCACACACAACTCAGATCTGAGTTTACCAATGGTTTTCACATGCAGTCTTGTATTTACATTAAAGCTCTTGAAACAGATGCAACTTGTTCAGTCTTAAGCCTCTGCCTGGCAGCACACTGCAGAGAGATGGAGTCTGGCAGGTTTGTGTACACTAATAACACATCTAAGGATGTGTGTAACACATACTATCTACCCAAAACTGTGCAGGTCTGGTCCTGAACTCAAAAAATGCAACTTCATCGACTCTAGTGAGCTCAGCAACCTGAACACAATGCCAGGCTAACACAGCCAGGCTCTACCTAGAGTTGAAGTAGCGCATCCCCCGTGGTGGTGGATAACAATGTGCCATGCTCCACTCCCTCATCACCTGATGCCATCAGTCTGCACACAAGGACGGCGCTGCTGCCACTTGCAAATCTACAAGTGGGCAGTCTGAAAGTGCAAGCAATCCTGAAGACTGAACAAAAGAAACAAGTCAAATGAGTCAAATCTGTTGCCAAGCAACTTGAAGAGTTAACAGCCAAAAGTCACTTACCTAAACCCTCATGTACATAAGTTTTACCCATGTTTTATTTATGTAAATCCTGATTACACTTAGAAAATCATTATTTTTATGTAAAAACCCCAAGCATGTGGTAGCATGTGTGTAAAACCATCTATGTCTGAATGTTTGACTCAAAAATAAAAGTGAATAAAGAATAAAGGAAGAGAAAAAATTTAGCAAAATATTGAAGTCATATGCAGCAGGTAAACTCCCAAAGAACAACAAAAGCTCCTCACAGTAGAAATCAAGAAAAAGGTGGCATTGAAACTACTTAACCTGCAGCGATATTGTCAGGGATGTCACCCACAGGTACTGATTAGGCTGTGACAAACAAGGTTGTCTTTACATGCACATTCTGCTACCAACAATGTCTATTCGCTTTAACTGTGGAGAGGCAGACACCCTTCCTCGTGACAGGATTGTAATACCTCTCTTAATTCAACACGCCTGAAGAAAAATCTTTAGGCTGACACTAATCTTTGCTAACTTTAGAGCAACTACAACTTCACTGACTATAAATAAGTAGGAAAAAGGCATAGTTGCAATTGTATTTATTACAAGGCAAAACAAAACAAGCTTCAAGCTTAAAACCCCCACAATAAATAACAACACTGTTCTCAGTCCTAACTCTCAGAGCCAACAGTGTGCACAAGGAACTTTCAGAATACTTCCACAGAAAACAGAGAAATAAGCTTGTTGCCAGTAAGTGACTTGACTCTGGGCTTGCTTTTCAGCTCTCCGAACTCCCAGTTTTATGGAGTGTAACAGTCTTCATTTCTCTTTCTGACATATTTTTTTCTCCTTACCTCTCACCAGCAAAAAGATAATCCAATCTACCTTCTTGATTTCATGTGAGCACTTTAACTGAGTCCAAGAGATTCCATCAAATCATGGCAAGACTTAGCAAATGATCAATAAATAGTTACGTATCTACAGTGTTTGCAACAATGTACTGCTGTCTGAATTTAAACTTCTTTTCCAAACTCCTAGGGTGGTTTGCATAACAAAGGATTCAGGTAGACCTCTCTTTCAGTCTTTTTCAGTACGACAAACCCTCTAAAGAATGAGTTCCTTCCTGAATCATCAGGGATTCACAGAAGCTTCTCTCCCCAGACTTCAAGCTTTCCAATATAACCTCTGCTTTTCACTAGTTTTCTGTGTTTAAAATAAATCTTTAGCAGCCCTGGTCTGGTAAAGGGACAGGGGAAAGAAAATGCCTAGAAAAGAGTAACTCTTAACTTCTTACTTAACAGATTTTGCAATTAGTCCAAACCACTTGCAAGACCTTTAAAGAGAGGAGCACTAATTCCCTTCACAGGCCAGCAACAAGGCCCAATTACTGAATTGTATCATTAAGGCTCTGTACAAAAAAACACAGGTCTAGGTGAATCAGGAAAGTTGATTTGTAAACCACAGAAATACTCAGGAACAAGAACTCAAAGAACTGCAAAATGGAGTCTTACTTTCTAAATGCCCTCTGGGATTTTCCTTGTTACTTTCCTCAGGGACTAGGAGAATTCTTCTGTCCCTCCTCTGTCTTTCAGAGGAGTTCCTCTGATGATTTAGGCTTCTTCAATACTGCACTTGCTACATCAGTCTTCTTCTTACTCGTGAAAAATACTGAGCACAAAAAGGTGACTTACTCAATTGACTTCTAGGTGTGGAAATACAGAACAAATGGTGTTTGCTTTTCACTCTAATTCCCTGAAAAATTCAGATTCTATTCAGAATGATTCCAAAACATCTATCTTCATGGCACTACACTGCAAAGTGAACAAGAATCATGAAATTGCTTTGAGTAACCTAGTACATTAGATGACACAGTGCATCACTACACAGTACCAATAGCCCAACTCCCAAACCTAAAATGGAAACTCTAATGCAGTACTGTTTTCAGGCTCATTGATCCTATTTAACACTGCGTTAGTCCAGGTGAAAACCTGTGCTGAAATGCCTATATTTCTTTGAGTTCTGGAGCTGACAAGGTTTGCAAGAACTTAAGGGTCTTTGGATAATGCCTGAGTTGGGCAGTTTTTCTTCGGATGACTGCAAATAAATTAGAGTTGAAATCTACAAGGGAGCAGGAAAAATGAAGACAAGATGGAAGTGAAAGATATCAAATCTGAGAAACAGAGGAAAAGACAAAAAAGAGAATTCTGAAGAAGAGGAGAGAGAAGGAAGAGAACAAAAATGACCTCAGCAATATGTCCATATATCAGCTTTGTTTCGTCAGGGGAAAATTGTAGTACACAGGGCATGACTCTCCCTGTTTCTGTCCCAGTTTCACTGGAGGACTCACATACAACTTTTTGTCAATTATCGTTGCCCTTCCTTTCTTCCCTTATCTTCCTCCTCTTTTTTTTGATTGCAAGTGACTCGGAGAATACTTTGAAAGATCAGAACTAGAACAAACAAACAAACAAAAATAAATAAATATTAAAATGCTTATATCTTTGGATAAAGATGTCCTAAACCAAGTGTAAGTGATATTTTACTATATACAACATGGGATGGATTGACCCAACAAATTTAGTTAAGTAACACACTTATTTCAAATTTCAAGTATTTGATAGCATAAAAAAATAAAGTTCTCCTATCATCAGGTTGCATTTAAAGTTAGAAGTTCTTACTGAGGCAGTGGAATTTTAGAGGTAAATAAACTCTCAGTTCCCTGCATGTATCTAACCAAAAAATTCTGTGCTTCATGGCTTTGTGATGATTTGTTGTAGAAATACCTGAGTGTGCGACGATCCTTAAAATGTGTCATATAGTACACATAGGACTAACGTTGAGCACCAAGGACAGAATGGCATGGAAGGAAAGCAAAGGTGGGATGTGAGGACTGGTTAACAAATCCTGGCAAGGTTTCTGCCACTCAGCAACAAAAGAGAACAGTGCTATCAGGAAGCCTCGCATTCCCTGAGCTCAATGGGCTGGTCCCAGTCATTCATTAGTTGAGACCAATCCACGCCCTCCTTCCTGCCCATCTTCCTGATAACCATAGTTATGACAGGCTTTGCATGGCACCATATTAATTTTAGCTCAATATTGGCAAATTACTTGATTTGTTGTTTCGAAAACACAAATAATAGAGGTAGATGGTTTGGTGCCTGTTACTACAACCTGATCTTATGAAAACTTGACAGGTCACCTTATGCCCTTAAAGTACAGTACATATGGTGCAAGATTTATGCTGTGATTTTTGGTCCATTTATTTGTGGTCCTACACTCTTGCTTGGAAAGGTCAGTGCTGACAGTGGTCACATTGCTGGGAAAAAGCTGCACAGATTTCTGTGTACATTCTGGTTGTGGCAGGATTACCAACCCTGATAACACCTAAAATCCAATCTGAGAATGCATACAATGCAAACCATCATGAAAGTTTGACTGCTGGCACCAGGGTTTTGCCCTGGTGTTGGATTATGCTAAAACCACCCTGGTTCACCAGACTTCAAATACACATCTTGCTTTTTGAAGCAGGATTTGACAGATAAGTTAGTCTGCTGACTGTAAATCTGTGACTACCAGTCAATCACTTTATGCTATAAAAGTCCAGTCCCCTTTCATACAGTCAGGTTCTTCTGACATAACCCTTCCTGAGGGGTATGTGTGAAGATTCCTCCCTTGGGTTGGGACACCATCCAAGGATACTCCTCAAGGCTGAATGAAAGAGATCTCCCCACAAGCAATCAAATCTCTGCTTAATACTTATACTTTTTGTAACTTTAATACCTTTGCTTCAATAATTTCCTCCATATAGTGCACTACTACACTACTAGTAGTTTTTGGCTTTATATTGTGTAGCACATAATTCTAATTAAGATCTTTGTCTGATAATTTATAATAATAAATGATTTATTTTATATAAATATTCCTATTTTGACAAGCATTAAAACCTGTGGGACAAAAGTGATTCAACCACCCTTCTGTAATTCCTTAAATTTAAACTGTTGACGTAATCTGAGATTAAGACTGGATCCAGCCACACCTAGACTCTTCTCTGAGAAGGGTTTAGGAAATAAGGGAGTCCTTTCTGCACCTTGTGACTCAATGGCAGGGCTTCTTTAATAAATTTTGCCTAAGCCTTCCATTCTCAGCTGTGACACTGGTCCCACCTTAAATGTGTAAATGCTATTGATGCATTCATTTGTCTCTGCATACATGAGGAGCGAGTCATTATCATTTCCTTTTGTGGAAGAATGGATCAGTTTAACAGCCTGCAGATGAATCCAATACAGTACACAGGCAAAAAGCCCACCTCTACACTCCTGCTATTTTCATGTACTAATTCACACTCCGTTTCTATATATGAACAAATAAACTGAAGAAGTCTAAACCAGATTATAATACAGCAGCTTTGAAAGACAAATAGAATATATTTTTTCTCCACAGTGAACAACTTGGATCTTTTTCCCTGAAACTTTATAGTGCTTTGGTATTTTATTTTGATAATGGTAACCTTAATATATTTTGTATGAGTTCATAACCTGAAGGTTAATTACCATTCACCAGAAATGAGAACAGTGTTGTTCAAAGAGTTTTATAACTGTATATAACAATAACCTGAAGAGTCACTACATGAAAATGATATTGCAAATGCAAATGTTGTTGACTTTCTTCAGTCTCCATGATAATTCTTAACATGCTTTCAAAAAAAAACCCACTCAATATTTTATGGGGGAAACATGATTTATATTAATGAAACTGGATGTAAAATTTGAAGATAATTTGAAGAAGCCCTTTATTATTTTTCATCACCTATAAATGCATTCAGATATATTCACTATGCTTGCAGGAGTCCAGTTCTTCTTCACAAAGTTAATTTGAATTTTAAAAAGGTAACAACAGAAATTAATTCCTTTGCAGAAAAGTAATAAAAAGTGTTAGGATCAGAGGCATAGACAAAACCTGAAACAAATTTAAAATACAATATTACAATAATGAAATTAATTTTTCATTATTTTTTGAGTAATTTTTTTTATCAACTTCCTAATGACCAAACAACTTCCTAAACTAAACCTCCCTGAGGTGTTGCACCACCTGCCACTACTAAGAGGTGTCTGGTACTGCCATGTTTGTAACTACATGCAGTACTAGAATGCTCTTAGATTTTCCTTCTTCACAAACAGGCTCAGCTCCCTCTACCTCTCCTAAGAGAACATGTTCTCTAGGCCCTGACTATCTTGGTAATGCTTTCCTGAACTCACCAGTTTCTCAGTCCAGAGAGACTGTGGAGGTTATCCAGATTCACTAAACCATGACACGGTGTACGCAATTTATTGCTGACATCAGTCCTGCTTTCGGTGAGAGCTTTAACCAAATGACTTCTCCACAACCCTTCAATA
This sequence comes from Margarornis squamiger, assembly GCA_035222235.1. Taxonomy (NCBI): domain Eukaryota; kingdom Metazoa; phylum Chordata; class Aves; order Passeriformes; family Furnariidae; genus Margarornis; species Margarornis squamiger. Next base: position 32,955,375 of record JAWWTY010000156.1, read on the forward strand.
ACTATATGGTTAACTGCATATCCAATAATTTATCATTTCGAGCCAAATGAGTTCTTTCCTTTTGAAACAAATCAAGCCAATTATGCTGGTTATAGTAGAGAAAACCAGTTATCCACAGTGAGAACAGATGATATAAACATTTGTGTACACAGCAGCAAGGGTCTCTGCCTTTAGTGTAGGCAAAAAAATGTAATCGAGAGCAATTGCAAGATGGTTTAGTTGTTACTCGAGTATTATCAAGCCTCTCAAACTTTTGTATCTTTGTAAAAGCAATTAATGTATTTATTAATGAAAAGCTAATCATGTGCTTTGTATTTCTTTAAAACGCTTATATGGAGTTTTCAGAGAATTGAACCAAATAAAGCTATTTTTACTGATTCTAAGAGCATAAAATATACACATTTCTCTCATATTAGTGCAAGCAATTGTACCTTGTATTGTGCAGACCCAGACCATATTTCATGGGTCTTCCTCACTGGGGGAAAAAAAAGAGACAAATCCACCCCCTAACTGTTCTCACTGGTGAATCTTTGATCAGGAAAATGCTATTCAGAGTACATAAAAAAGAAACAAAACTTACTAATATTTTCAGTATTTTGATGAATATTAAATGTCAATATATGCTAAATTCTTCTGAAAGCTGCTTATACTTGACTAATAAATCATATTCTCATAGAAGAAACACTCATATCTAGAGTCCAGGCTATACCAGTATATCTATTGTAAATATTGTATTAGATATTACATTATTATAAATAACTAATTATAGAAGTGCACTACCGAAGTGGAAATCTCTTAGGTTAAAATCCTAAAGAATTGCACTTAGGGATAAAATCCCATAAAGGATTTTCATTTCTATATAAAATGTTTACAGATTTGCAATAAAATATTAATGTGAGTAAAACTTCATGTGTGGTTTAGGAATATTTATTCTGCAAGCTTTTATGTAAATAAATAAATAGCTGGTTATAAGCCAAAGATCCAACTACAACAGTGAAGGGAGCAACAGAAATGTTTACATATCTGAGTCAGTTAAATACATTTGAAAAATCCCACAGGTGTAAAAGAAAAAATTTGTTTATTATACAGACTGTTCTCTTATAGAGCAGCAAGTACTTATCTTTTTAAAAATATACACACCCTAGTTTTTCATGGGTAGCATCTACAATGAAGAGTCTTTGGATAAATCCCATAGAATAGACGCTGATCTGAGAAGTCAAGATAAAGTCACCCTGGAGCTAAATATTCACAAGGTAAGGTGTGAGGATAATTTTGCCTTATAAGCAAAAATTTGTGATTTCATTACTATCTTGACATACGCATCTCATTTGTGTCTTTGTTTGCATCTCAGATCACAAAGTAGCATGCTAGGATTTTTTTGTTGTTGTTGTTTTCATCATTTGCAAGTCCAGCTGCTTTCAAAAAAGGGATTTTTGATTCTGCTTTAGACCTGTAAGTGCTATTTTAGCAACAAAAATTTGTCATTTTAAATTATTGTCAGCATCCCATAGAATTATAGCAGGCAACGGAAGGGGTGAAACAAAGGACAAAAAAAGTCAGATTAGGGAAAAAATCAAAAATTGTGAAGAATGGAAGATGGAAGAGGGCCATAAAGATGATGAAGGGTCTGGAGGGAAAGCCACATGAGGAGTGGCTGAGGTCACTTGGTCTGCTCAGCCTGGAGAAGAGGAGACTGATGGGAGACCTCATTGCAGTTACAACTTCCTTGCGAGGAGAAGGGGAGGGGCAGGCATTGATCTCTTCACTTCTCTGCCCAGTGACAGCACTTTAGGAAACAGCATGAAGCTGAGTCAGGGAAGGTTTAGGTTAGATATAAGGAAATGTTTTTTTTCACCCAGAGGGTGGTTGGGCACTGGAACAGGCTCCCCAGGGAAGTGGTCACAGCACCAAGCCTGACAGAGTTCCAGAAGCATTTGGACAACACTTTCAGGAACATGGTGTGACTCCTGAGGTGTCCTGTGCAGGACCAGGAGTTGGACTTGATGATCCTGATGGCTCCCTTCTGACTCAGTATGTTCTGTGATTCTGTGTGAGGAAGTTACCTAGTGGAAATGCAGAAATGGCAAATCAGAAGGAAGGTATAGAAGGAAAATAATTTGAAGACAAGAGTAATGAATAGCACAATGACTTGGCTTAGATGAAAACACAACAGAGAGAGGTGTTTATTCTCAGTGCCTCACAGGAAGGAAAGATAGACTGTATGACTCGAGTGAAGAAATGCTGATGATCAGACACGATGTGATCCTTTTTTAACCTTAAAAGTCTATGTGAAAGCATGAAGACACGTTGAAAACAACTAACAACTTGTTGTTTTCCTTCTTGAGTTCTGGTGGGATCATTTGCTTTGAGGTAGATGTGGACTGCCATCAAAAACACACCTTTTCACAAATAGGTTTTCTACTCATTTTATTAACTCACTGAAACTATAAGGCCATTAGATATTTAATGAATATACTAAACATGAAACAGTGATGGATAACACTGAAGTCCTCCTTTTCTGGACTAGAAGAAAGATGAAAAATGAGCTTTACTGAAAAATAAAGAAATCTATAATGAAATAAAACCTAGGTAATGTTTAATTGCTTTAATTTTAAAGTAGGTATGATTGTTGCCCTTTAATAGAACAAGGTACTTGAAATCACTAAGACTGCTTTTAAAGGAGCATGTTATGATCCTTTCTTCATAATGTGACCAGGTCCTTGTATAAGTAATCCTAATGAAGTCAAACGACCTAAAAATTATTTTAACCTTATATCAATATGTTTAGAGGTGTTATGCTATAGAGGTATAGAGTATAGAGGTGGTACTATAGGGATCCATAGTACAGCACGACAATTTATGTAGAGAAAGAATGGAAAGATGGGATAGCACAATGTATGCTCTTACTGAATACTAAAGCTTAGATTTGTTTAATTTGGAATAAAATTATTAAGTAAAGGTTGCTGAATGGTTATTCAGTTCACAGGCAGAAACATGGTATGTGCCTGTGTGAACAGTAATAATTTAGAAGAAATAACCTTTCACAATACTAAATTATTTGAGGAAATACCTTAATAAAATAATAATAAAGAAGTCATAGCGTGTTATTGGTTCTGATGTATTTGCTAATTTGCAGAGATGCTGTATTTCTAATTTCTTACATTTCTTTTCTATTGCCCAAAGATGCATACAAATATCTTGCTTCACAGACTGCACTTATTTTTTATTTTTTTTTTTCTTGGTATATATGCAAAGCTCAAGGATTATCCAATAAAGAGCATTCTTTGATCACCTTCACCAAAGGTAATAAAGGCTGTTCTTTACACAGACTGCATCTGATTTTTTTCTAGACTATTAAGACAAATATCAATATGGGCTGTCATTCAACCTTCAGGTGCAGTTAAAATAGAAAAATGATAAGAGATACTTAGTAGCTACTTATTTTACTAAATTGGTCTGTTTAAAACAGAGTATGAGTTTCATGGCAATAAAGGGTCTTGTGGCAAAGTGGTATCTCCTGAACTCCATCAGCGGAAAGTAGTGTCAGACTAGTCATGGTGAACGCAAGTTTTAATTTCTCGTAGCACAGAGATCATGTCCTTATAGACTTAGGATCTTTTCTACAGGAAAAAAGGGAATTGCATCTTTCAGGCCTAACAACCAATAAATATCTCTCTTAGGAATCATTGCTCACAGAGATTCAAAGTTTTTGTTCATAACTTTGATATGTGTATCACTTATAAACTTGCAAAAATACACTAAAAAAACATACCAAATTATATAAACCCCACTTGGCCAGGTAAAACTCTCAAGTCTATGCAAGCAATATTAGTGTATCACAATACAAAAGCCTGGTGAGGTTATAATAGGAATGTCCAGAAGTGCCACATGATTAAACAGAGCTTATGACTGCACAGCTGGGAAGCTTTCATCTTTACCCACTTCCGATAAGGGCTATAACTTTTTATTCATAACATAACATAACAACATAACATAACGTAACATAACATAACATACATAACATAACATAACATTTATTCATCATTTGCCCCAAAATCTCAAGTACTGCATAAGACCAGACTGGTTCCATATAGATCAGAGCCCAGCTTCTTGCTCTATATAACCTAAAGCCGGCCCTAAACTTGGAAGATCTCAAAATGAGATTTACTTCTTAACAAGATGTCAGTGAAGACCAGGACAATTTTACAAGGAATCTTAGAACAATATTCAGTAAATTTCATCCTCCTCATGCCTGAAGCTACATTGTTTACCACTCTGACCATAGTCTTAAGATCAAACTAAGTGAAATACTTTATGATTTGTTTTGCAGTCAGATTTTCACTTAGTTGATTACATTTAGATGGTGGAATCTGGGCCCAGGAGCCAGAAGTGCCTGAGTTCTCCTCTCGGTCTTGAAACACTGTGAATACATCAATTTCTCTGTATTTATATTACCTTTGAAGGAGTGTTGTGAAGAGTAATTATGATTTTTAAACTACCTTGCAAATGTGATCATATAAAGAAAACCATCTAGTGAATGAGGCATGGGAATTAGGACTAACCAGGGATGAAGATATTGAGTCACCTGCAGAGCCATAAACCTTAGCTTAAAGAGAAAACAAAATTAGTTAAAAATGGATAAAATTCATCAGATGTATCTAAAGGATGCAAGCAAAACCAAAAGAATACATGTATGTCCACAAATTGGTTCTTGTAATTCAGAGGCAAAGCCTCTGAGCGCCTGTCTGCTTCTTATTGTGTCTCAATTTGGCTCTAAACACTCAAGCAACATTTTTTCGGTAGAAGGACTTATTGTCACCAAACATTCTGAATTAGTCATTGCATATTAATCTTGACTCTTTCTTTCCTGCAAACTTTTAGCTAATAAAGACTGCAATGGCTCTCACCATCCATCCATCCATGCATCCATGCAGCATATTTTCTCCAGCAGCAGAGAAACCTTATTGCTGATACCAAGACAAGCACAGCAGAGGTGTGGGCAGAGCTAGCAGGTATGAAGGTATTTTCCACTTACAACGTCCAGAACAAGCACAAAGAAGGTATTTGCCTTCTTTGTGCCTGAGGAAGACTCTTTTTATTATTCTTTCTATCAACTTCTTTATGCCCACAGAATAGCTGAACTTTCTCACTCAGCCCTTTAAATGAACAGTTGCAATATCTAATCTTTATAACATACTTTCCCATGTTGTTTAGTGACTGTTTAGTGAGCATGCTGTACTTTAGCAGCACCTTTTGTGGTTTCTGCTCTAAGTTTAAGAACTTCGAAGAAACAAGGATGTAAACAGGACTGATGGATATATTACTAAATCATGATCCCCCAGAGCCCTGTTCAGCTAATGGAAAAGTCCACAGTATCACAGGTGTTGTGGATCCTGAAATCAGGGCCTGCATACCAGATTCACGTCTGCATATTTAGGCAGTTTTGAATCATAATGTTTTTATTCATGCAAGCCCAGCTCGGATCCAGAAATTACTGCTTCTCTCTGACCGAGCTCTCCAAAGGATTTCATTCCATAAGTTTTCTTCCAGTTTGACTTACCCTTACTTGCTTTTACATATCTAATTCTCTTAATATATTCACAATAAAGAAGGCAGCAATGCATCATTTTTAAGATCTTGGTGGCTGGAGGCTGGGAACTAAAAGCCCGAGATTTCATTGTTTCTTCTCATGGAGAATAGGGTAAATTCTTTTCCCTGGGAAGAGACCAGGATTCTGATCCCTCTCATGTTTTTTGACATAAAACACTAAGATTAAATACAACACTGATTTGAAATTAATAAAAGTATGGGAACTTCCAGTGCTTAGTACCTCTTCAAATAAAATGGCAGAATGTTTTAAAAAATTCTCTCTAATTTTTCATTCATGGTTTCAAAATGGCATTTCTGTTCAGACATACAAACTACCTACCAGTTCTGAATAACCTTGAGCTGAATTGGATAAATGCCTATGAAAAAGTCAGGTATAGGATCTCTCTGTTTAGACATTTTCCCAACTAAATATCCAAACTTTCAGGCTATGTTTGCAAATATCATCCTTCACTTTTCCTCAAGTCTTCTGTGCTCTGAGAAGTAAGTGAAACATTTTGAACTCATAAGAAAGACTGTCAGATCTCCCAAACAAAGAAATGAAAACAAAAATAATAAACAGAAAAGCCAAAAGCTATCAGTATCTTACAAGCTAATAAAAAGGAAAATGCAACAAGCAGCACAAAGCCTAAAAATAACCACCGCAGGGCTCCAGTTCCTTGGCTTTGTGGAATTTAAAGGTCTAGGCTCCTGAATGCAAGCAGGTGAGAATGGTTACAGGGGAAGGATGGACACAGCCTTCAATATAATAAAAACATTCCCGATCGGGAGGAAGCCGATGTTTCTGTATGCAGTATGCAGACAGGACATCTCAGCACTGTAAAAATGGAGTTTTAGAAACATGTTAATACAAGTGTTAAAATAGTCTGTTGTTAAAGTTTCGAGAACTTTGATGCACCATTTTTCTTAACAGATTATCTTAGTATATGCATATGGTCTCAAATTTTCATGCCAAATGCCGTACTTGGAAAACTAATTTAATTTTCCTCTATACATCCTGCTTAATATTTGTCCTTCATTCACATTGTAATATTTATTGCTAAGCCATACACCAAAAGATTGTAGAAATCTTGTTATTTTTATTAGGTAGGGCTCCCTAAGAAGGAAATGTTCAAAAAATATATCATAGATTATTGACTCATGTTTAAATGATATTTTCACTTAATAATAATGAGTGTAACAGAATGAGTAGTTGAGTAAAAGGTTATATCTATAAAATTATTAAAAAGGATTCAATTATACCTAACAGGTACTAGCGAAAATGCACCCAGCCATGGCTACCTATACTACAGTTGCACTGTCTCAGGTGGAAATTGCATATTAATGTGGCCCATTTAGTTTATGCTATAGACTTCTCTGAAGGAGGAACAGTGAGGGGACTAAGATAAAATACTAATGGAACATAATAAAATGTGGATGTTGATGTTGAGAAACTAATGGCAATTTTGTACTTCTGCTGCTCTAAGTGCCCTACTGTTAATAACGACTAATTTTAATTTCTCCATTTAGTATTTTAGTAGTTTTTAATTTTTCCCTAAAAGAGAGAAAGGTAGAATGACGTGCTACTTAGTAAACTCAGTCTTATCAGAAAAAAACCAAAAACAAAACAAACAACATTTTAAAATCAATTATCTTTCAACTGCTTTTGCCCTTCTTTAACTTTACCTAACATTAATAGTCTTTTTATTGTATATTGTGTATCTTATCAGAGCATTTGAAGATGTAAAGCACGGAGACAAAAATTCCAATATTCAAAGATATCAAAGATATTAAAAGTAATAGTTTATTATTGTTAGTTTGGTTTTTAATCAAATTTGGGTATCTTTTTTCTATTTGATGACTTTGCTACTGACTGACCCTTAAATATTACTGGAGTCCAGAATCTAAGTGTACTTATTCCAGAATTTGTTTCAGGGCTGGAGTATACATGGTAATACCTAAAAAGAATCTATCCTATGCATCTACTTACCAATGAAGTTTTTGATCTTTATACAGAAACACACAGAGAAGTAACAATACAAGATAATTCAAAAATACAAAAATACAAGATTTAATTCAAGAATTACCTATAATTCTTTCAATTATCGCACTTCCTCATTTCTCATCATCCTGAAGCTTTATCCATACAGTAATTAAAAATGATTTTCCCTACTCTGTTGACAAGTCTTCGATTTTGGTATGACAACTCTTGTTTTATAATGAGGTGAAAGGTTATTGCTGGTAAAGAAAAACGGACTTCTCTACTTGCTAATGACTGTCAGGTATTATACTTCTGTGATCATACTGTGTTTTTGGGAAGAAAATAGTCATATGGGGTTCCAAATGTGTACTGGCATGTCTATTTTTATAACACAAACAACCATGAATTTAAGGTGACTTTCTCCAAAATTAAAAAGAGTAAAGACTCTTTCTTGCATCTAGCAGTGCCTATTTCTTCCAGTAACTTTAGGGGTTTAAAAGGAGCTGTGAACAAAAAATCACAAACATAGAATTATCTTTTTGGCATCTTTATGGGCCAGTGAGGAAAGGGAGGATAAGGTCTGATGAAAGTTATGTCCTGTGTTTTGAAGGCTAAACCTCTAGACTGGAAGTTAAGTGTCCATCTGTGTCATTTACAAAGTAAGTATGTAAAATCTGCATTGCTTATTTTAAACAGTGTTTTCTTGGCTCTAAATGGTGTTAATTTTCTGTTGTTTTCTTCTCCATTTGGTATGTAAAATGTGCACAACTGTCATCTCAAACTAACAGCTCTAGATGACCTGGCTTCATTTCTGCAAAATACTTAGACCAGTTGCTCACAAAGGCTTTTGTGGCATCTCTGGGTGGCGTAAAAATGATTTAAGCAGTTCCTAAAGTAAAAGGACTAAGGCCAGTTTATAGAATCACTGTGCTACCTGACCTTCTTAGTGATAACTTCCACTATGGAAAGACTTTCCATCCTCTGGCCTTTGGAAATACCTAGCTTTAGTTAGCCACTGATTCATTTCCTGCAGCTCTTTAAACACAGCCAGTTCTGTGTGTGCTGCTGAGGGTCGGTATTATTTAAGCATTGTTTCAGAGACTTCCTGTCCCTGAATTCTGTAAGAGACAACAAGTCCTTTTTTATTGGTTGGTTTGGTTTTTTTTTTTTTTTTTTTTTTTGTTTGTTTTGTGTTGTTTTTTTGTGTTTTTTTCTTAAGGGGTGTACATTTCTCCCTAAGTGGAAACAAGTCCTTGGGGAAAAAGCTTCTGCAAATGACTGATAAGGAGTAGAAAAGGAAGTACAGACTCAAAGCATCTAGTTTTTCAGCCGATTAAATTCCTCCAAGTCTAGGGCATCAAAGAATCCAAAGTCTACTTATAAGAACAATGGGAAATTAAATGTATCCTTTGCATATTTTCATAAAGAAAAAGATGTTCTCATAAGGTGCATTAGAGATTACCTGATTCTGTGAGCCTTAATTTATCAGCTGTTATGTTGCCACAGAGTATGCAGTGACAATGACAGCAATAAAAGAAAAATCCAAGAGCTTTGAGACCTTGTTTCTCTGTTTGCTTTCAATAATAATTCAGGCTTTGTGTCAAAATAATGATAAGTATTCCCACAAAGATGAACTATTAGTGATGGGACTTTGTTTCTTAGTTTCTTATCACATCAAAAAGGGTAAGTCTTTAATTGTTTTATTAAATATTCATTTTGGTGGCTGTGAAAATATTAGAAACAAAAATATATTACACAAATGGGTTTATAACTTACTCTGTCTTAAGGCAAATCCAGCCATAAACCACATTCCCTCTTGATTAATATCTCAGCAGTGTTTACTATTATTCAACTGCTAGTACAATGTTTATTCTGTTCATTATACTGCTTCCTGTATCACTGTGGTGTTTATTGTTCTTCTGTGTATTTTTGACCACTAATGTTTTATCTACAGCTCTACTATTAAATTTACTCTTTTTTTTTTTTTTTAAATATGGATTCCATCCTGCTTGTATATTGCTGAATTTTTCAAACCTTTAACATAAAACTTTCCTAATATTGATTGACAACATGAAGTCAGAACAGTTAAGTAGCCTTAGAAACAGCCTTTGCTCATGGGATGGTTTATATAGCACCAGGCCTGCTGGAGACAGATAGGGTTCACCTGTCTGAAAGGGAGAGAAGGATTCTAGCCTGTGACTTGTCAGAGCTGACTGAGAGGCCTTTAAACTAGGTTTGAAGGGTGAAAGGGATAAGACCAGGCTCATCAGAGATGAGCCAAGGGGTGGCATGCCAGGTTTGGAGGTGAAATCCATATCCCAGCTGAAGTGCGTCAACCACTCCCTGGCTCTGAAGTGTGCTAACCACACAAGAACACACTTGCAGTCTTATGAGCCAGGTACTCCTGAGGTAACAGAAGCCAACAGGGAAACACCAGGAAGTTATCTCAAAGAAATTAAGGGCCATACTCTAAGAAGGCAACAGAGATGACAGCCCAGCTGAGGCCCCTTTACACCAGTGACTGTGGCATTGGCAAAGAACAGGTGGAGCTGGAAGACACTATGCTGCTAGAAAGTTATGCCTTTGTTGCTGTAACTGAAACCTGGTGGACTGAATCCCACGATGGGAGTGCAGATATTGATGGCTACAGGCTGTTCATAAGAGACAGGAGAGGAAGGAGAGAGAAAGAGGTTGCCCTTTAAATTGAGAGTTGTATTGAGTGTGAGGAGCTGTCTTGGAAGAGCAGATATGAGCAGGTCAAAAGCCTGTGGTTAAGAATCAGAGGCCAAGGCAAAAACAGGAACCTCATGGTTGGTGTCTACTACAGGCTGCCTGATCAGTGGGAGCCTATTGGCACAGCCTTCTTGATCCAGTTATGTGAGCCGTCACACTTGCAGGCTCTCATTGTACTAGAAAAGTAGCATGGCAAGTTGTAGGCAACCCCAGAGACCCTTGGAATGCATGGAGGATAACTTCTTGAGCATCCCTACCAGAAGGGGTGTGTTACTGGATTAGTTGGTCACCAATACAAATGAGCTAATCAGGGAGATCAAGATTGGAGGCAGCATGGGCTGCAGTGATCATGCATTGGTGGATTTTGCAGTCCTGAGGAATATGAGTCAGGTAAGGAGTAAAGTTAGACTCCTGAACTTTAAGAAAGTAGACTTTCAGCTCTTCAGAGAGATATTTAGCGGGACGCCATGGGAGACTGCCTGCAGAGAAAATAGAGTGTAATGGAACTGACAGATCTTTAAGGAAGCCTTCCATATAGTGCAAGATCTAGCAATCCCCAGGAATGAGAAACCAGGCAAGGGATGCAAGACTGGCATGGCTGAGAAGGGAACAGTTGATCAAACTAAAGAGAAATACCTACATCAATGACAAGTGGTGTCCCACAGATGTCCATATTGGGACCAGTGTTATTTAATATCTTCATTAAATACATTAAATGAAAGGATTGAGTGTACCCACAGCAAGTTTGCAGGTGACACTAAGCTGAGTGGTGTGGTTGACACACTTGAGGGATGGGATGGGATGGGATGCCGTCCAGAGGGATCAGAACAAACTTGAGAAGTGGGTTCATGAGAATCTCATGAGGTTTAATAAGACCAAGTGACAGGTTCTGCAACCCCCAGTACCAATACCAGCTGAGGGATAAAGGGACTGAGAGCAGCCCTGCTAAGAAGGACTTGGGGGTGCTGGTGGGTGAGAGGCTGGACATGAGCCAGCAATGTACACTTGCAGCCCAGAAAGCTAATCATGTTCTGGGGTGCATCAAAAGCAATGTGGACAACAGGGCAAGAAAGGGGATTCTGCCCCTCTACTCTTCTCTGGTGAGACCCCCAGCTGGAGTGCTGCATCCAGCTCTGGAGTCCCCAGCACAGGAAGGACATTGACTAGTTGGTGAGAGTCCAGAACAGGTTCACCAAGACCTCTCCTATGAAGAAAGACAGAGAGTTTGCTTTGTTCAACCTGGAAGAGAGAAGGTTTCAGCATTACTTAATTGCATCTTCTCAGTACCTGAAGGGATGGAGAGGGATTTTTTTATAAAAGCATATAATGACAGGGCAAGGGGGAGTGGATTTAGACTAAAAGAGAATAGATTTAGATTAGATATTAGAAAAAAAATCTTGAGGGTGGTGAGGCACTGGAAGAGCTTGCCCAGAGAAGTTGTGATGGCCCATCCCAGGAGATGTTCAAAGTCAGGCTGGATAGAACTCTGAGCAACCTGATTTAGTGAAAGGTGCCCCTGTCCATGGCAGGGGAGTTGGAACTAGATGATCTTTAAGGTCCCTTCCAACCCAAACCATTCTATGATTCTATGGTTCTCTCTAGCTACATGAACCTACCTGAACAAACTGCTTCTGCTACCAACCTTTCCAAGCTATTCTGCTGTCTCAGAACAGCAGTATGACTCAGATGTTGGTAACATAATTAACCTTTCCTTGGTTCTTTCCTTGAACCATTCTTTTCTTGTACCATTTTTCCCCACATAAGAAGGATGCTGTCTCTAGAAAGAACCAGGGATGGGCATATTATGGGTCTATATAATCCATATAGTGACTTGAACAGAATACATCAAGGGAATATGCTATTTGGCAGATGTTTTCACTTCTTCTGATGAAGAAGCTGCATAAACACATCATGAACATGAAGTTAGCTATTGGGCTGAAATACTCCCTACTGATGCTTCTGGAGCTGTTATGTGGTCTGAGGCAGAAATCTCTTCTGTGTTTCTGCTATGTGGCCCAGAAATTATAAAGTCCCCAAATAAGTAATGTGTGAATGTGTGGTTTGTAGAATATAAACAAGCCACACCAATGGGTTTGAGAAAAGACCAGCAAAGAGAAGTTCATTGCTAAGACCCAACTCAATTAAAGAGCATGGGATACTTCAAAATGGAGACTGAAGCTTTTAGAGACCTATATCAGTACTTGTCAGTTAAACAGGCCACTGAGGAAGACAGACATGAAAAAAGAAACAGGGAATATGCCATGTTTTCAAAGGCAGAGAGAAGAGTAAGTCATATGCAGAACTGATATGATAGTATATTAATGGTAAAAGGAGTAACTACATTTTCTAACTTTGGATGGTACCTAAAAGGTAGACTAAGTCTTAACTCTTCACTTTTTTCTTTCACTTCTTAGAGATTTCAGACACGGAAATAACACATCTATGACACTTAAATGTTATATGAAAATTCTTTCACATGAATGGCAAAATTACAGTAAAAAATAAGATCATTAAAGAAGAAAAATAATGGAAGCAAACTACATTTTTTGTGCAAGTACATTCATGTCATAGGTATCCAGAAAAAAACAAACAAATAACAAAACATGAGAAGCAAGATGTTAGATTTGTAGGATATTTTTTTTCCCTGAACCTAAGACCAGTTGTGCAATTTCCTATAAAGCTGTAAGTTACTGGTATTTTGCAGTCACTTCAACAGCACCCCAGACAGGTTTCGCATCAGGGGCGTGGGCTGCACACTGCAGACTGTCCCTTGTTAATATTGTGGGTTTTCCTTTCATAAAGCCTCAAACTATTTGTGCACGGAACACGTTTGGTCCAGTAACCAGAAAAAAATATCATCTGATCTAAATGTAACAGAGATGGGAAGGGCCTCAGTACTAACAGTAGGGAGCTACTTATTAGCTAGTTTTGCTCCAAATTGCTAGGTAATGTAGAAACAGCCTGCTCCAGACCTGAGAGAAATTCACAGGAGTCCATGCAAAATGCACTGAAGACCTTCCTTGGCTTAAGTGGTACTGTGTTGAACCAAAGAATTTTCACATGAAACAAAACAGCTTTTACTGATCAGCTCTGTTCCCAAATGAGTTGAATCAATTGCATTTTGTAATGCATCCCTGTCTCTTTAAGTTCAGCATTGTTTTTTTTGGGTTTGTTTGTTTTTTAAATGTCTTTTTTATTTTAAATATCACTCTTTAAATACATTTTAAGTAGTACTATTTTATAGTATTTTCACCTACTTATCTATTGGCTGTAAATACACGTTTAGGTGATAACTGATAAAGATTCAAACATACGTTTATCCAGATTGTATTTCAACTTCTCTCTCAGTTGCTAACACCTTTTTACTAGTGACCTCTTCCAGCAGATGTCATTATGTTGTAAGCAGCAAACAGAAAGCAGGCAAAACCTGTACTGCAAAACCGGAGCACCAGAAAATGTTTAGTGCTCTTACTAATTGAATGTGTGCATATGAAAGGAGTTGCACAGTAAACAAAAACATTAGGTAATCTCTTATTTTTCACACTCTTGCTCAAATGTATTCAAAACACACTTTCAAACCTTGCAAGAAAAAAATGAAGACTCTTAAAATGCAAAATTACCTCTATATTTAAAATGTGTGTTTGAGCTCAGGTATCTCATTATTTTCTTATACATATGGATTGACTTCAATATTACTAAAATTGGACATTGCAGAGATGAAGTGCAACATATGCTTTCTAATACACAAATGCTACTAATTCTTCTTTAGACAAAAAGACAATATAGCCTAAATTTCATTACTATGGGAATTACTTAGGTTCAAGTAATTGAACAGGAGGCTCAACAAAACCTGTTATTTCTGAGGTATGCTGTGATACTCTTTAAGTGTAAGTAATGTGGAACTTATAGTCAGGTACTATAGCACCTGAAACTAGTGGTCCAAGTTCTCATGTATTCAGTGTATGAGGTCGTTGTAATCCACAGACATGTCGTGATTCAGGAGAGGAAATTGTTTGTCCTGGGATGTGTGCAACCTTTCCTGCCCCTCAGTTAGTAGAGCTCAGAGATGAATACATGATTTCACCTCAGAGATGACTATATGCTAGCTATAACACTGACCCACCACTGAGCATCCACAATTGCCAATTAAATCCCAGAATATTAAAGTATCCCACATCAGGGTTACTGCACCTGTATTTCAACTGCAGTGGTATGACTGCCGATGATCTTTTACAGTGGAGGCAGGAACATCTAGGAGTGGAGCAACATTAACATGAGCAAATGGGAAACGTGACAGTCACTGCTGACTGTGAATCTGCATCCAGACACTGCCTAATCATTATTAGCCATTGTTATGTTGTAGTAGCACTCTTGGGATGGCAGTCAGAGATTAGGTTTCCCATGGCAAAGTGCATGAAAAGAGGGCCTGGAGAAAGTTGTGGTCCAGGTGAGTAGCTGCTGTGCCAAATACTGGTTTTGCACAACACCACAGGCTTCCCCTACAACATTTCTAAGCAATCCATACCCTGGAAAAAACAGGGTTATTACAGTCACTTAAAGAACAAATAATTTCTCTATGACATAAAGAATAGCACAACCTATGGAAGCAGCAACATAATTTTCTGCAGTATTGTTGATCATAAATTGTATAGATCATAGAATCAGCTCCAAAATCAAGTCCAACCCTTGATCCAACACCACTGTGATTACTAGTTCATGGTCCTCAGAAGGTAAGTTCTGTGATTTAAAGAGTACAAAATATTATTTCAGAGGAAGAATACCCCTTCTTCAGGGAAAAGGTAATTATACAGTCATGTGTGATGATAGCCCTTTCGTTTCCTTATGCTCTATTTTGGAGATGTTGGTTTCTAATGCTGGCTATGGTCAGCATCTCTTTTTATATTCATATTATATTTATAATAATATTTTATATTATTATAAAATATCAAAAAGCATTAAAAGAGCTGTATCTACACACTTAATTGCAGTGATATTCAATCTGTCCTAGAAGTGCCCCTGGGAATAGCCAGAACATCAAATACTAGTGCATAGTGGAGACTGAGCTGAGCTAGAGATAAGTAACACAACAGAAGGAAGAATGTGGATTCTGTTCTTGACTTTCACCATCTCTGACATGATACCTGAGTTTCAGAACCTGTCATTTCCCACATAAAGGCAAATGTGATGGCTTAAACCACACTTCATGATTTAGCAGTGTTTGAAAGCAATCTGCTTGGCTTCTGCTGAAACAACCTTAGCAGTGCTCATGCAAGCAGACAGCATGGCTCAGATGAACTATGATAACAGCTGAGAAAGAGAATTCCTGAAAATTCCTCCTTGCCATAAATTAACCTGATGTAGATAAGGAGATTAAAGATGGACATACAGGGTCTACACAAATGACGAGGGGCAGAGACAGAACAAGCATGCGCTAGCACACCTAGCAAGAGTGCAGTTATGGCAAGCTGCTCGACATGCTCTTCAGACTGAAGAACAGAGATCAGCTGACAAACAGACACACAATCACCCATCACCCCTCGCAACACTTTTTTAAAAGTTTTTTTTAATATTCAGGAAGATGATACATTGTATCATCATCCCACACCACTCTTACTAACCTTTTTTCAGGCATGTTCTATGAGAAGAAAATAAAAGAGCTTTTCATAAGCAGAGGACTCCTCTGGTGTTAAGGTGTTAGATCTCTTTCTCCATGAGAAGGGAAGGTTGGAAGCAATTACCAATATAGGGACTCATTTGAAATCAAGTTATATCTAAACACATAGCAGTTTTCAGAGCAGATATTGTCAGATAAAGATTACTATAATTCACCAGATGTTTGGAAATCTTTTCTCATGAAAAGGAAATAGTTTATCCACAATTAAGATCTTTAGACACATGAGCAGAGCCCTCTCAAACTATGCCTACATTATTAGAAAGCTACTCTTGAAAATGAGTGTGATACCATCAGAGTCAGTGATAGCAGACATAGCTTTCTGGTGAGTCTTCTTCATTGTTTCTACATAATATAAACATTTTCTACAATTTTTTTCTGCAGCCTTTAAATTATTCCTCTCAAGTGCTTTCTCACACTTTGAGTTTAAGGTAAGGCATACATTCTGAAGTAATTACACTTATCCATATTAAATTTCACTAACATGGGTATGTCCAGTCTCTTGGAGTTTGCTTTCAAGGTATGGCTTTAGACTTGCTTTACCATTAGCACATGAAAATGACTAATAGAATATGCATTAACACTTAATCTTAGGTGACTGAATTTATTGTAAGCTTATGGAATATGTACTGGAATGTTTTCAGCTTTGAGCCCATTGGGTTGCTTGCTGCTGGTGTGTGTATTTCACCTACATACTTCTCCCACTAAGAGAAATCATGCACCACATTTCATAGCCAGCAAATAAGGAAGTACTCAGAATAACATAATTGTAATTTCACAGCAGATTTTAAGTCTCATTCAAAAGGGTGGCAGTGCACATTTAAAACTCCCTAACTTCTAACACAATGTCTCTCAAAAAAACCTCCGCCCTTTTAATTTTTAGCTAGCATGCATTAGTAAATAAATCAGAATGCTTGTGCCTTTGCTTCACCAAGATGCATACAAAATACATAGTCTGACTGCCAATATTGTAAAGTGATTTTCATTGTGTGTTTTACGGAACTGTTAGATATGTTGGATGAAATCATGGTCTCCTTTGAAGTTAAGGAGAGCATTACTGTTGACTTAATGAGACCAAGATTTCTTTTATGTTCAAAGTTAAGCAATGTTATTCACTTTCTTTTTTATTAAAACATACCACAGTAAGTTAAAAAGTAAATCAGTACTTTCAGTGTTGTATCCACAACATCTAAAGGCCTAAAAATGTCAGTAATTCAAAAATCCCCAGAAATGACTGAATGCCAGACTCAAAGTTAGATAGAATTTGTATGAAGTCAGAAATATATAAAAGAAAGTGCTTCTTACTGGCACCAAATCTGAGTTGGATTAACAGACTCTTATAAAAAGTTCCATAGAGTTTATTTAAAATTAAAATCTATCTTTTTATAAACTGCTTACCTCCATGAAATAATACTAAAAAAAAGACATAGGATTTGTGATAAAATATTATGCCAAAGGATTAGATAGACAATAGATAGACAAAAAAGTCTAGTTCTTTAACAAAGACTACTAGTTTTTAAATTAATTTCTAAGGACGTAAATTCAATGTCTGTAGACTCTTATTATTTATTCTGTATGGCATTTCCATGGGGTATATAAGATCGTATAAATGAGCTATAAGAAATAGTCCATGCTGAGTTATAGCTGTTGTGAAATAGAATTTATAAATACCTCACATATAAGGGTAACATTTATTTAGACATTACTTCAGATTTCAGGATATTTTAAAGGATACTTGTGCTATGTACGTTTTTAGACACATTCTGGGGTCATTCAACATCTTGTTTCTGGACTGGAAGTTATAAAGCATTTCTTTCAGTTGAAGTCTATCTATTTTTAAGAGTAGGGGTATGTGGACACTATCAGTTCAGACAAAGATCCTAAACACTGATTAAGCATTTTTTGATGGAAACCCAGGATTAAGTAGGTTAATGTCCTTTATATGTCTTATTGTCATCTAGTATATGGAAGACAAGGTCATGGCTGATGTTGAAATAATTACACAAAGCTGAAAGATGGTAGGACAAATATTTGACACTTCACTATAATGCTTTTCCTCAATGGGAATGGCTATTACAAAAGCATATAGAAATCTAGCAATTGTAGCTTAGTAAGAAAAATCTATAGTAGCTAACCTGAGAGTCCTGAATGCTTAAAATGTCTGCTGACATCTAGCAAACACATCACCACAGTCAAGCAGACAACTTTCACGGTGCCTTGGCCCATTGTTTCTCCAGAGGCAGACTTCTCAGAGCAGAGTCTAAGAGACTTATACCCAGTCCATAACCAACCATTACTGTGCTGAAGTATTTATGTTAGAATGCTCAGGGAGTTCTTTCTGTTAGTTATTCCATGTTCAAAGGATCAACCAATATTTCCAGTTCAGATTTATATATTTAGAGAAAATGTAATATACCATGAATATCTTCAAGAGGAAAAATATGAGTCTAAATGCCTCAAGTCTTCATCTTGCATTGCCTCAGAAGACAAAAATATTTAAGGTCCTGTGTCACCCAAAAATCAAAATGCTAAAAAGATTGGAGTGCACTGTGTTATCAATACACAAAAAAAATTAACTTAGAGCGTTAATTAAAAATGCACCAAACACAGATGCTCAGACTTTTCTTTCACTTTATGTCACATCACCTTCCCCTATTTTTGCTCTGTTTTGTCTATTTGCCCTGTGAATTACACACAACAGTAATGCAGAAATGCTCAGCTATATATGTATAATATATAATTAAGATGAACCTCACAAGTGGACTCAAGTTATCTGGAATTCTACACCTAGATCAGAGCTACAGCTTATGACTTTAGAGTTGCAGGTATGGATAAGCAAAAAAAGGGGCAATGCTTAATTTCCTTCTGGACTTTACAAACTGATACATGTTTCCTTCCTATTTTATTTCTCCTTCTGCTTTTCTGAAACCAAGTCTTTCCAGTTTAATTTTTTTTGAGTCATTTTACAAATTCTGTCTCTTTATTTAAAATAAGAATTGAACATTTTGACAGTTTGTGTTCTTAAACAGGTATCTGTGAGAACCCTGGAGCCACGTACTCTATTATAGGTAACCAGAATAATAACATAATGACTTCCAAACAACATTCAAGTTGCGTTACTTATTTTAATAAGAAAGAACAAAAGATTTTTAGAATCTGTATGTGCCTGACATTATCAAGGTCCCTTGCATGGAGATACAAAGAATGGGAATAGCTACAATCAATTTATCATGAAAGGATCTCACTCTGCAGTATACAGAGTATGGAGAATTTTTTCAGTATGCAGCAGTATAATGAAGCAGTGAGAGAGAGAGATTATGCTTTCAGTTTTATTCATATTATGCATAAGAATTCTGAATTCGCTCTTTAGAGGATAAGCATCCTAAATCACCTGTAAAACATTTGCCTTATCTTTCAACATTAAAGCAGTAGTAGAAGTACTGCTGAGTTCAAAGACAAAATTAACTCGCTTAGGTAATCAGTTTAACGTGCTGCAAGTCTTCCAGTGAAATGTTAACTTTTTATACACAGAAGTGCTTGTGAGCACTTAGGCCTAGAAGAGCAAACCCACATCCCCCTCCTTAAACCAAAATTTTTTTTATTTTTTTTTTAACTGAGTAGAAAATATGTATAAGAAAATGCAACTAAATATGCTTCTGACAGCTCAAATGATACATAAATATAAGGGCTGACAAGGGTTGGTTTGTCATTGTAGTTCACTTCGATCAACTCTACATGGTTCTGTAGGACAATGAAATTCAATGCACTTATAATTTCCAAAAAAGTGAGCTCAGATTCTTTTAAAAGCATTTCTATGTGAAAACGGATCATTTACATGCCAAAAGCACTTTTAATGTGACATATTTAGCACATGTATTATTGAGAACGAAAGCTGCTTGAACTTAGTGAATTTTAAAGTCTATAAAATGGCACCCTGCTGAGCAGAAAGGTAGCTGTTCAGTGAATTTCCCAGTTATGTGATTATTTTGAATAATAGACTTGTACATAACTTTTTTACGAAATTAAAGGTATGACATTTGCTTTAGTTCAGTCCTGTAAATTGCACTTTAGAACATAAAGAATGGGCTGATGTATGAATTTGTTGTTCCTCCAAGCAATTTTGCTGATTTTTTAAAGAACAGTTTTATGCTTCGTCTATTGAGTAACACATCAAACAGTTATCTTAGTAGATTTAATGAGCATTCATGTATAGCTTAACACACATGAGGAATAGTCAGGATGACTCAAAAATAAAAGTATTTTTTGCCTTGGTTCTCTAGGACTCACCCAGACTCTGATGCAAGACAATGACTAATTAGGTAAAAAGTTCTAACACTTAGGAAGCATAATTAAGAGAAACATCTGGAAGTACAAAGGCATAAGAAAGTAATAGAATTTGGCTAAGGTATTCTTTGACTTTATTAAATACACCATATACTTCACTGTCATGGAATTGCATGGTGTTACCTGCTCCCAGACAAAGAGGAACCAGCAGAAGAATAGGTCTGGAGCTTTTTGGTGTTTTTTTTTTTTTTTCCTATCAGGAACAACATAAAACACTTGAAAATATAAAATACACAGAAAACACCTATACATACATAAATAATTGATATTTTTTTTCTGATTAGGCTTTGGACAACAGTAACAAATTTTGCACACAAGCTGCCTTCACTTGAAAAACACCCTCCCTAGCAATGGTGCTCTGTCTGCTCACATCACTGTCCTGTTGGCCTCTAGTAAGAATTCACCTGACACTAACATGCTATGAGCTCCATTACTTGTATCACTAAAGTCCAAAAAAGATCACAGCGACTACCTATAGAAAGGCACAGCATGTGGCCACTGTTAAAGCTAGAGAGTGACCATATGTAGGCATATGTGCTTTGTGAAATTCAGGTCTTTGAAACAGGAATTATATTTGCTTTTGACTTCAAATCTGATGTGAAACCAGATTGTTATGGCAAACACAACAGAAAATTGGAAATGAAGATTCAGGGGGCTAAATGAACAAAGTGGTCTACCTCAAAGTGAAAGAAACTCTCTAAAAGGTATGAAAACTGCCCCAAAATTTCAGGGAATTCAGGGCTCCTGATGATAGCTGGCACTCTTTTGGTTTAATGTGCCTCTAGGAATGGCAAAGGACTTACATGTTGGATGCGATAGGTCACTTCCTGAATAAATATCCACAGGAGTGTGGTGATTTGCCAAATGTATGCATATTTTCCCTTAGTTTATAGCCTAGAATGATGTGTTATGAATTAAATATAAAAATACATCAATCTTGCTTCCTTGACTTATTTTCTAGTGTGTCATTGAAAAAAAGAGTAGATTTTTCAAAATGCAGTATATGTGGCAGTGAAACAAAAGTAAGAGCTTAAAACTGTTCTCTGTTCACTTCTGAAACGCAACGTTTTGAAGGTTTTCTCAGATCACCCCCTATTTTTTCACATCCTCTAGTAATCCAACAGTTACTAATCAGACAAATATGTTAGGGGGGTGGGGGAAAGGTTGCTTTTAGCAGACAGGCGGCAAGGTTTTAATTTGTAGCTGATAATTTGCTACTGGAAGCTTACTCTGATTAGTCTTCTTATAGCACTAACAGTTTTTGAGGTAGTGTGAATTACCTACTGTGTATGTTTTTACCACCCATTCAGGGATGAAAATGAGTTACAACCTAGGCCTCAATTAAATCTTGAAATAAGAAAACCTAAAACTTCTTTTATGTCCTCACTTCTAAAGAATAGAATTAGTTGCTTCTGATATTATTGAAATTGTAATTCACACTCCTGGAAATCCAGCAATGGATCTTTCAACCCTTTACAATGAAGCACATTTCAGCTGTTACCCAATTATGCTGCCTTTGCTCCAAGTCAAATCATCATCCAACAGCTGAGAATTGAAACAGACTCCATTTGTGAAAATGAATGGTGTATTTATCTGTAATGCAGAATGTTTTTAAGTGTTACTCTAGCTGTCATGTAGAAATTAGGATGTTATTGCTTGTTCTATTAATTCTCATTTCTGGGAAACTGTTTTGTAGGTTGGTCTCATCAGAACGATATGGTAGGCTTTTCTATCCACATCATATGGAAACTATGCCATAGGCATTACAATGAGCAATATATTGCCCAGAATCTAAGTATCTGACTTAAAATAAAGAACTCATCATGGCAATAATTATTTTTCAAAGGGGAATCCATATTACCCTTTTTGTACATTGGTGCTCAATAGTCCACTAATGTTAGATCACTTTCCCACAGGATGATGAGTACTATATGGAACCAAAAATAGACAAATAACAGAGAATAATATTCCCCTTGCCTAGGTTTCCCTGTTTTCTCTTAACAATGTACAAATATTGTTAAGCTCTTTTTCTAGGTTTCATTAGTAATATTTTGAAGGAAGGGAAAAGTGAGAGAAATTATAATATTAAATCTCATTACAATTATTTCATTCTGTCATTATTAAGAGGTTCCCATAGATGATGCATAGCAGTGCAACAATAAACAATAACACAACTGGTGGGTGTTAAGGATAGCATCTAGAAGGCAGAACATTCTTCATTAAAATGAAAAAAAAAAGTTACAATCAAGGGGTCTAAGAATCATGGGAAATATTCTGGCATACCAAAAGTATAATGTATTTATTTAGATGCCTACCCTGTGAAAAAAAGTGAAGTCACTGCTTCTTAGCTAATGTCAATCACCCTAGTAAGATTAAAACTAGGTGAAGAGGCTTATCTGTACTGAAAAAGTTCACTGACCACTTCTGTGAATACACGTCAAAAGTCAGAGAAGACAAGCAACACACAGGCAAAACAAAACAAAGCTACAGTGCTGATGAGGGGCCATTGCCAACTTATGTGTTTTGTGTTAAAGTGGTCCTTTTCCCCTACAATAATTTTAAAGAATCCTACACAGGCTGAACATAAGCTTCTTAATTTAATCCCTGTTAAATTAAAGAAGTCTTTTCCAAGCATAAAAACTGTTCAATGTAGACTTTTCTTTTTCCCCTACATCAGTTATAATTTCTGCCTATTATTCTCTGGTTTTGTGTTAAAAAGACTTATTTAGACTTCCTTTGCCTTTTACCCCTCATTACCCTTTCATAGGAGGTTTTGTCATGCAGTCACTGTCAAGTTCTTTTTTTTTTTTTTTATTGTAAAAGTGACATTTAGAATAATGAACTTAATCTAATTCCATTTTTTGTCATACACAGGTCCAGATTCTCAGCTGCTATAAACTTGTGTATCCCCTCTGAGGTCAGTGTATCTGACTTGTGCAATTTTATTTTAAGAAATGTGAAAAAAGTTCTTCCAAAATGTTAAAAATCTATGGGGAATTTGTCCTATATTCATTAGACTTCACTTTGGACATCTAATTTAGGGAAAGACATGTCCTGTGTTTCCTTTAGCAGATTAGCCATCACTCTGTGGAGACTGTTTCTCTCTCTCAGCTTAATGAGTGCTTCTGGCATGAAGAGAAGCTCCAGGAATTGCCCAACACTAGGAAAAAATTTAGACCTTTTCTGCTTGTTTCTTTCAAAGTTGAAATCATAGCATTGTAGTCACCAAGCTTCTCCAAGGGTATGGTGTTAAAAAATCCTAACTAGCTATGATAGTAAGGATGCTGGCTTTGTCTACTCTTTGCTACAGAAATACTGCACTAACACATCACTGCCACTCAGCATGTGCATGGTCTACCTTATGAAATTGTCTGGGCCAGAAAGCGTTAAAGGGATGTAAAAATGAGACTTGCTTTGAACTAGTCACTGTGTAACACAGACCTTTATATTAGTCCTAAAGGAGAAGCTGATTTATGCTACTCACTTTCTCATCTGGAGCTATTTTGTAAATTTAAATTAATATATTACAGATTATTTGCAATATATTAATTTTGACTCTTGGCAGTGTGACTGATCATTTAAGCCATATTTTTTCTTCTGCATCTCCTTTTGATAACTCAAATAGTTTGGACATAAGACTAAGAAGTTAAGAACAGTGTACAACAGCTATGCAGGTTCATACCTGCATTTTCCTCATACAAATGCAGTTATTCAAAACATGCTCTCCAGTTCTTATTTCCTGTGATATTGTATTCACCACAGTAGTCCCCCAATGTGTATTAAGTAGTCTTTTCTGCTAAGAGATATGTACTAAGACATATGACTAACATTTATTCCATGTTTCTTTTGCGCTGCTTACAAGCGATGAAGGGGTTTGTATCTCTTATTATTTGTCAAGATTAGCAAACATGAGGCCCTAGCACAAGTGAACTTAAGGATTTCATAGTTGTTTTAGACTTCAATTACATCTTCAGATGCATTCAATATTCAGACCATTCTCATTAAAAAAAAAAAAAAAAAGAAAATAAAAAGATGTTATATATACATTCCAACAGCAACAAAACCTAGAAGGTTCAAAAATAATCTTCTGTTATACAAGTAGACCTTTCTTTTTTCTATTAGGGTATAAGTAGATTTGTTTCTATTGGAAATAGAAAGTGCTGGAGAATATACTACACTTGAAAGGAAAGAATCTATTTCTTATGTTAAAAAAAATGTTCCCTGATTTGATTAAAAGTGTAGATCTGCTTTAGAAGAAACCTCTACTAGAATAAAGAAAATTATAAAATATTTCTTTTAGAAAGTCCTATTACTAGAAAATCCGGATGTCTCAGCTCATGATTCCCATTTGCAAGACCATATGGAATCCACTTGTGCTATGTACTTTGCTCCATGCAAGTGTCAGTCTAAGTCTGTAATTTTTTTCGAGTACTGCCCATTGGGTCCTGCCATGCAGAAACTTGGTAAGCACAATAACAAACAACTGTCTTGTGCAACACAAAATCTAGTTTGTACAGTGCTTTGAAACATCATGACACTTCAAGGTAATTTACCAGATATATACAATAATTGAATAATACAGTCTGCAACTCCAAACTAAGGATGGTAAGCAAAGGGAAAACAAGTGAGTCTTCTCTACTCTCAAGGCAGGGAATCTTTCTGTTCCTTAATCTTTTCCTCTCCTGGGGCTGTCAATTGTGCAAAATGGCTTGAAATTATGGATTTTTTTTTTTCTCATGGACTACAATTTGCTCAGGGACTATTCAAGTAAACAAAGTCATTCAATTTATGATCTGGTTGACTCTTTCCCTACCATATTTACAATGCATTTTCTGTAATTGTTATAATATTGATCAAGGAGCCTTCTGTAAATATTCTATAGAGCGGTGGTGCGATCTGTGTGTGGAAAAAGTCAAAAGATTTCAGCCCACAACTAAAGACCAGCACAACATTTTTGCTTTGATCAAATCATACTTTTGATCCATTTTGCATAGTCTTCAAAAAACTAAAAAAGACTACAACCTGACAAACACCACAAGCTAAATAAAACTAGAGTTGTGGCTCTATTGAAACCATCAGTGCTGCAAGCATTGTACTTTGAACTTTATAGTCTACATAGTTCCAAAAGAGTATATATAAAAAGAATTCTGTTAAAATAGAAGCTAAACCAAAGTAGACTCCTTTAAAGTTCATGTTCTGTTCTACTATATCAACACAGGAAAAAAAGAGTAAAAAAGAGTGAAAATCAGTACCTAGGAAACAGGGTGTTTACAAGGTTTTCCGTGATGGATGTGATTTCCTATGTGCATTTTCCATGACATTCCCCACCAAAACTCTTTATGGAATCTATTTCAGCTAAAAAACACTGTTAAGTTCTTCATGTCTCTTACCAAGAAGCCCTGAAGAGAAGAACATTTAAATTACAACATGGATTCCTTGATAGACATGTTAGCATTTGGCAGAGGTCCCCAAAACAGCATGGTGGGGTGAGCACTCTGTCATCTGCTGTTACATTTCCACATCTCCCTGCAGGTTTGGGGGCTTCACATGTGTTCCATTACTGCCCTAGGTGACATGACAAGCAAGCAGAGTTGTATTAACCAGAGCTTTATTAGGCAAGCTCAGGAGCCTGTACTCTGTGCTGTGCCTCTGCAGCCTGTCCTTCAGCAGCAGACCCACCACTTTTAATTCCCTACTCTGTCCCATCTCTTATTGAAACTTGAGGCTTTTTCTCACTCCAGTGTACTAAGTTACTCTACAGTGGTGTTTTGAAATTGTTTGACTATGGTTTTCCACAAGTAAGAAATAGGCTTTTTAACTTTCTAACGTGCCAAGGCATGAGACCCCATGTCATATGAGTAGGGATAAACATGAACCACAGCTACGTGGGAAGGGGAATAAGGGCTGCACCTCATTCAGTAATGAGATTGTAGAAGGACTGCTACATCCAAATATTTGGGGGATGGTGGCTCCTAACGCTGCTTCAGCCCAGGGCAAGACTAAGAAACACAGTCCCTTGGTACAACACTAGCCATTTGCTCTCCCCTATCCAGCATCACATCCTACCCTGGACACATGAAGCAGGCAAGGAGACTCTGGAACCCTGTTTACAGTCTGTGAAATATGAGATGATGAAGAAAGTGTGAAGGAGAGAGATTAAGACCTGACATATCCAGTAGTAACCACCTAGTAGAAAGCCTTTGGGTAGCACTCAGCATTCTCCTTCCACTTTACAACCGCAATGTACAGAATTAGAATTCATGATTAAACAAAATAAGCGGAAAAAAAAAATTCATCTTCTGTAACACATGCAGTGACTATGCATTGACAGAGCCTGTCAATGTGGAAGATTGCACATCCAGCCTCAAACCTGAGAAGGAGGAAATGGATGAGCTCAGAGTAACAGCACTTACTCTGCTCTGCCCTGTCACTTAGCTTTGCTTCAGTCAGGGCACACCACACTTTAAACAAGCAGCAACAGGAGTGAAACAAAAGCAGTTCAGCTCCTTCAGGTCAAGTCTGAGCCAAAATTTTTGAGGGGAGACTGCCAGTTTAAGTGAATTATATGTCATGGCTTTGTGATGTAGATTACTGCTCATGAAGGACTGGATTGAAAACAATGAACTCATTGTGTATGCACATATTGAATCATAGAATCATAGAATGGCTTGGTTTGGAAGGGACCTTAAAGATCATCTGGTTCCAACCCCCTTGCCATGGGTAGGAACAACTTCCACTAGACCAGGTTGCTCAGAGCCCTGTCCAACCTGGCCTTGAACACTTCCACATTATGTGATAAAGCTAACTGTAAATTAATTCATCTGTACTGTCATAAAAACTGTTTCAATATGACCAAACAGTGTAGTAGCTGTGTTTTAGATTATTGGACTCTGGGTCTGAGTTTGTAGTTATTTCTCATACTGAAACACTAAAATCTGTCTCTGGCTTGCAGTCAGCAGCACTCTAAAAGGAGAGTTTTCTTTTATTCTGTCATTTAGCCAGCTATGTCTCTTTAGCCAAGATTATTAATTAGTTCTTAATCCATTTTTTTCCCCTCAAATGTGGAGCAGTTCTTCTTTTCAAGCAGTTTTGTGTCTGATCTGGTTTATGGGCAGCATACTTTTCTGTCTTTGGTGTAATCTGCAGTTTCCGGCTGTTCTCTGAATCTGTAGTGCTCAGGATTATACTGCACTAGAAGAAGCATCCTATTTGCAGCCTCAACCACAGAAGTTACAAACTGTATTAGCTGAATGTGGCTATGTTTACATTAGATAAGATTCTCCCTTTGTCTATGGATTCACCCATTTCTTTGCCAAAAAATCTGTTAAGTCTGTCAACTGTGGGCCAAGTGTAGTCAAACTGTCTCTGCTTTGCAGACTGATTTGAAAAGATTTTTCTGCAGAACCCTACATTCCCATGTCAACACTTGTTTTACTCTCTAAGAACTGACTCCCAGAGAGAGGGTAAAACAATAATTTATGAAATGTCTTTATTTTTGTATCTGGAATAGTGGTAAAAATCTGAATATTCTTCATCTGAAGCCGTGAAACTCACTTTTCTATGGATTCTCTAGTGTTGACTCTACTATCAACAGAAGTGCCCACATCACCAGCACTGGGGTAAATAAGCATCTCTCCCAGATGTGTTTTCTGGTGTCTTTTAAAATGTGAAGGATCAGAGCACCATTGTGCTCAGATCCACCCTTCACTTGGGACTTCAAATACGTTTTTTTATTTATTTGGTATCCTATCCAATAGATACTATCTGTGAAATTCAGGGGAAATCAGAAAATGTTCTCTGAGGTGATTAGTATAGGATACACAGATAGAAAGTCAGAAAAAATGGAGACAATATGTTTTCAAAAGGAAAGCAGGCTTGAGAAGTTTACAAAGCTGTTACAAACATGAAGAACAGATATTAGACCACTGATACAAAATGATACAAACTAAATAAGACCACTGATACAAAACTAAATAAGCTTTGTCCAGTAAACAGTAAAGTTTAGGGCAGGATAAAATATGCAGTTAAGGGGACTAAGAACTGACCAGCTGACAGGCCCCACAGGTGGTTTTCAGCAAAGAATTCCCACCAAATGAAGGTGTTTCTAGTGTGTGAAACTGGCATTGGGCTTGACCCTATTTAAAATTTGTGTTCAACATATTGTAGTAAACAAACTACCAAGGCTGATAAAATTGGCAGGTAACACAGAGATCAGGAAAACCATGTTTAGCAGTAAGGATGACAGAGTATGTGGGGTCCATTCATGCAAAATATCAACATAAATAAATGCAAACTTATACACTGAAGAACAAGAAATAAATATTCATAACAAGAAACACTGCATGCTGAAAAAGAGTGGCTGAACGGGACTGGAAATCACAACAGAAAAGTATCTTACCATGCCATCTTCCTGGCTATGCGGAAAGACACCCAAGGCGAATAGCTGGTCAGGTCCTTAGTGCTCCTAGGGGCACAACTACAACTGGCCTTATCACCACATGTGACAGTGAAACATGTGCTGTACCTGGAGCAGTTCATATTCCTCAGGACAGCTCAACTCAGCCACCTACCCTGAAGTTGATAAAGGAAATGGCACCATAACCGAATTTTAGTACATAATTTTACCTGAGGGAATGGGCAGAGGGATTTAGTGGCAGAATAATTCTACAGTATTCATAAACAGTGCATTAAGATATAGTATTTTTTAGATTACAATAAAGAAAACTCTGAACAGGTAAAACTGAAGGAAATACGTCGTGTTACTGTCAAGCATAATTTTTGTCACTCCAAAGAATAAAAAATTTTTTGGAAAAAAAAAATATTTGTGACTTTTTAAAATCTATTTTCTTAAACAGATAATACAAAAACTATAACATGACACTGTACCAATGTACAAAATAAACACATTTTTAAGAAACCAGGGTCAGCTGCTAGAGCCAGGCAGCACACTGTCCCACAAGACCTTCCATCCATGCCTGACCACTTCTATATGGGAGCATCTGGCATCAGACTGCACAACTAAAAGCATTTTAGGGACCCACATGCACAGAGGATCAACTATGGTATATGGAAACTCCTCAAAATCTTTTTCTATCTTTGAAGTATTTTAGTGGCCTGTGGGAATTAGGAGCTCAGTAATGACTAGGGTGCAGCATAGACATCACAGGAACGCAGTATTTAGACCAGGTGAAAAATAAATAAATAAATAAGTGCAATGACTGGGAAAAAAAAGGCAAGTTTATGTGTTACCCAGGGAACTAGGCAGGTGGCACAGAGATGTCTGGAAACCCCTTCTATTTGGAATTAACATCTAAAAGAAGTCTTTCCAGGTTGTCCACAGACCAAGACCTATCAGTCATTGGATAGAGATATAAAACATACAGTGTCTCATGTTTCTGACTGAACAGTGCTTCAGGAGATGCACAACCAGACCCACTCAAATAAAAAGCCATAGAGTAAAGTTGATAAATGTGTTATCTTTAAATTTATTATTCTACATGCAAGCATAAGCACCCATCTATTTCATGCACTCTTTGAAGTTCACAGAAGCATCCTCAAAAGCATGTAGTAGTTGTTCTGCCATACACCTGTGTTAAAGCTGTGCCAAACAGTTTCCTTGAAGTAACTTATTTTTACCATTGTATTTTAATTGTGAAAGGCTTTTTCATTAAAAAAAATGCTAGTTATGTTGTGGTAAGTAGTTCCATTTAGCTTTAGGGATTTGTATTGTACCAAAGTATTCAAAAAGGAGCTCAGGCTGTGTTTTGTAACAGAGCTAAGAAGGAAAAGGTAAACCAGAAACTTGTAACATGTTTCTTTGTGAGGCAAATTTGTCTTATGTATTAAGACAGGCTTATAAATATGGTAAAATTAAATTTAGTATAAACATGTATCATTTATCAAAAGTATTGCAATGTAATTGTAAAAAACTAAAACCAAAACCCCAATGGAAATACAACAATGTTACTTGCTGTCTTTTTGGTCTGATATTAATGACTTAAACCACAAAAATATGAAATTTACACAATAATTGACACATTTCCTTATTTGTTCTTTCAAAGACAATTTCATAGATATTTTCATTTGATAGAAACACCCTACTTTCACAACTCCCTGAACCATAAGGCTGAAGGCACATGAGTGTTGTAATTTCATCATAGGAGGCCAGGCATACACTTTTAAACAATCAGAGTGTAATGGGTTGTTTGTGATCTGAGGCAACGCCAGGTTAATTGGAAACAGAACCTAAAAGCTTGGAGATACTGAACACAGGAATACATTGTGCTAGGGACTTGAAAAAGTGTATTTGTACGTAAATTTTTCTGCTACTTTTCTCCTGACAGTAACAGCAACTATGCCTGTTGCAAATAAAAACAAATAATGACAGAATAAAAAAATCTGCGTGTTTGCTTGTTTTCCTCAAGACAACAAGTTATATCATAAGGGTGTACTGTGGCCTGGAAAAGAAGGATAGTTCAAAGGCTAAATGCAGCTGAAAGGGAGGCTACAGGTCTGTGCACAATTGCTCTGTGACATTTCTGCGTGTAATTACCATCCGTCTGTTTCAGACAGACACCCATCTCCCTGGCTTTGCATTCAGTCACTCCATTTGCATGTGCACTTATGGTAATTACAATTGTAAATATAGTGAGGAAATTGACCTCAGGCCTTGATTTTTTTATTTTTTTTTTGTTGTTGTTTGTTTGGTTTTTTTAAAATGTGGTCCACATTTATAAGAGCACAATTAGTTTTACCACTCCAAAATCCTGATGTTCAAAAATATCAGAATATACCTGGATTATTATCTGGTTTACAAATATTCAGAAGTGAAGAAAAGGAGAAGAGAAGAACAACTGTAAGTAAGAATAAAGATGTGTTTGAAGGAGCAGGCAGAACTTAGGATAAGAAATATAGTGACTACATTGTGATTTACAGATTAAACATTCCAGCCAAAAGCTGTGTAGGAAAGCAAGATACAGCACTGTTCCAAATAACAGGATAGCTCTTCAGCTGATGCAATTTAGCAAAGCTTCGCTTGAAACAATGAAACTATGCTGATTTACACAGGCTTGAGATCTTGCTCAATATGTTTATAGTTTAATGGCTCAATATTAATCTAAAAATCAGAAAAATAACAACTTGTCATTTATTTAACCCCAGCATGATGGAAGGTTAAACTAAATACAGAAAGCCCATAATAAATAGCAGGGACATTCTAAGGTCACCAAATGAAGGCTGTCGTTTTTGTATTCAGGCCAGTGATAAAAGAGTTTTTAAATGTTTGGACATTCAATCTATGTAGTGCCATAACCTGAACGTACCCCTTTGCCAAACACAGGCTCACTAAATCCTCTTGGAATGTTGTTTACCTCAGAATAAATCAAATTTGACAGAGTAGGTTAACTTTACAGATTCATTTTTCAATCACAAGTGATTGATATTTTTTTACAGAAAGCAGGCTAAAAAATTCTTACTGCATTGCTGACTATTGGAAATCATATGTTCTTGGGTGTTATATGAAAATCCAAGTAATTTTTCAAGGACTTTGTTTCACAGTTATCCACCGTGAGAGCACAGCAATGACTGTACCTCAAACAAGGATCACCCAGCAGAGATAGTTTATGAATTATTTTAAGTCAGTGTCTCTCTCTCAGAGGCTGAAGGTGCTATACTGTGTATTTTACAGCACTGGTTCAGTGTTAAAATCCTAAATCCATTATCTAGGTTTCTGTCACACAACAATAAAGAATAGAGTACTGAAAGGAATTGAATGAAAGCTGAGATATAGGAAGGTTTATTGTTAGCTGATTAAAACAAAATTGTAACAGAAGATAGGATGGAGAACAATTTCTATCATTTGATTTAAAAACAAATAATTTGTGGAAAGTCTAGAAGTAATAAAAATACCCCTTCATGTTAAAATCAATATGTATTTTTTATCCCCTTAATTAAGAAATAAATATGCATGTAAAATCTGATGCAACAACAATATTCATACATTGCATTACTTGTTTTTCCAACTGAATATGCTATTTTGCTTAGTATCTGTTTAATTATTATATGTAGTACTGCTTGAGGCTATCTGATATGGGTGTCTATGGAAAAATGACTGTAATTCACTTTTATTATTATTATGACCTTGGTCTATGACAGGACTGAATTAAATATCAGCAAAAATTTACACAATTCACTGTGCTCGGGTTTATGCCACTTAACATTCAGTCTTTAACTGGAGCACCCAAGTTAGGTGGATGGATTTAGATGCACATTTATCCCAAGGCTTTCCATACTGTCAATGAAGACTGATAGACACTGCCAAAAGGCAATTCAGATATCAGATGAATGGAATTACACTTTGGGGTGCCTGCCACCTCCATTTTCCATAGGGGTAGCCTAGGATAAGTGTGTTTCTACACTCAGTACTTCAACTGAGTGCTTAACAGTTATCTGGGGTGTATATTATATGTACAATCTAGGGAAACATATTCTCAAATTGTTAAGATTTAATATTACATTAGAAAACTAATATTTCCTGAGCAGAAAGTCAACAAGCAGTTGGAAAAAACCTTAAATTTAAGTGCTTGAAAATCAACTGTTTCTCAAGCAACTTCAGCTAATTTATACATTCTCATATCTGGGCATTCATCAAGTCAATATTTTTTCTTTTTTGATGTAGTCTAAAGGTATTTTCATAATAATCCCAGATTCTCTCATTACAGATGGGCAAAAAGCTTATTTGATAACTTTACTTTTCCCATTCATAGTTTACAAGGAAACTATTAAGAAATTTTTTTGGGAGATCTACTTTTTTTTTGCGGGGGGAGGTGGTGGTGAGGCAGGACTGATAAATATTGAGTGCTCAGAAGCTGTTCTTCATTGAGTATAGTTAGGGCATGGATATTTTCCTTTAGACTCTAGATATAAATCTCACTGATATCAACTAAAGTATCTCCCTGACTTTCAGTAACTTTCCCTCCCTGAGTAATCTATCCAGTTCTTGGTTTTCAGTGTTGTCAGTTGAAGAAACTGAATCAAGGCATTCACTTCTCCATGTGTAAGTTGCATTCACTGCACTACTGCATTAAGAAGTGCCACGTCCTCCATTCTTGCCATTTTTAAAGGGAAACCAATCCCTGTTTACTGTTTTGAAAGTGGAAGCCTGGGCACCCAGCTATAGGAGGGGGTGCAGCTAGGTTGGTCTCAAATGAAGGAAGTGCCACTGAGCCTTGGAAAGGCAGCCTCGGGAGTGTGACGTCAACCTAGCCCCAGGAACTGCTGGACTAAGTGAGCTTATTCAAGGATTTTGTCCATTCTGGCTATACACTTTTTTAAAGACTTTCATCTAAAATGTCTTGCAGCATTTCCAAGGCACTTCACGCACAATCTTCTAGGTTAAGCACTTGAACCAGAATTTGGTGTCATAGCACCTGATTTTGTTTTTATGTACTAAGCATGATCATATACTATTAGGATCAGGATTAGAAAACCACTGGACATTGACTGCTGACTGAGAGAAGACATTACAAAAATACTACATCCACCTTTCTCTTGGCATCCCCTCTGGACACATCTTCTGCCTCTGGCAACTGAGAGAGAAAAGGTTGTGGACCCAGTGTCTGAGCCTGCGCTAGCAAGTAGACCGAGCAAGTAAAAATGGATTTTTGGAGCAGAACAGTCTATGACAAGGAGTGGCTATATGCACTAAACATGTACATCTTGTACGTGTACATCAGCTATCTCTACCCTGCTTCCCTGGGAGAAGTCTGCCTTAAGAGAGTCTAGCTGGCACACTCAGAAACCATACCAAGATGTGAGGCAAAAGCACAGTAGAGACTATTGGTTATTCGCACATTCTTTATCCAAAACAAAACACTAATGTAGACACAGCCATTGTGGCCCTTTGTTTTCTGAGAAGCTGGTGTCCTACAAAATATAGGTAATTTTGCCTTTTTCCTTTCAGTATTGGAATGCTTGTTGCACTAGGAGATCACCAATTAATGTAGTTTTCATAGATGGAATACAAATTTTAAAAGAACTGACAATATCCAGTCTATAATTTTTTAATACTTGTGTAAAACAAAAATTAAGAATATCTTCTTTTGAGAGTTCTTTTAAAAAACCACTATGGTTACTGCTTTATGCAGTAAATTTATGTACCTGTAGTTCAACAGTCCTCTCTCTTATATCAAACATATTCATACATTTCTATATCTTGATTATAAAGACAGACACTTTGGTACTCTCTTGCTTTTCCAGAAAGGTTCCTGTAGGAATGGCCTAAAAGAAGATGTTGAGTCCTAGATGCAGAGTATTAAACGAAAACAGAGTAAGACATTTTAATATATATATTTAGCAATTAAAAAAAGGCAAGTAACTAAGAAGACTCTTTTCCACTTTGGATTCGAAAGTGGTAAATCTGTGTTATCATTCAATCAGTGTTACAATACCAAATTAATTCCAGCACACAGTTAGTTTTAATGGCCAAGCAAAGAAACTGAAAAATGAGCAGTTTCTAATGAGAGTACCTTAACCAAACCATAAAGGACATTGCTGCTAAATAGATATTAGGCCTCAGTCAGGAATTTTGTTCCATTTAACCCTGACATGTCCTACAATAGCAGGCTTACCAAGAACAGAGAAGAATGAAACTGTAAACCAATTCAATATTGGTTCAAAATTTGGATTTTGAAATCTGCCATAAAATGTTTTAGGGTACACAATTGATATCTGATACTTTGGAGGTTACTTGTCACTAACCAACATTATTTTAATCTTGAACATCCACTTAAGATTTCCAGTACTTCTGTTCTAGACACATTAATCTGGTGTTCAACCAAGGCTGAAAAGTCTTTCTGTTTTTACTTTTATGGAAGGGTAAGGTAATAAATAAGCAAGCAGAGAACAACTCTCAAAATTACATACCAGTTCTGGACCCCATGGTTCTTAATGGGATCTATAGCTGTAGAATTGGATAGACATTTTTTTCTGATTTTAACAGTTCTCCCTCCACACCACTACACTAAGAGAAGAAACAAACAATTTCCAAGGACTTTCATGGAAGGAAAGGCCAAAAAAAAAAAAAAAAAAAAAAAAAAAAAAAAAAAAAGAGGAAAAGATCACCAAGCTCCAAATACCAGTAAGACAGTATCCATTACACTCATGTCGATTGTAACAGTTCCTGGTTCAAGCCTTCAATTAAGCTTAGACTCCCATTTTCTAAATAATATCTTTAACTATCCTGGTGTATCGCTGAGCAGGACAAAGCTTTGCCAATTAGCTCAATTTTGTAAAAAATTAAAGATTCAATATCCTGTTGCACCTACACAGAATGTAGGAGACCTAGTCAGGCTAATTAAGAAGAAGGTCTTTAATTTAGGTCTTCTTTCTGTGAGAGATATCACTTAACAAGCAGGCAAGTGTTTGCTATGTTGTGAGTTTCCCAGTTTTGCACATCTTTTTTTGTTTTGGTTTGGTTTTTGTGTTGGTGTTTGTTTTGGTTTTTTTTGTTTGTTTGTTTGTTTTTGGTTTGGTTTGTTTTTTCTTTGGTTTTTTGGTGTTTGTTTGGGTTTTTTTTAATCTATTGTAAGGCTCTATTCTATCAGGTTCTAATAGACTCAATTTTCCCATATAATTTTTTTAGTAAAAGTTGCTATAATCCATTAACTCCCTTAATTTGATAACCAGAACTTCATTGTGCAAGTGACTGCAGGAATTATACTTTATGGAAATTTCCCTCCATCTGAACTACCTTCAGTAGAGAGGTGCCAGAGAAAATGATTACATTTAACAATCAGAGTTACTAATGAGCAGGAGAGTGAGTTGTTAGAACCCATCAATGAATAAACAATAAACAGGAACCTTTAGTGAAAGGTTCAGAATTAATTAGACTCAGTCATTAAGTGCAGCCTGCTCTGACTTCTACCTGGCATAGGCCATACAACCCCAACCAGTAACTCATACAACACCTGGTAAGGAACCTCCCCCTCAGAATTTAGCTCAAGATTCTTGACGTGGTTATTTAACCATCCACTCATGTATTCATGAGCAGATTTCTGCCAGTTTAATGGTAAATTTCTTTCTCACTGTCTAGCCCTCCCTCACTCTAAACAGCTGCAGCATGTAACATACACGATCATTTTCTTCAAACTTTTTCCTACAAATTGTCACAATGAAAGTACTGTTATATATTTTATTTTCTATTTACAATAATAGTACAAAATAATGATTACCTCATGTTCTACTGGAAGGACTTTAAATATACGGATATATTAAAAATTTAATCTAGGGTCACAATATCCTCATTCCTGTGAGGAAATCAGATATTGCTGAGCAAATGATAAGTAGGATGGATCTGGTGATTCAAAGATTTTCGGCCCTACTGCAACCTTGGCAACAGTCTCATTCCCTCAAAGCCAACATAGCCAGGATTTCACCCCAATATTAATAGGAAATTTCCTTCCCCAGTTGGATCACTTTGATTGTGAAACTAAAAGGAATACATAATAAAGTGACTTGTCTTGTAAGATACCCCATACTTACTGTTCCTAGATAGAAAGCGAGCAATAGTGAGATAAAAGATAATGAAAAATGATAATGACTGGTGATAGGGCCAGATTAGTAATGGGCACAAACTGAAATACAAGAAGTTCCTCCTAAACATTGGGAAACCCTTTTATACTATGAGGGTGCCAGCTCACTGGCACAGGTTTCCCAGGGAGGTTGTGGATGTATTTCTGATCTTGGAGATATTCAAAAGCTATCTGGACATGGTCTCGGGCAATTAGCTCCAGGTGGCCCTGCCTGAGCTTCAGGGCTGGACTAAATGACCTCCAGAGGTCTCTTTCAACCTCAAGCACTCTGTGATTCTGTAATACTTGCCCAATGGATTTAGACTACTTGGCCCAAGAAAATTATATTATTTCTTACCAAATACTGCCAGTCAAATTTTTACCATGATCTTGCAAATAAAATGACCCTGCAATACCTCTACAGAGGTAGATTAATAAAGCAGAGTAATCACAGTTCCTTGCAGTACCTCCTAAGATGTCAGCTAGCAATGACTATTGCCCTCCAATCCAATTCATAAAGGAATATTTCCAAAAGATATCATAACTCCATGCATTTGCACAAGTTTCCTGTAGGACAGATTGCCAGTGACCTTAGCCAGGGGCTGTAATTTTTCGTTACATAAAGGCCTCTTTGCAGTGCTCAAGAAAGTGAAGACCAGGTTCACTCTGTCTAGATGACAGTTCAAGATAAGCAATATTAACTTTAAATAGCAAATTAATCTTTTTATAGACCATGTTTAATCCTTGGGCAGAACCTTACAGTTATTAGCACCACCTGGTGCAATATGCATAAAATTCACTGCCACTGTTGAGACAGACCAAAGCTTATACTAGATTTCAGTTCCACTTAGGGTTCCAAATAAGGATTTAAATGGGATTTGGGGATGCTGAGTGAAAGGAGTGGCTAAGCTAGTCGTTTGCCAGAGTTGTGCACTTGCTGTGAACTCATTGTGTGTGGTTTCTAGACCTAAAAATGCAAAGTAACAGAATATGTCTTTTATTAATTATATAAATAGATTCTGAAAGGACATATAATTTTAAATATAACCTTAATATAGATGATAAAGTATATTAAAACACAATACATTATCACGTAGTCTGTCTTATATGCCTTTGTTGAACCACATGAAATTGAGCTAAAAATATTTCAACATTTTTTGTCAGACAGTACAATGATGAAAATTTTTAAAAAAATCAGATATCAAAGCTTTTTCTCAATGTTTTTTTTAGATCTCAGATAGTCACAAACATGCAAAACTGAGAAAAAACCCCAAAAACCCAAACAACCCATATTCTTTTTCTTATTGATTTGGTCAGTTGGTAAAAAGAATATGACGGTAAGGGGAATGTACAGTACTTGTGTTTTGATCTCTCTTAAGGCTGTAATAGAGAGGTTTTACATTTCATCTGAGCTGACAGCAGTTTGAAATGTTATAGATAGGCTTCCTGAGCAGAACCATTATTTACTGTTTGACTGTAATGTCAGTCTTTTTCTGCTTTTTCAATATTGTTTGCACTTTGCCTCTGTGAAAAGGGTCTTGATTGAACTATACAAGGGGAGATATTTCTATCTTTCTATGGGATCAATGAAGATGTGTTTACAGGTCCAGGACACAGTGTACACACCACAATAATGGATTTTAGTCTGTTTGTTGACTGAAAGCTCCTTTTCTTTGTAACTTGTCAATCTTGCATCTATTACTTGATTGCAGCATAAAAGGCTATTTGGACAAGCTCTAAAACAACAACTGTATCAATCTAACCGAAGTGGTTAGCTGCACTAAGTATTTAGCCTTTAGCAAGATAAATCACTTAAAACTTGAATCCATGCAGGACTTTATTTGCCTGTCCATCTGTCACCTCTACTGCATGCACAGTTTTCTTTAAAATGTTTTTATTGGAGTGGTACTAATCAACATGTGATTGCAAAAAAATAATGAATACTAAAACCCCACACACTTAACTTGTATAATTCTGAACATAAGCGGAAACATATAGATGAATCCAGAATGTGTCTTTTCCATCACTGATTTCTTGCCTCCTGCAATAACCAATGCATACTTAGTCAAGTGACTGTCCTTAGTTTCTACACCTCAAATTTTTGATGCTGCTTATTAGAGGAACACACTTCTTCCTTACCTCTCTAGGTAGTGACAAATGTATACCATGAAGTACCTCATCTCATTACACTTACTGAGTCTTGAAAAATGTATGAATTTATAATCCAAATAAAAGTATTCATCCCCTGAAAAAAAATACAGTTCAACTGTTTGATTCAATGACCTTCCAGAACAAGCAAACTCCACAGGGTGACAGCATGCAGCATAAACTCTGTCAGAGAGCTTATATTGTTGCATAGAAATAAACCCCACCAAGCAGAAGACTGTCGTTTGTGAATGTTGAGTCCAAGAGGAGTGACACCTCAGGGAATTCAAACCAACAGGGTAAGTTTGCCCTAGACTATCACAGAGGTAACTTTGTTGAGCCAAAAATGTTGCAGGGGCAAACATCGTAATCACAGCAGCAGGATTATCAGAGACAGGAACTCAGAGCTCAACAATAGCAGTAATCAGCAGTGAATTTTCTCGGGTTTCCTTTCTTTTCTTTATGCTAACTAGAGCCAGCAGTGGGAGCACCTGATCCTCCTAACTCAACACCTATCCAGCTCCAAAGGTCTGCAAGCATGCAGTCTGTTGGCCACAAATGGCAGGCTAACAGAGAAGTAGAGCTATCATTTTCATTTGACAATGGACTTTTAAGACATGAATCAACTTTGATTCCAGCACATTCCTAGCAGATGCCTGCAACTCTACAGTATTGGCTTAGCTGGAAAGCCAAACACTGTACCAAAGGTGATATTGAAAGAAAGTTGACGCAGCTCTGAAAAACACCCAAGAGAATTATGTCCTCTTAGCAAGGTTTGGACATTTGAAAAATATTCATAAACTGCAGAACACTGATGCATATTTTTCTTAACATAATGGTAATTTCTAGAATTATCATTGCTAGAAGCAGCTATTTTTCATTTGGAAAAGCAGAACAACTCTTGGCTTGACCTGCATTCTGTAATTCCCTGGTAGCAAGTACAGAAACATGAAAAGACAAGAAGGACAGCAAACACCTGTTTCAGAAATAATTTCCTATTCAGCAGTGATTAGACTGCTACCTAGAGAAAACACTGCAGTCTCAGTGGTATCATACTGGAAAGCTTCAATGGCAGAAACATTTTCAATAATATGGGGTTTCAAATAAAGTGTAGAAGTGTTCTTTCTAAATTGCATAAGACTGTGCCTGCTCTACTCTCCTTTGTTCATACTTGCTCACAAAAGTCTCACGTAATTAACTTCTGTCTGAATGAGTCATGGTTCTAAAAGCTTATCCTTTTAAAGAGACTATGGCAATGAGTTCAGAAAGAACTGAGGGAGATCAGCATATAAAAAGTTCAGAAATGTTATTTTTCTACATGTTTCATATGTTGTTCCTGAGAATCTTTTTGTTCTTTGACCTTTATATTTTTGAGACTAAGTAAAACTAGCTCCATAACAATTTTAGAAAACACTTCTGTGGTTAGTCAATAAAGGTTCTCCTGTTGGCTTTGCAGAGTGGAGCAGAAACTATGTTAACGCACCTTGGTCACTTAAAATTACTGTTTTGTAGTTACAAGGAGTTCCAAGTATTTCTCTGTGGTTTACAGCAGTCACAAAAACAGTGGTGTGATTCATCAGGTTCCCATACACCCAGATTGAAGGGGTAACTCTTAATTTGCTTTGTAATCATATGGCCAAATGCCACACAACTCCAAAAAAAAGATTCATTAGCTGCAGTCTGCTGAATCCTAAGAACCTTCAAGAATTTTTATATAACTTTTAGTTTAATAGGTAATGAAAAAGTATTTATAAAACTGTATTTCCAATTCCTCTATGTGCCTTTGTTTCAGTCTCACTGCCATATAATTTATCACATTAGTCATTGTAATATGTGGCATATGATGCAGCTTGAACCAAATGCATGAATAAACTAAGTATATTTTTGTCTTTTTATCCTGTTTTCATCATCTAAAAAGGAAGTTTCTAAAGATAGAAGAGGAGAGCAACAGAAGCACTAGTAAGGGAGGGAAGCTGCAGAGAATCAGTAATCCATTTACAATGCCAGCCAGCAAACAGCTTTCTCTAAAGCAGAGTATCCAAAGAAACAGCTAAGTAACCTTGTTTCATTTGAGAAAGTGAGGGGAGACAAATAAGATAATCCCTAAATATCTATAATAAAATATATATTACATGTCTTGCAATTTCTGGTACTATGATAGCCAAAAATCCCTAAACAGGACACGCTGCTACTAGTTACTTTATGTAAGTAAATCTAAAAGAACAAATTGTGGAAAGCCAGTAGCAAGCAAATACAAGCTAAAGAAATATAAGTCAGTGGCAGCCCCTCAGTACCAACAGCTTAGGTTCTGCATTAACAGTTTTATAGTTCCACTTCAAATGGTGTTGTTGGACTCCACCTTTTTGATAAGCAAAAATCTGTGTAAGGAAGAAAAGTACTGCAGGATAGCACATGTGAAGAAGTCTAAATTTGACAGAACTGACTTTTCACAGATCTGCTCTAAGACCCATCAGTTATAGGATGGCAAACTTTGGTAAATTAGAGGCAGGGCATAGATATGACAAAGACTGTACTTGAGCCAGGTTTAAGGGACACAACACTTTCTGCTGTTTTTTCTAAAACTGCTCTAAATTTGACATCCAGGACAACCTTAAAAGTACCCCGATTCAGTTTGTAAACACTGGGGACACGGCGCACTTTCCCTGCTTGAAGCAATAGTGTGCACTCCAGGCAAATCAATGGAAGCTGGCCTTTTATTTTTTGTCTTAAACTGACTTCCCGTTTGACAGCTTCATGTGTCACCTTCATGTCACTACCTCTGTCAATCCCAGCCAGTTTTATTTTTGTCAGCCACAAGCAGAAATAAAAGAAAAAAATGTCCACATATGTTCTTTTCAAAGCTTGATACAGAGACTATTTTTGTAGTTAGTGCACAAATGCTTGAGCCTTAGCTGGATAACTTCTGCTAATCCATCCTATCACGTCAGACTGACAGGCCCTGATTACGCTTACTGCATGTTGTAATATGTACAAGTGAGAAAATAGACAGCATTTTTCTCTATATGTACATGTGCATCAGTGTCAAGCATTGCTAAGATTGCTTACACATACCTTTGGCCTAGAGAATGATTTTATAGTCTAAATAAGTGACACTAAAGTTTAAATACATATAAAGAGCACCAGTAACACAATACATTAAAAACAGCAGAAAAAATATTTATAACTCTAAGTAATTTTAATCAGAAATAAATGTTTGCACAAGAAATCCTGATGCACAGCTTTTCCCATTTTTCCACTGAAAATGAAGAATTTTCCTTAACATTTTTTCAAAACATTTACAATGGCACTTTAAATGTGTATGTGTAGCAGCCCTCTAATTTTCTACAATGTGGCAAAAAATAATTTTGCTTGTCACCTGATTTATGTTATTTTAAGAAAGTCAGATTTCATTATCTAGTCTGATCACCCCTCAAGTTGCATAACAGACAGAAGAAAATTATTTAAAAGCATATCTGATCAGTAGATTCAGAGTAATCTTCACTACAAACTGCATGGCAGTCATTTTGCAAACCTAATTTTCTTACTCTTTAACAGTTGCAAAGATAGACAAGTGCTTCTCAACAGGTTTGGTTAAAAAAGGAAAACACACATCATTACTGAATTTCTTCCACTTTTGAAAGGAAATGTAAAAAATTTGCAATACGGAGATATAAAAATTTCTTTTTTAATACACAATTTATTAAATGAGCATGACTAATTTGATGGTAAGGTCACCCACATTATTTTTGGCTCAGAAGTCTCTCTGTGCAAATGACATAAAACACTAGATAAAATACATAATGAAGAGAGGAATGGAACAAGGACAAATTTTGGTCCTACTCCCCTTTCATAAGTTCCAAATAATTTCATCATGCTCATCACTTCTCTCAGCTCAGTTATTCGTGATTTTTCTTCAGTGCAGTGGAAAGCCTTCAAAGTAGACATGTTAAAACACCTATGTAGTCAGAACAATCTGAGGACAGCTGAGGAAGAATTCATTGACAAAATTTGAATTCCTTGACAAAATTTGCTTTCAATCTATCTTGTAACCCTCAACTAGTATTAACAAGCTTCACAGGCAACACACCCCATCAACCTCTCATCTTGGGAGAAAAATATATTCATCTCTATTTCTACAATCCATTGCATAGAATTCTTCTGCCTCCAGGAAAGGATCTTCTGCCACTGGTTCACAAAAAGCATCTTTCTTCAGGCCTGATTAAGTCCTGGAAAGCTGTGATATTTAAAATATTCTCTGTGTTTAGAACGATTTTGTGAAATTTGTGAAAATCTAAGTTTCTGTATTAATTGTATTACTTATAATTAGTCTGGTAGCCTTTGCAGCTAACACTATCCTGCTTTGTATATGAGACCCAGATGCCCAAGGTTTAGCTGTTGCAAACTGAGGAATGCCATGTCTAACCACTTTTCTGGTTTCTCACTTTACCTGAGACAGCATGTAGAGCAAAAACCTTTCTCTTCTCCATGCAGAATAAGACAGTTGCTGATATAATGCTCTACAATTACCATATAACAGAGAGATGATTGACTTTTGTAAGTGTTTATGAAGTTGGCAACTTTGATCAAAATAATAATCTTGGAAATATCAAGTATTTTTCAAACATCATAGTATTATGTTACAGTGCTGGACCATCATGTATGTTTATAGGTGCTATAGGTACTTGTAAAATCAGATCATACACTTATTTTAATTAAATGTCTGCATAAATAAACATATGTATTTAAACATTATTTTAATGAGAAGCCATGATGAAATACTACAGCTTATTAAATCAACCAGGTAAATTCTCCCTACAGATATAGCAGGAATTACTGCAAATATCTCCCAGATTTCCTCTTCCTGAGAAGTTGGTTATCTTGTTAATTCAGGAAGGTATTAACTATCCAATAAATTCAGCATATCCCTAGTTGTAAGCTGTCAGGATGTGACATAACATCCTATAACATGATGCTACATGGTACATAATGCCTTAAATTAAAAAGAAAAATAAAGCAAGACATTTCTTTCAGAGAAATAGTGGGTAGCTAATCTGAATATTTGGGGTAATTGGCTCTAGGAAGAGAGAGAGATCATTATTTCAGATTCCCTAGTGAGTGTTAATTAGTTATAT
Source organism: Margarornis squamiger (assembly GCA_035222235.1). Classification (NCBI taxonomy): domain Eukaryota; kingdom Metazoa; phylum Chordata; class Aves; order Passeriformes; family Furnariidae; genus Margarornis; species Margarornis squamiger. Next base: position 32,999,535 of record JAWWTY010000156.1, read on the forward strand.
TGCTTCATTGTTTGACAAAGAGTACATTGCTCGTACTGCTAAATCTCTAATGACACATAGGCTTTTGCAGCACAGGTATTTTAAACTACCTTGACTGACTGACAGGTGGGTATTTCTATTCATAGTTGAATGTGCTCACAGAGTTCAAGTTATGTTGTCTCAGAGGCATGAGAGTTTTCTCACCCTGATCATGAAAAGCTTTACTTTTAAACAGCAGAGAACAAATTGCACTCTGACCATTAAAATGGGAGTCCTCTATTTGTAAGTATAAAGAGTACAATGCTTTCCTTCGGGAACACGGCCTCAGCATCGACACAGTCAGCCAGCAGTCAACAGCTATAGGTAAATTACAAAGTACTTTGCTGTCATGTTAGGCATCCAAGTCCAACACTGAGATGCCGAAGTGGCAGTATCACACCTGTCAAACTTTTGTTTTCTGCTTTTGACAGCCAGATCTTTAGCACTAAAAACATAGGTAAGTGAGTAATAGCATCACAAAGATAGCTGTATTGTTCTCTATATCTTTGATGTGACTACACTGTCCAAAAAAGAGAGAAGAGAAATACTGGTTCTAGTGCCTATATGGACCTCAGATTAAGGTTTTTGTTCCAAATAACATTAATTTATTGAAGTCAAGCAGTTCAATAGAAAGGGCTTAGAAAAAACAACCAGAAAATTCTGTGATAGTGTGACATTCTCAGGCATGTGAAATGTTTTGAAATTATTCTTTCACATCCTCAAACCTGAAGTCTTTCCCTTCCTAACAGGATTACTGATTTCAATAAAATGTGGAAATTGTGTGTGACTGGCCACTGGATTGTGGGGGGGGGGGGGTCCCTGCTGACCCCTCCCCCCCCTTGGGACCCCCCCCCAGAATTGGAGTATTATCGGCTCAGCACGGCCCGGCCCCCCTTCACCTACGCCACCCTCATCCGATGGGTCAGTGCCCCCCTGGGACCCCCAAATCCCCCCCGGGACCCCAAAATCCCCCCCCGGCACCCCCAAATCCCCTCCCAGAGACCCCCAAATCCCCCCCCCGGGACCCCCA
>JAWWTY010000156.1:33000682-33086224 GCA_035222235.1 Margarornis squamiger
TTGGGGGTGACTGGCCCCGGGCTTGTCCCCCCCCCCCCCCCGACTTTTTTTTAAATGAGGAATAGATGACCTAGCTCAAGCACTCACATTGCTGTTAAGTATCCCTCTGTATCTTCAGTGTATCTTGCTCTTTAGCAGGGTGGTTTCTCATTCAGTTCTTTAGTTTCTGTGTGCATTTTTGTGAGGAATCAACAGATAAACATGACAGATTAAAGCTAGACTGAAGAAAAACTTCTTCCTGGTAGTTTTGTGCTCTGCTTTTCTTAATCTACTGAGGCAAAACTTGCAATGCCCTGAGAGCCAGTTAATGAATTGATCAGACTTCCTTACCTTGGAAATGTTTTTGGAGGGAAAAGTAATGGTTAAGCATGGGAGCAACTTCACTCAGAAGTCATCATTACAGAACAACTGGCAGAACAACTAGGACCCTATCTCTTCCCACAAACTGTATGAACAATCCTGGTAACACTTTGTGCAGGAGATTAACCGCCATAGTATCTGAATTCCAATGTGGAATTGTAGTTTTGTCAAGAACAATCCCATCCCAGATTGCACTACTTTTTTTGTTACAACTCTCCCCTCGCAGTCCAGATCTGTGTGCATTTACTAGATACCTTTGTCTGGAAAAAAATAGAGACTCCTACAAAATATAGGATACTTAAAGTTTTATAAGATATGACTGCAAAAAATCCACCCCACAAATGTAAATAAAAATGGCTACCCTTACTGTGCTGGTGTAACTTTACTGACTGCACCGAACAGTAGTTCAGTGACTAGAGTACTAGACAACTCTCAGGTGGTCTTTCTTTTTACCCAGAACTTCTGACCTCTCTTTTCTTATCTACCTCACATGTCTAATGGAGATTTGTCTTCATAAAATATCCTGAGGCCTATGGTACTCCGGAATTGCTAACAATGAACCTGACTACCACTACTCAGCATAAAAATGTATGCGTCTCATAACAATGACAGTCTGTCAATGTGCGCAACAGCAGCACCTTTTATCAGGGGTGATTACACCATATATGGCACTGAAGGGTATAAAAATGCCACCCATAGCATGAGGACATACAGCAATGAAAGAAAGTTACTCCTCATTCATAATGACATTTTAAACAGGTATTAGGTATGGTAATTGATATGATATGTTAATAGTTATCTGCATCCAATCTTGTCTACTCCAAAATTTGTTATAAGAACTTTAAATAGCAAGATGCCAGATGTCCTGTGACTGATTTTTTTAGGTTTCATGAGAAGGGATAGGGTCCCACAGTGTTTAAGCTAGTATGTATTACTTCCCTCTTGAGGCATGAGAGGTCCCTGTTATCAACAGAGGCATGTGTACAAATGGAGAAAAGATCTCTAAAATGGTCTTTTTGAACCATTCTAGTGATACCTTGTTTTGCAGCACGTAGCATTTAACATTTTTGAGACACTACACAGGCATTAACTAATGAATCCTGACAACATCCCTGTGAGGTATCTATGATCATCATCATTTACAGGTGGTGCAGCTGGCACAGAAGGCCAACTCTGTACATGAGCTACAGTAGGGATACATTTAGCCAGATTAGTTAAGTGTCATAAATAATTTTAAACAAGTGCTTTCTACATGTTTGCAGCAAAGGTAGGATTGGAACTTGTTTTTTCTCTTCTTGTCAGTCTTCAGATGCAGCACATCAATGTGGTACCTAATGACTTTAAGCAATTCTGGGCCACACCGTCAGCTGCCATCAGCAGCTGCAATTTTCCTGAATTCTGCACAGTTGTACTGAATTTAGGCCAAAGGCTTTCTGAACAGTTTTGCAGAAAAAACTTTTTATAACTGATTAAAAAAACATGAAATGTCTTTTTTGGCATCACCTGGTCTCTTCAGGAACACATGTTTACCTTTTACTGAATTACACGCATACGCTATGCTTTTTGGATAGTTGCAGACATACTAATATTGAACTGGAAAAAAACACATGTTGGTAATGAGCCCATTTTGTGTCTTGGCTCATGGAAAAGAATGTGGAAATACCTTGTTCTGTGGTATTTTTCCTGTGACAGTACTGATACAGTGCCGCAGGCACTCTGAAAATAATAGCATAAGGTTAACTGAAAATTGCATGTGTATTTACACCGATAGCCTGATATTATCATATTGTTAAAGAAAAGAAATCTGGGGCTAGGTTATGCAACTAAATAAATTTCTAGATGTGGGAAGCAACCAAAGCTAGAAGAGACATTATGCTCAAACTGTTCACATAGCTCACACAACTCACACATTCTGTATACATGCCATATCAGAAACCTCCAAGAATCCTAGAGGAGAGACAGACACAAGGAAAGCTTTAAAATGCTGCAGAACACTAGCTCAGCAGTACTCGTATACCCGCTGCTCCCATGGAAGTTAATAGAAGTTTTAAGCTTTACATAAATGCACTATCTGGCCACGCAGAGCAGGCAAATTAAGCAATGAACGATTAATTTGCAAATTGACTGGTTTTGACAGATGGGATTATCTACAGTTTTCTTAAAACAGTAAGATACTTTTCTCAGGAACTAGGGGAGAGTCTGCACGCCCTCAGCTGCAAGGTCTCAAGGAATTGTATTCATAGGGCAATTAAGAATTAGTGTCATTGTATAACACAGATGTATTTTTTTGTATGTAGTATGGCCCACAACATGCACTAATGAGACATCCTAACTGAAACTATCCTGCTGGCTTCTTGAAGGCTTGCATCCTTTCATTCTGTACTAAGCACAGAGAGAACTGTTGCATTCAGTGCTGAGAGTCTGAATAAACAGACTCTCTATGCCTCTCACTGTGCCATGTCTGGCAAATCAACTCTTGTCCCCCTGTATCACCTGTGCCACTTTTATACTCTCTTCCTACTCATACTAGTTTCCATTAAGCTGTGCAATTTACCCTAAAAGCCCTGCTCCATAGCTTAACACTTTAATACCCAAAAAGTTAAACAAGGTCTCTGCACTGTGTTTAGAAAATATGGGGTTTTTTTGTTTTGTGTAAGGATTTTGTTAGCAGTATTCTGGATGTTTATGAAGTAATAATTATGTCTCTGAAAGCCCAGTATCCACTGCTTTTTCTAAGTACACTATTTTCCCTTTAACTTTGCTGTCCTGCCACATAAAATGAGTCTTGCATTTTACATGCAAATTAACTACTGAGGGATTTTCATTTTCCTTTAGCTTAGAAAGACATAAACAAGTTTTTCTTGTATCATTTTAATTCTGTAAGAAGTTTTATTTATTGTTTTCTCTATTCTTCGACAAATTGAGTCTCCTAGGGCATGCATTCTGCAGCTAGAGACTACTACTTGAAAGTTTAGGTGGTATGGTTTTAGTCTTGATCACTGGAGAATTTAAGGGGCAATTTCTGGGAAAGTACACTATACCCAACCTTCTCACCAGTTTTCTTACTGCTTGACTTTAAATATATTTTTTAGTCAATCAATAATTTCTTAGCTGACAAAAACAATTTTCTAAAAGCTGTGTTAGCACATAGAATTTGTTATACAGCAGTAATTCAACTTGTCATGTTGTCCAATAGAAATATTACCAGAAGGCAATCCACCAGTTTCAGTCACTGTCACCACAGTTTAAACAACAACACGGTATTTGAGAAACAAGGGTTTACTATAAAATGTACATCAGGTAGTGGTGCCAGCTTTCCAAATCATGTCACCTTAGGTGGTGGACTCAGTCAATACCTTTTAAATTGTTTCTTACTCAGAGTAAACTTATAGGTCACTGAGTTGGAGTGTTGAACATAATACAGTATTGCTACTAGAAAATCTATCAGAACAATGGCCTTAACAATTATTGGAGTCCTTAACAAATTATTAGAGCAGAGCCTTTACCCAATAGGTACATATGTTCCCATTGAGACAACTTTGCAAGCAGTGGGAAAATAATATGGAACACAAGAAACTCAAATCCTTTCCCTGCCTTGCTCTCTCACAATCTGTGGAGCCATTGCCATTGTCCCCAGCACTTGGGAACAAAGGGCAGGAGAAGAAATTACCTAGTAGAGCTACACCAGCCCTGCCTGCCATACTTTGGGAGCTGTTGCTGAAGGAAGCAGGCAGGGGCTGGCACAGCTTCTCTGCCACCACTGAGGAGCCAGTGCCAAATCCCACTATAAGCAATGGTCTGACCTGTGCCATGGGTTAAACTAGCTCATCCTCAGGTGAAATGCTGGATGTGTATTCAAAATTGTGTACTTCCAAGTCTTTTCTGGGAAGCTCATGTTCAAAAGCTAATCCAACTAAGAAGACAGATTTCTACCACAAAGTATTGTGTGATATTAACACTGTAACCAATGACCAGCATAACAGAAACCAGAGTTTAGGAAAAGTGGCTTGGAAAGCAGACTTGTTGCATCAATTGTTGTTACTCTGCTTTGCATAACAACAGCTTCTCAGTTCCAAAAGCACGACTTCTTAATGTTTACATGCTCATTTTGGTCTTGTGGTATCTAGCACTGGTAAAAGAAGTTGTGTAATGCTGATGTGATCCTCAAAATAGCACCTTAGTAGCTAAAAGCTAGGGCACAGACTTTACTAATTCTTGCTATATTTAGGACTGTGCTGCCTTTTTGTTTCCCCAATAAACTTCTATTAAGTTAAATGTCATATGTGTAATTCCAGCATGCCAAAGACCCAATACTACTGAAAGAAACTATCCCAACACCAAGAGGTCACTTAATTCATAAATCATCTCAACTGATATCAAATATTCACAGGAACTCTAAATCCAAGACTTGAACAGGGCACTTAAAGACTTTCAAACTAAGAGAATTCACCCTCTCTGTTTGCTAGAAATAGTTTATTGTGCTCAAATATGTAGTACAGAATCTCCAAACAAAAATTAATTTTCAGAGAGTTTTCAAGAAACTCATTTATGCATTAAATTTAATGACAATTATTTCCTTTAGCGTGTGTTCAGTGAAATTGTGGCTTTTTCCAAGTTGTTCTCTCTGGGATGTGGCTCTTGCCACACTTTTCTTAAAGCCTAATTGTATTTGCAGAGCTCAGAAAATAACTAAAATATAGAGTAGTGCTGAGTATTACAACACTAGTTGTGTTAGTGGCACATTTTAGTCTAAATATATGAGAAAAGAATGAGCACGCTTGTTTTCCAGAGAGAGTGTATTGCCTTACAAACTGTTAAAATCATACCAACTAACCTTCTGTAAGCAGGGCTATACCAGAAAACATTAGGCAACTTCAAAATGAAATCTTCTTGCTTTCCCACCATGAAGATTGTTTTATGCTTTGAAGCACATTCAAGTTTGGTTTTTTTAAGAAATAAAACCCCATTTTGGGGCTTTTTTCCCCACTTTCCCCCCCCTTTTCTCCTGAGAAGAATTATTATTTTTTAAATTTTCAGAGTTTTAGCATTTTAGAATTTTATAAAATCACACTAATTTGTGAATAGTGATAGCCAGCTTAAATCTGCACTTCCAAGCAATTCAAATATGCTAGCACAAAATTCAGCCCAGTTCTACACGTATCTTCTTGGTTTCACAGTTGTGGCAGGGATTCAGGCAGGGTCTGCTGTGGCAGGTGGGGTGGCAGCTCTGGCTCCCCTGACTGGCACTGCTGGCTCCTGTGCAGAGGAGCAGCACGCCTGCTTTCCTGACTCGCTGCCGACTACGGAATAGACAACCAGGAAAGAGAGAAACGTTGCTGTCAAACTCAAAATAGTAGTATGCTCTGTTAAGATGGCTGTACCTCTTGCATTGGTTGGAGATCTGGAGGGGACTTGGGAAGAGGGAGCTCATGCACCGAGTGCCTCTTGGAGACAGGCAGATCCCACCCCCTACCACATGACTGGCAGCCCTTTGTGGTCAGCTCTGAAGTTCACCTTCTCCAGCTGTCAGCAACAATTCACACCTGTGTTTTTTAATTTCTTAGATAAGAAATGACCATCATTTGATATTTTCCAAGAAGTAAACATTATGGTTATGTGTAACACCCACCAGATTTTGCCTGCTTGTTAAGGAGGTCTATCAGCACTAACCTGAGGCAGTTCCCCACTGTCTAGGTCTCCCAGATTACAACTGGATTTATTCAATTCTCTAAATATAGGAGTTTATCTTTTTTGCTACTACCCATTTAATTTTTTTCTATTTTTTTGTACTCCTGAGCTGGATGCAATTTTTTCTTGCTAGACATTAGCAGTCACACTTGTTCTTCTCTCTGTCTCCTTCTTGATCACATGAATAAATAATCAACAACACATAAAAAAATTTAATGCTTGTCATAACATCCACTGGAGGTGAATGTGTCGTGCAGGATTTGATTAGTAAAGTTCTTAAGACCCATCTTACATTCATAAAGTCCATTTCTTTTAGAGGAAGGATTACAGAGAGTTATGTGCAACCAAAGGTACACTATCATTAAGCATTTTTCATAGCGGGAGACTTTTGTAGAGATATATACCCCTTAGCACCAGCTATACTTCCAAAGCACTCTATCCTAGCTCCTTGTTCATCAGCCATTCTCTTCAGCTGCAATTTCTCCTTAGCAAATTTCTCAGTAACATGAAAGCTCCTCTTCTTTTTCAAATTGGCATAGTTGGATCACATATATTTTCTTTATATTCTAGATTGCCTCCATAAACACATAAAACCAAGTAGCAATCATGCCTTTTAAGTATTGATCAAGTTCAACACACCAGCAAAGGCATGTGAAAATTTTTACTTTTTAACACGTGAATGAAATTTTTCTTATATAGAAAATATTGAAAAGAAAATAAATGTGCTCTAATATTTACAATATGAAAACATTAGAAACAACACCCCATTAAGTTTAAATTTCAAGAATTTCTTTATGCTTTTTTCCCCCTCACAATCTCTACTCATACACCCAAACTCACCATTCACTCTAGATTAAATATTTGCTCTACTGATAGCTCTTTGATGTCACAATGCAAAACACAGAATTATTAGGATATGTTTAGAACAAAACAACAGTGTGGATTCAAAGGCAGCCAAAAGCTGCTGAAGAGCTTCAAATTTAATGAGGCATAATTTATAAGGAAAGGTAATTTCTTCTATGAGACTCACTGAATGTAGCCATGGAAAGCAAATGAACCTTCAGCTTCACAAGCCATCCTTTAGATTCTTCTCTGACTTCTCTGCCTTTTTGTTTTCCAACTATGTTTATTAATTATTTTACTTTTCACTACAATTATTCTCTTCTTTGTAACATCATGACTTCACCAATACTACTGATTCTAGATAAGGTTACTGAAATTGCTATGGTGGAAATGTAATACTTGGAAACTGCATTCCAGGTTTTTCAGATACTACATCCATATCATTACTGTTTCAGTCTTTGGAATGTTGCTGTTTGTTACACTTGAAGAATATGATTCTTAATAACTTAGTATCAGAGAAGAATTCTTAATTGGAAAAGATATATTAGACTCTGTTCTTTCAGCATTATTGGGGAAGGCATTCAGAACATCATCCTTGTTTTTTTGAGTCCACACTTTTCATTTCTTCAGCATTGTGGCTTACTGTCTCCCACTTTGCTGGGATACAGCACTGGGAAAACTGTTATATACTAAAAAAGCAGCATATATTTACTTGTCCCCCTAGGCACCAGCAATTTCCATGGCAGCTCTGACAGCACAGCATCATACCTGCTGGGATGAGGTGGAATGTTGTCATACAGCTGAAAGAGAGCTGGCAACTAGTAACAGCTGGGTAGACCAAATAAATATATTTTAAAATTAAACTGAAAATACTTTGCCAACTGGTACGTTTTGCAAACAAACTTTAATTTATGATACTCTCTTAAAAATCTATGGGCCAGTTTTATCAGTCATTTGTCAGCTAGCACAGACTCGAGAGATCTTGCAAACAACTTTTCCTCTTATTAAATTTGCTTTGTTGTAAAAAGAGAGATAACTGCCAGCTGCAGTGCGTGGCTCTCACCTCTCAAATAAACCATGAATGATGCTTTAATCAAGGGTTTTGATCTGGGCCACTATAAAGGAAGGGCAGCTGCAATTTTTTTCATTTTCCAGTTCAGTTTCTGAATCTGGTGCTTAGAAAAGTACAGAAATGTGAATTGAACTAATTTCTCATTGTTATTCTTCGGGGTTAGAAAATTATTCATTTTTTTCAGGACTAGGAGTCTAAATTGTAACAACCTGGCAGAATTCAGCAGACCTAGAGTATCCATCTCATAATTTGAAAACTACTAGTATTAAGCCACTCTGCAGAGGAGGACAGAGATACCAGACTGAAATGTAAAGAAAAAATAAGAATGAATAATTTGGTTTTTTTCACCAAAATTAATATTAAATTTTGAATTAAAAAAACCAAACCAAACCAAAAAAAAACTAAAGAAAAACAAAACCCAAAAATCTGTTCAGCTTGAAGGGTAGCAGTCAAAGGAAGAAAACCATACAAGCCACTGGCACGGAAGGAGCTGGCAGCCACCTGCCTGCTCTGGCCCACAGTGCTCCCTCCACCACCCTGCCCCATTAAAGTTAGCTGCTGACATACACATGAGAAAATGGGGGGACTGGAATAAAAGCAATGGGTGCAGGTGTTTCCACAGCTAAGGAGTGTTCTGGTGGTAAACAAAAGCAATAGGGTTCTGCTTCCTTCCCTCTCAATATATCCCAGAACATGGTTTTAATATTCAAGCCCATTCTGGGTATATAGGTTAAATATAGTGGGAAACTCTTTTTTAGTAAGTAAATCATCAGTTAAACAACTTTCAGCTTTCCTGGGAGTAGGGTAGCCTACTATTCAAAAAATACTCCAAAATACTGTTTCCTTAGTCTTGTGTGCCAGGATTAACTACTTACTGCCAGAAATTACTGTTTCTTATGGCTGAAGAGATACTCCATCTGATCAGTAGAATAGTAGATAAAATCACAGAATCACAGAATATGCAGAATTGGAAGAGACCCACAAAGATCATCGAGTCCAACTCCTGATCCTGCACCAGACTATCCCCAAGAGTCACTCCACGTGCCTGGGAGTATCATTCAAACACTCCTTGAACTCTGCCAGGCTTGGTGCTGTGACCACTTCCCTGAGGAGCTTGTCCCAGTGCCCAACCACCCTCTGGGGGAAGAACCTTTTTCTAATATGCAACCTAAACCTCCCCTGACACTTTGGGCCATTCCCTTGACTCCTGCCATTGGTCACCACCGTTCTTGTTCCTCCTCTTTCCTTTACCAGGTAGTTGCAGGCTGCAATGAGTTCTCCCCTCAGTCTCCTCTTCTCCAAGATGAACAGACCAAGTGCCCTCAGCCACTCCTTGTAAGACTTGCCCACAAGGCCCTTCACCATCTTCACTGCCCTCTCTTGGACGCTCTCTAAGAGCTGAAGATCTTTCTTATATTGGTGTGCCCAAACCTGTACACAATACTCAAGGTGAGGCCACACCATTGAAGAGCAGAGCGGGACAATCCCCTCCCTTGACCGGCTTGTGATGCTTTGGCTGATGCCCCCCAGGACAGGGTTGGCCCTCCTGGCTGCCAGGGCACTGCTGACTCATATTCAACTTGCCATTGACCAGGACCCCCAGGTCCCTTTCCATGGCCAGGATGCTTTCCAGAATCTCATTCCCCAGTCTGTACATACAGCCAGGGTTGCCCCATCCCAGGTGCAGAATCTGGCACTTTCCTTTGTTGAATTTTATATGACTGGTGATTGTCCAATCCTCTAATTTGCCGAGGTCTCTCTGCACGGCCTCTCTGCCTTCGAGGGAGTTAACAGCTCCTCACAGTTTTGTGTCATCTGCAAACTTGCTTAGTGTCTGTGGTGGGTTGACCTTGGCTGGATGCCTGGTGCCCACCCAGCCATTCTATCACTCTCCTTCCCAGCCATAAAGGGGAGAGACAATAAGATGGAAAATGACTTGCAAGTTGGGATAAGGCAGTTTACTAAGGCAAAAAGCAAAGCAAAAGAAAAGCAAAAGCTTGCATGCACAAAAGCAAATTAAACAATCACAAGGTTTATTCTCTACTTCCCATCAGCACCAATGTCCAACCAATTCCAGAAAACCAGAGCTTCAGCACATGTAGCGTTTTCTTAGCAGGCAGCCCCATTGGAAACAATGAATGCCCCCTTTCCTGCTCCTTTTATATCTTAGCTGATGTCATATGCTATGAAATATCCCTTTGGACAGTTTGGGTCAGCTGGCCAACTTGTGCCTCCTCCCAGAATCTTGCCCTCTACTGGGGAAGGAATGTTACAGTGCTGATGCTGTGCTCAGCAGTAGCCAAAACTGGTCTGGTATCAACACCCTCCTAGCTACTAATGCAAAGCACAGCACTATGGGGAAATTAACTCCATTTCACCCAGACCCAATGCAGTATCCTTTCCAGTCCTGCATCCAAGTAATTTATGAAGATGTTGAAGAGCACAGGATCTAAGATGGACCCCTGGAGAACCCCACTAGTGACAGATCACCAGTCTGATGTTACTCCACTCACTGTTACCCTCTGTGCTCAGCCACAACTGCACAGTTGCACAATTGCTCACCAACCACCTGGTGTGTTTATCCAGCTGTGCTGGACATTTTGTCCAGAAGGATCCTGTGAGAGACACTGTTGAAATCTTTACTGAAATCCAAAAAGATGACATCAGCTGGCTTCCCTTGATCAACTAGGTGCATCACCTCGTCATAGAAGGAAATCAGGTTGGATAAGCAGGACTTTCCTCTTGTGAAGGTGTGCTGGCTGTGATGGATTATGAAAAGGGTATATTTATACAGCAGTTTGATGGCCTTTTTGTTAATCAGTCACTGGGATGCCTTACAGGGTCAGACTTTTCTAGGCTAGATACATTGCTTTTTTTCCTGTCTTTGACACAGCTTACATACTCTTTCTTTAATTAGCTGAGTTATGCATGTGTATTTTCCCCACGAGGCAGGTGTGCTGGCTAAGTGCCATTCATCTGAAAGAGCATTCAAATGCTTCTGTATAAACATCTGGGCAGGTTTGCACTGACCCCATACTTGAGAAGGTATTTTTAAACAAGAACTGATAAAGTTTACCTTTTCATCTTTCCCTACCATGTAATGAAATAGAAACTCTTAAATAACTGAACACCTTTTATTAAGTTCATCAAGGAGCAGTTGACATCACTTTATAGGAAATGGAGAAGGCAGCTGGTTTTGTCTTGTTGAATTGCCTCAGCATCATTTCAGCTAGTTCCTTTGCTTTAAAAAGTACTGCATTAAATCATCTGCTAGAGATGCTGTGATTCAAAAAGACCATTGCTACACAAGAATGGAACACAAAATTATTGTTGTATTAAGTCACATAGTCTTATGGAAAGGAATTTAAATGAAAAAGATAGATATTGCTACCAGTCTTAACCGCATTCACAAAAGATCAAAAAATATAACTTCAGTTTTGTGTTTATCATACTCGTATTAATTTAGAAATAGGACACTTGCACACTTAAACATGAGAATTCAGATTTATGTTCATGTTCTTAAAAACACCTGCACAAAACCTCTAAAATTACAGTGTATATTGGCATAAGTGAGGTCCTCAACTTGTCTGTCAGCTACATACTCATACTTTTATCCACAGGTTCTAGGGAGTAGTTATTCTTTAACTCCATGGCATTTTGAATAGTTTCTTCTTCTTTTTTTTTCACACTATATTATAGCAAAATTAAGCAGTGAAATTTCGACCTCATCTTCAGTTCTGATTTTTGATCCATTCTGTTCCATCTCTACTCACTGTTTCCTCTTAAACCTTCCTACTATTGCCCTAGGCTTGGAATCATTTCATGATTATGAACAAGGAGTTTTAGTACAAGGGATCCTTGCAACAATCCCCATTTTTTCTATTAATAGTCAGATGGATGTCTTGATTAATTAAAATTAACTCTTTCTCAGAGAAGACATTTCTACTTATCATAGTCATTCCTGTTGACAGAGGAAGGACAGTTCAGTAATATGATTAATATTAAGACAAATCTGTACTAATGAGGAATCTTTGAAGCCTGATTGTGAGGTAAAGCAAACAACATATTTGCCTTACATATGCTGGAAACTCTATAAATATATAAGCAAATAACTTGAAACAAAACCCACCAAAATTAGTTGAAAGATGCCCAGTGACTTTGAAGGGCAGTATATCAGGCCTCAATATAAACAGTAGACTAATGCATATATGGTCTAGTGGAAAGAAGACGATAGCAAAAGAAAGCTCTCATTGCTCTGGATAATATTGCATGTACCACTGCGGCCAATTAAACTCTATGATTGGTAAAGAAGTTTAATAGACAAATTGTAGCACAATTTGTGCACTATGGAATCTTTTATGTATATATTTGCCGAATTAAGTTTGTTTCTTTAAAATTTGAAGCTGCGATTTTCTTTTTAATTTCTCCTTTTCCCCCCTCACACATAGTAATGGTAGTTAGGCAGTCACAGAGACTTTTTTTGTGATGCAGTATGGTCCAGAATGTGAGATATCATTTCAGCAAAGTGTTCCTTCTGTAAGCTCTTCTCAGTGACCAAATGTTTGTCAACTAAGAAACTTACCTGATCTTATACATGAACTTCCAGTGATAGCTAGAACAACTGCTTCATCTAACTAGAGCTATTTCTGACTCATTTTACTCCCCTTATGCCTTTTTGCCCTCTACATATAATCAGTCAAATCCATAATCTGTGAAAGGATTTTATAAGAGCAGGATTTTATAAGAGAAGAAGCTTAACTCATATACCAGAACATTCCACTAAGGGAAAACTTCAACATTATCACTTAAAATGTAAGCCAATATTTAAAATATTTAGCAACAGAGGACAATAATAATCCATAAAATAAAAAAAAAAAAAATGCATCAGATTCACTGAACTCCCTAATGTGGAGAAATAAAAGAGCTACAAAAGGTAACATCAAAAGTCTTTTACAATCTTTATAGGGCATTTCTTTTAAATCTATTTTTGATTTCAGATGCTGCTTCCATTTAATTACATCAACAAAAAGATACTTAAGTGAATTTGCAGGAAGATAGAAATTTGCATTGTCTATAATTTTTTAAGCTGTCGTGCTCTTAACATGTCAATCAATAGGAACATGATGCCTGGTTATTTGAAGTTCATCATATATCATTTAGTACTGACTGTCACACCATATCCTCAACAGGGTAATGCATTATAGGCGAATTCAGTCATATGGCTAGGAAAATGGGCAGAAACCTATTATTTCATAGTGCCATATGCATATAATTAAAAGCATAATAAATAATTAGAATAAAAATATATTGCACCCCATATATTTTCCAGGAATTATGTAACTTTCTTCACTCATCTAGAAGACAGAAAAAAATTTTCAATTGTCACAAGTTACTGCCAAACAAAGATGCAATGTGAATCTTTCTAGTATTAGCAGATACATTTTTGTTCCCTGATCTAACTTTTCAAAAGCTACCACAGTAATGCTACTCAGACAATACTATGGATCCTTTACAGGCAAATACAGGAGGAACAGTAGCCAAACAAGGATATGGATCTGCCATTCTCTTAAATTCCATTTCTGGTACATCTTGATAGGTGACACTATGTTAGAATGAAATGTCTAGAAGTTAGGAGTGCACATCAAGGGAATAATACAACATGCTTCCACGTGTCTTGTACTCTTTGCTAAATTCACAATCATTGCAGGAGACCTGTAATTTCAGCTGGTGAAAGCTGTTACCTCGAGAACCAAACAGGATACTGTATTATTCTAAACTAGCAGCTTGGGGTGGGGGGAGAGGGGACAAGTTGTTCCTCACTCCCTCAGCACACTAGAGTTCACATTGTACCTACTTCCCATGATGTAAAAACTGCGAATGCAAAGCTAGGGACATGAGACCTATAAAATGTGTCTCTAAGGGCAGCTGAAAATAATGCATGCAGTGAGAAGGAAGTAACTTGGTTAGACAGGCAATAAAGGAAAGAAACAGCTCTGAGAAGGCTCAGCTTTTTAGAAAATGGGGTAAGAAGAAACCCTTGCTAACAGGCAGCCATACTGTCTTCCTCTTGGGTAGGTACCAGGATGAAAGACAGTCACAATGCTGAAAGGTTTTTTATTATATTTTCTCACTAAATCAAATCCTGCTGCCTACCCAACTGACTGAAACTTTTTTAGTGCTACTCCAACCTCCTTGCCACTGCATATTATCTACATATATTGAATCATTCTCATCAGATTCCACATTAGCTGTTTACTTTTTCCCCCATGTCCTTTTCTCCATAATGAAGTCTCCAACATCAGGGAAGGCATACTGTCTCAGTTTTTTTCTAACCTAATTTACCTCAAAGTGGTAAATGAACAACAACACCAACAACAACAAATAGCTGAAAACAAGGATGTGTAACTTTCGCAAAGCAAAAATAGAAATCTTGGGCAGTTTTAGTCCATGTTCATATCAAGTCATCACATCATATGGAGTTCCTGCTTTCCTGCAAAAATCATTCTGAAGATCTCTGTCTTGGTGAATATAGAGTTAGTAGCTCAGCATGTCTGGGTACCTGGCATGATATCTGAGGTTATGCTAGATATTGAATTCCTATGTGAAATAGTCACTTTTCCCAATGAAACTGCAGTTTCCAAATCTATTTCACTAGCCTTACATGAAGGTCACAGGTCTCATGCACTGTCTTACTCAGCAGCCCTACTTTGCTAACCACATAGGAAAGAATAAGCATTTGAGAGGCCACAATGTTAGAACATATGAGTTTGGAGGTTAGACAAGCCAGAGGCCTTTTAGCAACTTCCCTGAATTGATATTGAGGCAGAAGAACCACGAACAGTCTGAAATGCAGAAAAACTACTATGAAGTCTCTGGCTTATTATCTGTAACTTTTTCGTCTGCTGCCAAGTGGTGAGTAACAATGAAGTGACTGGGTCACAAACATTATCTTGCCATGCTAATTTGAAAGCATAAGTTTCTCTGAGGTCTCTAGCCTAGTGCATCCAAAAGTGGTAGACTTTGTCATGTGCCCTTGAAGTCACCAGCTCATCAGTATATTGAATAGCACAGTGATGTCAAAGCACAGTCCTCTCTGGAGAACTGACTCAGGCCTTCTGTCTTGCTGGACTGGTGTCAAAACTTCTGTAGGATCAAGCTGGATGAAAGCCAAGGAATAGGCTCTTGTAGAATTACTGGCACATCCCCTTGAATTTTCTGGGTCTATGTCAAGATAATGACAAGGCCATTCTGTTTCCCTTAGCTTCTGTGGAGGAGAGTACGTAGCAGGGTACCCTTTTTTATGCAGAAATCGAAACACTGCAGGCAAAAGATTTTTACTCTTTTTCTCCTCTCCAGAGGATCTCAACAGGTACTAGATTTTCAGTATTGACCTAGGTAACTTCTTATATACAGGACTGATCTGTTACATCCATTATCATGGAAGTAGGATATCTTCACAACTCCAGTATTTAAGACCTACTAACTTCGCCTTCTACCTGATTAGTTTCTAATTTTCACTGCTTGAAAATGAAGTGGTAAGAAATAACTACAGTTGCCCTCATGAATGAGGAAACAATGCCCCAGACAAGATATTAAAGTAAGATGGAGACAACTATTCTTCACAGAATTATAAATGAGAAATCTATGCCTAACATGTTCTATGAAAATTTTTTTGAACATAAATTCCTTTCCATGTCATGTGAAATCTGTAGGTTGTAATTAAGAGAACACAATATTCTTATCACATCAGATCATCATTACATGGAAACAAGTAATACTTTTTATGTAACAAGAATATTTTGAATTCTTCTGAGCCTTCAGGAAGATTATTATTTTAGGCTATGAAAGGCTTGGAATACAGAAAATTACAAATATCTATATTGCAAAAAATCATTCGAAGTAATGCAACAATGCCAGTTTTCTGAATGTAATGATTGCACCATTAAGTTGTATTGAGGAATAAAAGACTAACAGTCCCTTTGACAAGAGTACTTAAAGACGCTGATAACAACACAAAGTGGTGCTTGAGCGGAAAGACTGGCTAGTGCTGGAACCAAGGCTAATATTTCAGAAGTTAGCAAAAGTAACCTGAGATTCTGTGTGCTACTGTTTGAAGTGACAACACAAAGTGGCAGAAACCTTACCAAAAGTTAGTAAATTTATGTACTTATCTATATTAAAAGTTTTTTGAGGCATTAAAGTGCCTATGATGAAGAACTTATAGGGTTCTCAGTTTTAAAGATCCAGTCCTAAGTCACCTCTGAAATTAGAACTTAGGTTCCTAATCATTTTGAATGCTTTGAAAATTTTTCCTTTGATATTCCCTATAGATTGCAAAAACTATTGGCAAAACACAATATATTTTTAAGTAATCTTTGGTATCATTACCCCATTTTAGTTGCGAGGAATTAAAAAGTGCAATCTAGATTAATTTATTGTGGTTTAGTTTTCAGCTAAATAGGATGCTTGATTTATATTGTTTGAAATCAAATATAAAAGGATAACAGCTTAACTATATTTAGAAAAAATATAGTGCTGTGTTAACAAAGCTAGCTTCTAGACCTGATAATTCATCAGACTGACATATCACTATTAATTTGAATACGAAACTTTCAGGAGATAAATAACTTTTCTTTCTTTTTTTTTTTTCTTTTTTTTTTTTTTTTTAAAATGTGTTCATGTTTTATCCATCAATTGTTTTAAACACCCATTGCTGAGCAGGGCATTTAATAGCTCTTCCTGTGTTTACTGGAGCAATCTCTAGTAAGTTTCTCTTTTTTGAGAATAAAATAAGAAAGAATCAATCTCATTTTTGATTCTGTTGCTCTGTAGACAACCTTATTATATTTAAAATGCTACTTTTATGAGTTGTAAACCATATTTCCTAATAATTGCTATAGCTAGAAGTGTAATTTAGTGTATTTTTACAGGCTTAGTACTTTTTGTTCTATTGCAAACCATATTTCCTGATAATTACTATAGATAGACAAATAATTTAGTATATTTTTATAGGGTAGTACATTTTTATAGTATGGTAAACCATATTTCCTTATAATTACCAGAGAGAGAAAAATAATTTATATTTTTATAGGTTAGTACATTTTTATTACTGTACATTTTCTGCAGATTAAGTACTTTGTATTTTTTCTTTTTAAAGCAGTCACGTTTCCTCTGTAACCACGTTTTATTATTTATATAATTTACAGATGATAACTTCTTAAACTTGTTTTCCCTATTTTGCATTTCTAAGTTTCTACATAAATGTATGTGCTGCTAATTCTGAAGGAAGAACAAAGCATCTGTGAGACACTGTAGAAGTTAATGACATTGTTAAAATGATGACAGATTGCTTTAATGGTAGATATGCACTTAATTGGAGGAAGTATAACAAAATGTGCTATTTCGTACTACTAAAAAGAGTCAGGCAGGAGCCATCACCCATTTACTGTCTTGTCTTCATCCAAATCACAATGCATGTACAGTATATGGTAACTGATAGACATTGCTAGGCATGTATTCATGCACTGTACATTCATTCCGACAACCCATTAAATAGTGTTTGTTAACCTTTAATTCAGATGTCTGCAAAAAGATAATACAGTGTAAAACACAAGTCAATGGTGGGTCGTAAAGCTGTTTCTGCTACAGCTTCTAGTAGCCTGTTATTCAGTGTTGAATGCAGCTACACCCTGAAGCAAGTCTTATATAAAAGTACATTGTCAATGCATTATGATACAAACTCAACCTATAAAATCAATGGCAAGTATTGTGTCTGCTGCTATCACCCACTAAAATATAGATACTGTTTTTAATGGATGCAATGGTGCTGGACACAACATCGTTGTGCTATTAAGCTTAACCCCTTAGGCATGAAGCACAGTTACAGGGCTCCTGAACAAGGAATGCTCATTGTAGAGTGCTGCGTCAATCAAGTCAGTGTGACTGACCACAGAATATGTAAGTGTAAATCAGTTTTCAAAGGATGTTAAAGCAAAATAGAAATCAAATGTACACCATGGTGTGATTCTCCATAGAATCCCACTCAATCTGTAGAAAAAGGGCACCATCTAGCCTGTTATCCAGGTGTTTGATTAACAATTTGGGTGACTGAATGGAAACTTGTAAAATTTGAAAACTACATTGGTCCAAGGAGGATTTGAGTATTATGTAGAACATGGTTAGAATTCAAAGAGACCTTGATAAATTGTAAGAACGATATGAAAGCAATAGGATATAATTCAGTACAAGTAACTGCAAACTACTAAGGGGAAATCTTTCCTCTATGGATTGCCTCAGTAAAAATGGGGAGAAAACTAGGAGCAATAATGAAACTGAATTCAAGCTGAAAAAACAAATAATGCTATTGGGAAAAACAAAAAGAGAACAGACAACCAAAGAAAAACAACAACAAACAAACACCACCCTCCCTCCCCCCCCGCCCAAATGTCATCCTGTCATGTGCCAGTAAGACTGTTGCATTTAAGACCAGAAGCAATTATTACTCTCTGCTAAACACTAGAGACTTCACAACTAGAGTTCTGTGTCCAGTTTTGAGTAGCACAGGGTTAAGGCTGTGAAACGGAGTTTAAAAGGGGGTAGAAACTCTAAAGAAGAGCAAGCAAAATTAGAGGACACTTTGTGGAATATAAGACCTGTAAAGACAGATTGGATGAAGAAAAAAATGAACTAATCTGTAATGGCAGAGTTTTAGGGTAAATATGTAGGAAAATTGCTTGGGCATAAACGATAATTTAATTAGGATAGGTCAACTAGTGAGTGTGGAAAATAACATAGACAAACATTTGTACACATATGCTTGCTACCAGTAAAGGAGAAGCTTAGATATTGCTAAAGGTCTGTGTCAACCCAGCATTTCTATGATTCTGTGAAAATATCCCTAAATTGTTTCTGTCTCAGAATTGTTAAACAAAAACACTTGTAAGGCAAAAAGAATTGAAGGTCTGTAAAACTAATTTTGCCAATTTAACTTCTGTTAAAGGATGGTTTCCTGTATCTAAAGAAATTAAATGCCTACTAGCAATAGAAGAGGATATAATTCAGAATAGGTAAATACCTGTAGAATATAGTGCTATTGCATGTTGTCCCTTTTTGGTTTGTCATTTCCTCTATATGCAGTATTTGTGTTGCTGGAAGAAAGTGTGTCACTTCTTACAATGATGTAACTATTGGCAATGCATTTACAGATGTCACAGCTGCTGACTGCTCTGCTGTTTCAATTTCATTTTCATATTTAGTTGTTTGCTATACACTGTTTTGAATGATGCAGAAAGTCCATATCATTATCACACGGTATGAGAATAGTTCTGCAATAATTGATGGATGAAGTAATTCATTATGAATATGATGTAATGGAATAGGCACCATGATTTAATCATCAGAAGAGGGGGTTTGTGGAGCTCACACAAAGATATCAAAGTCATTCACATGATAAATAGCATGCGATAAGCTGTTTAGAAAACACTAATGCAGACCACAGAAAAATGTGCAGAAGGGAGGCATAGAAATTCCTTGTATGGAAAGCAATTAAATGCTAAGAACCAAAGAAGTAGTGTAATAAGGAGGAAAGGAAACAACAATGTCCATGGATTCATCACTATTTTTTAAATGATAGTGCTTGATAGGCACATTTGTTAGGATTAAAACTTATTTGCTTGACTATTGTTCACAAAGCATTTCACATACTATTCACTGGGGTCCTGGCTCTAAGAAAACGTTTTTAAGGTGATTTAGACTGCAGTCTGAACTTTTCTGGGTTTTTTTGTTTTGTCATTTTCTTGCAGGAAAATTTTTTCTCAAGGTTTTTTTTTGTTTGTTTTTGTTTTTTTGTTTGTTTGATTGGTTGGTTTTTTCTTGTTGTTTGTTCATTTGGGTTTTTTGGTTTTTTTTTTGTTTGTTTTGTTTTGTTTTGTGGTTTTTTTTTTAAAGGAGTTTTAAACCCATTTTAGGCCTGCCAAGTCAGGAATTTTACCTCAGTTTCAGCTGCAACATCTCCTTGCAGAGACATTATGATCTTAGATGCTCTGTTTTTTGTGAGATATAGAAAATACATGCAATGTATAATGTAAAAAATAAATGAAAAATTACTACAGGAAGGGAAGAAGGGGAATAGTACCTCTTGCTTTGTAATAGACATATCACAGTTCACTGATAGTGTCACTAGTTATCAAACACTAACACTGCTATTATTCCTCCAGGTCTTTGTGTGCCATCAAGCAAGAGATGAACAACTGGGACTGAATGAAGACAAACTATCTTTATAGAAGAGATTTCAATGAGAAAATCACCAGAGGTTTCCAGAAACAATTATTACCATAGTCATCATTGAGACTAGAGAAGAGTATAACTGTTTGCTCTTGATCTGCTGCCATGTTTCGTTGCAGACAATATAGTCATTCAAAGCAGAAGAGTCATATCTTTTCCAAGCAGAAAATGTTATCAATGTTTTCTTAAGTTTTCATTTACAGTACTTGCTGATCAGTGGAAGTCCAGCTTTCAGACAAATAGTGTGGGGAGCATAGTATCCACTCCAAAATATGAAAATTTAAATTGCTTCATTCACTTTTCATTCACTTCATTCACTGCCACAAACCAAACCAAAATAAAGCCTGTCTATCTGTGACAGAATGTGACAGGAAGTGATGGCAATTCAAATATCTTAATTACCCCAAAATGCCCAGCAAAGAGCAGTCAACACCCACAGGATCTCATAAACTCTTTGTTGGGAAACAGAGAGAAACATAATTATATTGAGGTACATGCTTCTCACTGTACATTGTTTCAGCCAGCGTGTTGATATGAGCACTGTTTGCTTTATTACATGTATTTTCACGACCTTGTTAAAAACACACCATGAATTTTGTACTATGTGAAGAATTAGAAAAAATAGCTCATAAGATTCTTTCACCCTGAATCTGATAGTATAAATAAAATAGCTCATTTTGAAAATACTGACCTGGTGACATCATCTCCTGGACCTCTGTTCGTGTCAGGAGTTTCCGCAGAGGGAATGACTGGATACCAGGAACTATAAGGCAGGCACTATTCTTGACGTACTAGGCTTGTCAGCCAGGTCTGTAAAAGGGGGAGAGAGAGAGAGAGAGAGAGAGAGAGAGAGAGACATCAGTATTCCAGAGAATGTATGGAGCTCCACCTGGGAAGGTGCAGACAGATGGTGTCAGAGGATATGGTTGCTCAATGTTTTCCTGTAGAGCAGCCAGGCATCATTTCCTCCAAATAATCAAATGCATTCTTCATTGGGAAACTGCAAGGCTTACAAGTCCGAAAAATGGAAAGGGGAAGAGAGATTGTTTGGGTGGCAAATATGAAATCATTTCTTATTGTGTCACCAAAGTGTTAAGGTCCAGGAGGAAACTCCTGTAAGAAAAATTGCTACATTTACAATTCAGACAAACACGTAAACTCTGAATAAACCCTTATATTTGGGGGACTCAGCTAAAGCAGACAAGAACCACGACATCTTTTGAAGCAGGCCCATCACCGATAATTACGAATGTGAGATTAGCTACCGTCATTTATTCTTGCAAATAGTGTCATCTCTTCCAATTAAGATCAACTACTTGTATCTCCTCAATTGCTTTATTAGCATTGTTGTCAAGTACTACAGAAACCTTAATTAAATAGTCATCGTGATTATGGCTAGTTTCCAAAATGATTGAAGTAAATACTTTATAAATGGGTTATATGAAAGTTTTTACTTACTGAAAAAATGTATTTCAAAAACTTTACAAATGCCTAACTACAAAATATTTCAAATCCATCCTTTAAACAAGTTATGGATTACAAAATAAAAGCTAAAACTGAACTGACTGAAATTTTGTTGCCTCAAGCAGTTATATTTCTCCTACTGACATCTAAAGTAAAATTAAAAACTGAATGCAGAAAATTTCATGAGGCATTGAGAAAGCATTTAAACATTTAATACAAACTATGGTTACTAATTAATTATATTAATGAATACTGGATCATACAAAGATGAAAAGTAGTAACTTGTGAAACCTAAGATACTGGGAGTTAATATGCTATAATGATACATCTGTATCAAAGAGCAGCATACTGACATAGCTTTTCTTATATAAATAGTAAAATGTATTTTCTTTAATAATATTTGAAGGGGAAATAGCTGTAAAGATCTTTTCTAACATTTATTTGTGGACTAAATGTACCTTTTTCTGTTCGACTTTTTCACTACTATTTAAATGATTTGCAGATTATTTTCTTTAAATTTACATTAAAAATTAGTATTATAAAAACTTCCCAAAATGACCTAGTTCTTTTAAATTGAGACTACAATATTTAATAATTGGCATTATTGCTAACAAATATTTTAATGAAATTTTACGTTTTCCTCTTAGTAGAAATATGTCATTCCCATTGCCCTTAATTAGTGTTACATGTGCTCTTTGATAGAAGAATAGGCCCTTTAGCTATCAATTCTGACTTTTGAAACAAAAAAGTCATAACCTTTTTGTGTTTCTGGTTGAAGTAACTGCAGCCTAATTTAATGTAACAATTGTGGCAGATCAGAATCAAAATATGAACTGAGAGACCCTGAAATTATGAATGTGTTGTTGATTTTTAAAATTGTTACTCAAGATAGGACTAAAACAAACATTAAAAATGGTATTATGCTGAGATAGGTTTTTTCTGTCTCTGTGTTTCCCCTATCCTATTAAGCAATTGTCTTCTTTTTTTTTTGCATTATACTAGTGTATCCTGCTGAAGGACACTTGCTTTGCTGGTGTACACACATTTGTTACATTTAAAGTTATTATTTCTCTCTGTTTAATGTAAATGGAGGCCAACTGTATACATCTCTTTACATTTAGTGCTTCTCTTTATATAGCACAATAATTTCAATGTTGTGGCCTTGAAAATTTTATGAGAACATTCCAATTCCCATCTTCCAATTCTCATTAGAGGCTTGACCTGTGAAATTTAAAAAAGACCTCCCAGTTATTTTTCTCTGTATTGGAAATTTCTGAATTTAAATGCCTTTTGTTTTGCAGGACTAATTCCCTTAGAAGAGCAGGGATCTGCCTCTGTGTGTGTGTTCACATGTAGTTACTCCATAGGAATTTCTGTCAGTATTGCAGAATAAAGACATTGAAAAAGATATTCTAAAATTACAAATAAAAATATTTTATTCTATGCATCTTAACTATCTAGCCAGTTTTATCAAACGAAAAGCAGGATGGAAAACATGTCAAGTTTGTTTGAGAAGTTTCCAACTAGAAAAATCTTTAGTTTTGACTGATCTACGAGTCCACAATTTTGGCAAGTTTTGTATACAGCTTTCTGTTTTTCTGAGCCCTTGCCATGTAAATAGCCTCACCCATTTAGCATCCTTGCATCCTTTTCTGTTGTGTGGCTACGTAATAGGACATAGGTATCAAACAATATACTAAGGCTCTTAGTGCCTGCTGCAGATATACCCAGAAGCTGACTTGGTTTCATGAGAATTGTTTTCCATCATAATTTACAATTGGGCACGGTGAAATCGGGTTGTCCACATCACACAAAAGGCACTGGGAGAGAAGTTGCATTCTCATCATGAAATATAAAGGAAAGATATGTTCAAAAAGAACTTCAGCTGTAGAAGAGGGAAATTAAGATCATAATCTAGGAGAAATTTTTATGCTATCTTGAAAGAAATAAAGTGACACCCGCATGTTACATTAGATATTACAAGAATCTTTATGGTGAACAGGTTAAACAGCAAGACAACTCAGAGTAAAACATTTAGTATAATTCAGTGTATTCTGCAAGACGGGTGCTTAATTTTCTCTCTACCAAGCACACATAAGCATTCCTCAGAGCAACAACACAAATATTGGAAGGGACACTTTCTTTTACTTCTCTCATAAGGGCCTTGCCACTTTAATTATAACTGCAAATTTTTAAAAACTGGGTAAATAGAAAACAATGTATGTTGAGGCAGTTTGATCACTTTTAATCTCAGAACTCTCTGAAAAAAAAATCTGAAATTAAATTCTGTAGCTGCTACTGAAAAAACTTTAATCAAGGCAGTAACAAAGTGTATTATCTGGAAGTATAGGAATTCATGTGGTGACCCTAAAATGGGTGATGTCAAAGAAAAAAAAACTCATCAAAGCTAGAAAATCAGAAAAGCATGTGCACTACTTCCCCACACACCTAATTTCCTACTTAAAAGGCTAAAATATGCAAGTACATTAAACATTGCCTAGTGCAACTGATAATATTTCTGAGATGTGTTTATATGTGATTACAAAAAATGAAGATTCAGCATTGTCCTACTTCTCTTTGTGCCAGATACAGCCAGCCAAAAAGGTCATAGTGTAGGTATAATGTCTTCCATGTGTCTCAATGATTTTTTACTGTTACATGCTTTCTGGAACCATGGCAAGGAATAGGAAGTATATATCATGGCAGTTTCCAGAGCTTCTCTAACGCAATTCAGGGAAATGACTCTTCTAAGAAATCTAAGAATAAACCAGACACAAAATTATTCCTATATGATTTCTACTTAATTAATTCTGGAAGCCAGAATGCAGTCATGTTTCAAGTAGAACTAGGAAAACATTTGTGATCATATATTGTATTCAATGAATTAAAAAAAAAATAAAAATGCTTGTTAAAATTATGCCAAATTTTGCAAACAGTTTCAGTCAGTAACAAAATAAAAAAAAATCATTTAAAGCTTCTTTAAAGAAATATTTCATGTTTTCATTGAAGTTAATATTTATAAGATTAAAATAAAACACACAACCTGGAAATGAAATAATCATTTTATGCTACCAGAAGAAGGGGTTTTTTCCTCATTGTTCTGTGGCTAAGAACCAAAACCATACAAATAATCCTTCCTAATCAGTCTAAAATGATGTCCCTTCCTCCACTTCCAGTTTTTGAGTTGTGTCAGTGAACCAAAACATCCAATTATTGGTTCAGGTCTAATTCAAATATCTACCAGCTGGTACCAGTGATAAAAATAGGAAAATGAGAAAAGTAGGGATGTTGATCAGGATCAGGATCAACACTACAAAAAAATCTACCAATTTATATCATGGTCCTAGCTGAATACCTTTGTGATGGCTGGACTCTGGATGGATGCCAGGTGCCTGCCAAAGCTTCCCTATCACTCCCCTACTCAGCTGGACAGGAGAGAGAAAATATAACAAAAGGCTCATAAGTTGAGATAAGGGCAGGGAGAGATTATTGCCTGATTAACATCACAGGCAAAACAGACCAAATCTGGAGAAATTATTTCAATGTATTACTAATCAAAATCACAGTAGGATAATGAGAAATGAAACAAATCTGAAAAACACCTTTCCCCCACCTCTACCTCCTTCCTGGGCTTAACTTTATTCCTGATTATCTGTCTCCTCCCACAGAGATGTGCAGAAAGTTGGGGAATGGGGGTTAAAATGAGTTCATCACATGCTGTTTCTACCACTCAGGGAGAGAAGCCCTTCCTTTCCCTGCTCCAACGTGGCATCCTTCCCACAGAAGGCAGTCCTCCATAAAATTATCCAACCTGAGTCCTTCCCATGGGCTACGGTTCTTCATGAACTGCTCCAATGTGAGTCCTCCACAGTCTCACAAGTCCTGCCAGGAAACTTGCTCTAGTGTGGGCTCCTCTCTCCACAGGTCTGCAGGTTCCTGCCAGGAGCCTCCTCCAGCACAGGTTTCACATGGACTCATAACCTTCTCTTGGACATACACCTGCTCTGGTATGGCACTCCTACATAGGTGGGTCTCTGCTCCCCCATTGACCCCCAAGGGCTTCAGGGCACCACTGCTTCACTATGGTCTGTACCACGGCATGCAGGAGAACCTCAGCTCTGGTGCCTGGAGCACCCCATCCCTCCCCTTCTCCACTGGCCTTGGGTATGCAAAATTGTTGCTTTCACATATTCTCACTCCTCTCTTCTCTAGCTAAAATTGCTTCTGTGTAATAACTTTTTCTTTTACCTTCTCAAGTATGTCATCACAAAGACATTACTACCACCTCTAATTGTCTCAGCCTCGGCCAGTGTTGATCCATCTTGGAGCTACCTGGCATCAGCTCTGTCAGACATGGGGAAGCTTCTGGCAGCTTCTCACAGAATCCATCCCTTATCCCCCTGACTATCAAAACCTTGCAGCACAAACCCAATACAACCTACAACCATCTAAAACACATTGAGCAGATTTATTTTTCTTTCCCAAGTAGGCCTTGTTGAAACAAATCCTGGTGGTATGTGTTCAGTTTGGTTTCAGGCAGTTCTGAGAATTTGTAGTAATATTTCTTTAGTTGTAAGGATCTTTCTATATGTGCGTTTAGTATGCGAATTTCTATTCTCTTTTATTTAGACTCTCAGGCTTTTAAATGAGTAAGATCAGTGAACATATGCTTAAACAAAAATATCAAAGATGCCCTGTTTGGTATTTTGCATTTCCTGCATACTGCTGTTTGCCAATCAGATCTTGATTGTTTTACTGTGATGCGGTAGATTATGGCAGTATAATATAATCTGTGGACATGTGGTTTCTCGTTAACTTGCTGCTGAATGACTGCATCTTCCCATGAAATTCCACTATAACAACTGTAAATGTAGTTTAGAAAAGGTTTTTCTCTTATCAGAAGCTGCACATTTTTAGACAGCAGCACAATGTAATTTCAAAATGCAGTGGAAGATATATGGAGTAACTAGTAACATCCCCACCCATAACATGAGCAATCTGAGCTTTCTACTGTCCTACCTGTAGCACCAGGGGTGCATGACCAGCATATGGCATAGAAGAAAATATATTAATAAAATAATACTACACGCCACGTGTTCAGAATAAAAACTGTCATATACAAGAGCTTATCAGTTCTAATTAAGACTCATGAAAAGTTATCACAACAATTTCATTACACCATGTTAGGAATGCTATAGAATATATATATATATATATATATATATATTCTATATATCTAGAATATATATAGTCAGACTGCATTAGAATATCTAGCCCATATAGCCCGTCTGATAAATGACCAGAAGAAGATAAGGGAAGAGTAAAATATATATTAAGTTTTTCTACTGGGAGCATATCTTCCAAGCATCTGACTATTACTTGGGCAGGGAGTTAGAGGTGGACATTTCACCATTAGTGTGATATTCAGCCACCACCAATGGACTTTGGACTAGCATAAATTCACCTTCTTCCATCCTGTTTTTCTTTGACTTCCACATTTGCTGTAAATGAGTTAAGAAGGGGAATCGAAGCTAAGAAGAGACTTATTTTACTTTGTTTCCTGTCAGTTGCCAGCATATATTTTTGCCTTATTGTTTTGCCTTGTTCCATTCCATTCAATAAAATTGGTCTGCATCTCGCACCTGATGATCTGAAGTACAGACTTTTGCATTCTTTTTTTTTACTTTTACTTGAGGGTTTGTTTTACAGAAGTCTTACAAGGTGGACTAGCACCAAAAGGAGTCTATAAAACAGCAGCTGTTGATTGTCTAAGATGTAAAGTCAATCTCACTGCTACACATGTAGAGAGAATTAGAAAATTGTAATAAAGGGAGTGATATTAAAGAAATCGTTGTTCTCAAGGTAAACAGTAATAGGAAAAGAATTTCAGCGACATCCATGCTAAAGAAAAATATTATTAATACCTTAGTATTGTTCATTTGTAATTAACTTAATAACAAAACACTAAAGGGAAAACGTTAACCACACTTGAAGCAGAATGGGCATCCTAGTCTCCTGTAATGTCTATGAAGTAGTCAGATCACTCTATAAATTCATACTTCTTGTGGGATTAGCAAGGTTTTTTAACACATTTACCTGCCAATTAATGGGAAAAAAGGTAAATGCCTGTGTCTTTTTTTGTTCCCTGTCAGTGCTAAGTGCTAACCTGATTACTGTTTCAAACCTGGTAAATATAAAATATCTCAAGTAAGGCAGGAGTTTGGTCTGTGATTCCTCTCTCATATGTATTTAATTAAATAGCAGGATATTAAAAGTAAAAAAAAAAATCTGTTTAACTCATGTTTAAGTCAGCCTTTTGTTATAGGCAGCATTAAGTGTCTAAGGTAATTCTGGAAAATTTCTCTGTACGTTCCATACTCAGAGGTAATAGCAGAATGTGGATCCAGAAAATCTGCCACAATTGTAGATCCTACACCTCATACAAATTTAAGTGGAAAGTTTGCCTGAATAAGAAGTGAAGAAACTAGAATCCAAAACACTTCCTGTGCTGTAAAGGAATATGATGTTTAGAAATTGAACATGAAAGGTAATTATACGCAATCATGCTAAATGCAAAGTGAAAAAATCTACTTAAAAGGACCTAATATAATCCTTTTTTAAAATTTTCAAAAATCTCTTCTCTAGGAAAACATTTCTGTAACTCAAGTGTATTAGGTTAGATCACTTTGTCTGTAATAAATCTTCATTATTTCTTCTACAAAAGGTAATCAAAACACATTTTTATGCAAAAAGACAGACTTTCACTATAGGAGTGTTGCATACAGCCTTAGAAAAGGTCTCACAACTGAGCAAAAGGAGTTCCCATTGCTTGTATAGTATAACAAGGAGGTTCATAAGCAAGGAACCTGTATATTGTGACTGTTTTGTGCTTTTTGTATTAACACAGCTGCACTCTACCTAGGATGGCTGCAGCTTATAGCCAAATTTAATCTTCTTAAAATATCATTGTCAAATAAAGATACTAAAATATAAAAACATCATTCATCTCTCTCTCTTGAAAAGATACAATTATTCAATGGCATGATGTATAAAAACCCCATAGCTAAATCTTAAGAATACACTGGAAAAACTAAATGAAACGGCAGCAGTAGGTTTACTTTTACAACTGAAAAAAATGTCACATGTATTAATGTCAACAACTGGAATTTTACCTCATTAGGCAACTTCTGATCCAAGGCTCTGATGACTATTCTAAGCAGAAAAAATATGCTAATTATCCACTCTGAATGTAGAAGGAAAAAAGGTGTAAAATCTTCCTTTAGCCGTGTGACCATGTACTA
Source organism: Margarornis squamiger (assembly GCA_035222235.1). NCBI lineage: Eukaryota > Metazoa > Chordata > Aves > Passeriformes > Furnariidae > Margarornis > Margarornis squamiger. Next base: position 33,029,693 of record JAWWTY010000156.1, read on the forward strand.
ATTGCATGTCATGTGTCAAAATAATGCAACCCACTTTGCCTAAAGCAATTAGACATACAGAACTCTATTAATGAAGCACTGTCTGTCACTAAAAGTGTTTTCAGAGCTATAGTTGAAGATTAAAATATTAACTTTTCAAATATTTATGATAGTTACTGACAGCATTTCAAAATGTTACTTTTAACAAAAGTATTTTATTCAGCTCCAGTTTTTAATTTGGATTTTATATTCAAAAACATTATTAACATATGGGAGTCGTGAAATTTCTATGATCTCCACTGAGACTTCTTTAGAGAAGGTACATTAGCTCCTTGAAGTTTACAGCACCTTTTTCTATTGTAATATAAACTCTTTCTGAACAAAACAAAAAAAAATGTTAAAACTTGCCTTTTCTTTGAAAATCATTTAAAAAAAAAAAAAAAGAAAAGGACGAGGTTCTTATTGCACTTTACTTATTTTCTCTGTGTGAAAGAAAATGGCCCTTCTTGTCAATATATCATTTGATGCTCTCCTTCCTTTTAGGGTCATTGGTCATCTATGTTCATGAGCACAGAGATTAACCTTTTGAATACCCTTATGCAGTAGGAAGGCAGGGATGTATGTTGCAAAGCTGTTAATCGAATCTATCAGACATCCTGAAGAGCAGACAATAACATTAAAAAATGTAATGCCTGTTCTGTGCAACCACCACTCACCCAGCTGCTTGGGAAAGGGTTTTGCACAATTCCTCCACGAGCAATACAAATCTACAGCTTTATGAGTGCAGAAAAGGACTGCTTTCCTTCATTCCTAATTTGCAAGAAAAAACCCAAACCAAACCAAACCAAAACCAAGTTATTCAGTTGTCCAAGTAAACTGTACCAGAACATTTGTATGCAAACAGATTGAATGGACAAGCCCTTAATTTGTGTTCCATATGGAGACTGAGTAGACTACTGTGCTATTTGAGGATTTACAGCTTTACCAGCACTGTGCAGGAATGATACCACTGTAATACTATGGAATTATTGCCTTTTTTTTTCCTACCAAAAATCAGCAAATAAAAAAGCCATGTTAACACTGCATCATTTTCTAATACTATGGTGGTAAAAACTGACTGCTATTATGTATTAGTCCTGCCACTGCTTTTATGTTTGGTAAGGGTATTGCCTTGGTTTTGGAGCTATTACAGTCTATGGGAATCAATTACATGTACTTGAACTAAGAAGGATTTACTTGGTAACTGTAATGGCTCTAAAAGAGCCATTATGATCTGTCATGTCAAAAACGCACATGTGCCTACAGTAGATACAAACAAAGCTGTGCAAAAAGTTTCCTACATAAAGCAAGCCATTTTGGTTAGCTTTCCTGACAAAACAAAATGAGCATTTGCTTCTCAAGTACTTTCATAACTTTTCATAATAAATGAGGAGTTCCTGCCATTCCTCTGTCTTGTGTTTTGCTGAAGGAAAGCTTGAGTGTTGCATCAGAGGGAATCAGGGGAGACATTACTGCAGAGCAAAGCTCAATGAATCACAGTGTTTTGGGGATACACGAAACCAGTTTAAAGGCGGGGAAAAAGTGAAATAAAGAGAAGGGAAGAGTTATACAAGTAAAAGGAGGAAACGTGATCTTGCTATCATTATATGCATTCATGAAGGGAATAATGATACGTCTCTGGTAAGACTGAGCAAATAGGTTATACCTCAACAACTTTAGTCATATTATAGATGCATGTACAGAACATCGGAACATCTTGGAGCTGGAGTCAAGCATAAATGGGGCCAATGAGAATATGGTTTCCTGTCTATGCCATATAATAGATGCAGTCTGTAGTCTTACTGCAGAACATTTGCAGCTCCCTCTGTACTTGTTTATCTAGGTGTCCACTCAAACAAGACCAAAGCGCAATGAGGGACTGAACTTGCATTTCTATTTCTGACCTGGAGTCAAGATGCAGCCAGAGAACTGCTGCAGATTATCTCAGTTGGTTACAGCATGGTGCTAATAATGCCAAGGTCACAGGTTTGATATCCATACTGGCCATTCACTTTAGAGCTGGACTTGATGATCCTTGTGGGTGCGGGTGTCTTCCAAGTCACAATACTCTGTGACTAAAGTCACATGGCCCACACCAAGCATACTGACCCAGTGGGGCAGATGTAGCTGACATGAGATTTGAGATGCAGTCTTCCTGAGTGGCTGGGGGGCATCACGCAGCCCAGTGTAACCCAGGTCTGTGCCCAGCTTGTGCCTAAGGCAGTTACAGCAGGGAATTACATGCAAATGCAACAATCACTTATAGAGCTGAAAGAAAAGCTCATGTAACAACTGGATCAATGAAAGCCAGGTCTTTATGACACAGTGTTCACTGAACTATTTCTAGCCACATTATGAATTTCTGCCTGTAAAATGTCCTGCATGGGCAAATGAAGACCATCAGCTCTTATAAATTTAAACATATTCTTGCAGTAAAGTGTGGGTATTGCTAGTGTATTCTATTTTAAATAAAACAAAAAGGTGGTAATAATTGGTCTATAACTCATGATGCCCACTGATGTGTTACTATTGTCTCATACAGAATTATGTGGGTTTATTATTTTATTTTTTTTTAACATATGTATATTGAGTTAAATAATTGCACCAAAACTGATTGAAGTACTTTCCCAAAATTAATACTTGTAAGGAACGGGGTGAAGAATGGTCTACAGTGGTATGTCTACAGCTGTGTGGTTTGCAAGTTGCTTGTTTGTTTATAGGTCTAATTTTCAGTTTACTGAGCAATGCTATTTAGAATGCAGGAAAAACCTTTTAATCCCAAATGAGCATGTCCAAAAAAAGAAACAGAGATTTTACTTTTAGCTCATCTTCAGATTCACAAGGGACAATAAGGGAGATTCATTAGGCCATTTGTTACTGTCATCTGCCATGATTCAAAATGAAATACTAAAAGTTTCATGGATGCAGAAAAAGAGCAGTATTTGTCTTTGTGTTGGCTATGCAAAGACTGTATGGCTTTCAGCCTCCATACAAGAGGCCTGATGGATGAAAGGGGGAAGGGTGGTGCCATCTGAATGATGATGGGCTAATATCATCATCCTCTTGTCAGCTGTAATAGGCTTTTCCTCACAGAAATAATTCATAAAACCGCTACATTATATTCTATCCCTGACAGGCCCTATCTATCGTGCAACCCAGCAGGCTCACAACTAATAAGAAAATATGTGGTTCAGGAGCCCTGAAAAATTAAACAGGTAGTTTATGAACAATTTGTTTCATGGGGATGTTTATTATGTTTATTAAATATTGAGCCTTTAATGTTTTCCCAGTACAGATGATATCATAAAAATGCTGACTTAAGCCTCAGTTGTATTCTTAGAAAGTGGCATTTTATAGCTCTTGTAGTACCCAGTAAATAACTAAATTGCTCTGGTTTATATGTATACACAGAATAGAATTTATAGGGAGTGAGTATATTTTTATTGTGCATATGCAGTGTATTTAATATATTCATAATAGACACATGTAAAATACCAAATTATTGATCATATTCTTTGGTTTAAATGCAGTTTTGAGAAGATGCGTATTTCAGAACATTGAGTAGGGAAGGTCAGGCATTTGTTTTATTGATTGTACTAAAGAAGAAACACTGAACTTGGTGTTTGAAGTGTCAAGTCAAAAACTGTGTAGGCTCAAAAACATAGCCAGGAATACTGATTTGTAAGTATAATTTTTATAGAAATTCTTTAGAAGTATTCTTGTTAAAGGAAAACCAGGATAAAATGGCTAAAATTATTAACTAACATCAGTATGCTCCTATGCCTTTCTGTGAAAGGATTGGAGGGTGCCAGAGTTTGTTATCCTCACACGGGCCAGATTTCCAATTGCCAGACAGAGTGAAGGACTGGGTTCTGGAAAAGACCTGGAGTGCACAGATAATGCAGAACCAAACTCTTTCCATGTCCATACCTTTTTATTCCAACTCCTTCCTAAGAGTTTATTGAATAATTGATGATTCTGCAGCAGGATATGAAAACTGGCAAGTAGAAAACTTCCATTCTTAATGAATTTGTAATAATAAATAATGCTTATGATATTAAAAAGCTGCATTCCACAGACATATTACAAAGAGCATGTGCATGACATGATTTACATAAAAAATGTACAGATCTTTCATTAAGCCTTTCAGGAATCATGAGCTGTTCTTGTATCCTTCTATTCCTTGTAAGAGGACAGACTGTAATTTGCTCAGATTCCTGAGCACATGGATAGAAACTGTGTAGTAGCAGCATGACTTCTACAACAGGAAATACTGCCTCTCTAACCTGCTGGAATCCTGTCAGCAAGCACATGGATTAAGACGATGCAGGTGCTGTAATATATTTGGATTTTCCAAAAGCCTTTGACAGGGTTAGTAAAGAAACCCAATCACCACAGGTGTTGAAAAAGTCTTTTATGGATTGCAAACTGGTTAAAGAACAGAAAGCAAAGAGTAGAGGTCTTTGGTTGTTTTACAGAATGGATAGTTCATTTTCAGCAGTGAGATCCCTGAGGGATAGACACTGCTGCTGGTTTTATTAAACATTTTCATCAATGGACTGGAGAAGAGTGTGCAGTGAAATTTCCAAGTCTGAGGATAACATGAACCCGTTCTGGGCTTTCAAATGTCATTGCCAGCTGGCTGAAAGAACTTCAGAGCTGAGAAGAAAGATGATGAAGCTGAGCAGGGAAGTAATATGTTGAATGAACTCTAGTGTAGATAAATCTAAGGCAATGCATCAGGGAAGAATACTTTGAGCTGTGCCTCATGATGCTGAACTTGGAATGAGCATCCAACAGTCAGGAAAAGAATCTTGGAGTCATGCCTGGCAAACGTCTGAGGTCACAAGCTCAGGCAAATCAACAAAATGCAGGACATCATCAGAAAAAATTTTCAAACAACATAGAAGACATAATTTTGCTGCTGTATAAAAACAAATGCCTGTCCACATTTTTTTTGGTGCTGTGTGCTGTTCTGATCTCTGTCTCAAGAGGGATGCTGTGAAATTGAAGGAAGGCAATTAAAATAATCAAGAGGATGGATCAACTGCATATAAGGAGACTAAGAAATCTGTGATTGGAGAGATGTCTGAGGAAAATTGTGATTTATTACCAAGTGGATAATCTAGTTCTAGAACTGTTCAACAAGTTCCACAATATGAAAGCAAGGTCTGCTCACTGAACTCTGTATGGCATCATCTGAAACACAAATAAAAGAAAGTACTTTGTGCAGAGAGTAGATCACTTCAGAAACCTACTTCTACAGAAGGCTGCAGAGGACAGATGGTATGAGCAGATTCAGAAAGGAATTAGAAAAACAACAGGTCCATGAATGGCTTTTACAAAGACTAGGCAGGCATCCTAGGCAGGCATATCCTTAGTGCAGCAGTTCTAAATATTGGGGGAGTATGAGGGGAATTGACTGTACACAGTTGTGGGCTTGTGTGTTGCCCCTAATAGTGTCTCCTGCACTACTGTTAGAGACAGAATCCTGAGGTATTTTCACCATGGGTCTGAACCAGTAGGGTCTTCTGATATTCTTGACATGTCTTAATTTGATTCCACATGTCTAATTTGCTTTGCATTTACTTAAATTTTACATTTTGTGTAGTTACAAAGACTTCAGTGTTTTCTCTTCTACTTCATATCAGTGTACATAAAACGTAGGTCAGGTCTGCTCTCCTCTCTTTCATATACAGTCTTAAAACTTGTACTCATACCCATAGTCACAGAGCACAAAACTTGAAAATCCAAATAAAGGTAAACATGTCAGAATAAAGAGAGTAAAAACTTTAACTCGACGACTTAAGCCTGAAAAAGCAATGTAGCTTCTTAAAAATCTTTGCATTTTCTTTCATTTTTCACTGAAAAATGTTTGTTTATTGTTTGCTTTTACAAAGGCTTAGCACACACACTATTTCTTTTGAACTTCAAGTGTAAACAATAGAAGCTGTTTCCATCTGCCACCCGCTCTCTCCTCAAATATCTTTCATTTTTTTCCCTAATAGAGATGGAAAAGATCTCTTGTTACACTAAATCTTTATGATGAACTTTTCAAAGAGAAAAAAAAAAGAATAAAAATGTCATTTATTATTAACTATGGACTGCATGGCTACCTTGCTGTCTGTGGATCACATAAACTCATTTCTGTAACAATCCAGACCAGGCACAATTCACTTATAGCTGTAAGTTCTTAGGCTATATGTCCTCTTCTGAAAGAAAATCATTTACCTTATCCATTGCAGAGGTAGGAGGTTAATAAGGCACATTTGGGACACTAACTCCAGTCTCTATTTTACAGTTTGCCCCATCTTTTTACAGAACTTCAGCTAATGTTAAAAGTTGGTAAAAACTTGTATTGATTCTTCTCCAGTGGCAAGCCACTTTTCCAAAACAGTAGCTCCCTGCTGATTGAAGGAGGCTGTGTTTGGCAGCAGGGGCACCATGGAAGGGCACTGTACATTTTACCTGTTTGGGTGTACAAGCCACAACACCTTCTGTCCAGCCCTGTGGAATGACCTATGGGCAGTTTGTGTGCCAAGCCCCCAAGGTGTCCACGGTCATTCTCCAGCAGAGACTGTGCCTCCAGGGCACCGACTGCAGCAGCATGTGCATCTCTTCATCTGTACGTGCAGAAACATATGCCTTATTATACGTCACACATGTTGCATGATCTGATGTGCTCTGATGTGAAGCTAGTGTTGTGCTGTGTCACTGACTTAAGGAAATACTATTTTCATTGGCAGGCACTTGGAAGCAATTAATTACCGATGGATGGCATGTACAGCTGTTGCTCATGTATGGAAATAGAAGAGAAATCAAATTTAATTGGTTTAGCATAATGAAGAAAGTGGCATCTACTTTATTATAGCTTTTATAAATTGAGATGCTTGAATTTCGTTTTCATAATTTTTTGGAAATAGTTGGGCAAAATACTCTTGGCAGATGAAAAAAATCCCAGAGGAACAAAAACTGAGGATGTTCAATTGCCTCATTAGAAATTTGCGGGATCAGAGGAGTAACATACATATTAGGCTAATGAATGATTAAATTAAATATTTTGCTACGTATGCCTATTGCTGCAATTTGGGCTAACTTCCAAATATACATGAGACAGTAGCTGTAATCTTTTCTTTGAAGAAATTCAAAGTCCAGATTTCAGCAGGAAGAGCTGGTGTAATTTGGTAAATCACTGTGAATAGATATTTTTATTGTTGATTATATTAGACCTACTGACACAAAATGATAGTGAAGAGAAAAACAATTATATCTGCGTGTGAAATGTAAACGTATTTTAGAAGTACAAATCAAATTCTATTGCAACATATCTACAAAGCATTGATATTAAGCAGCTCATGTTTGAGTGGATTCTGCTCCCACTGTTCCTGAGGTAACCATGAGGTTAAATGCATCTGTTTTCTTAGCATAATAAACAGAAAAATTTAGTTCCGTCTGTCCCTAACATTTAGCCCATTAATGTTTTTGAGAACACTCCTTGTTAAGAGGTGCTGTCCATGTACAAAGTAGTGATATGGTATTGCAGCTATTAAGCCTTGTAAATAAAGACCTTTCTACATTACTGCCAATTTAATACTAACTTTCTAATTACTTAATATAAATAAATGCAATACAATCTGAATTCATGGAATGCTCTTTTTGAAAGCGTTTGTAGGCCTGTAAAAATTACTGCAAACTAATGTTGGTGATGTAACGTTAAGTTTATTTTTCACATTTGCAATTAACCCTAAGTTTATTTTTCACATCTACAATTAAAGAACAAAATCTAGGTGCATGCTGTGTAGCTGCATGCTGTGCTGCATGCAGGGAGACTGATGTTGAAACGTTGGGGAAAAATAGTTTAAAATTATTCTGAATACAAACATTTCCCACTTGATTAAAGAAACCAGTGTGTATTTTGCCTTCATATCGCATCACATTTCATAGAGTGAAATATTTAGATGTTTTTGGGGTTTTTTTTGTTTGTTTGTTTGTGTTTTTTTTGGTTTGGTTTGGTTTGGTTTGGTTTGGTTTGGTTTGGTTTTTTTTAAAGTAGCATCTTATGTCCCTGCCCTGCTGGTCTGATGTCCTGTCCATGGCAAGGCAATTGAAACTAGTTGGTCTTTAAGGCCATTCCAACCAAAATAATTCTATCATTCTATAATTATTATAATGAGGCCTCATGTAACTCTCAGGGTGAATGTAGCCTGTCTAAAAATGTTTAACAGACATTTTAAAAATCTAGAATGCCAGTGTGCATTTCAAAATCAGGCAGTGCAGCTGAGACTACCTTCCAATTTAGTCTTCTAGAAAAGGCAATGGAGTATTTTGCTAGATAACTGCCATAAGCCTTTTGAGAAAGGGAGGAGAGAAGGAAGGAAGGAGGTAAGGAGGGAGGGAGGAAGGACGGACGGAAGGACGGACGGATGGAAGGAAGGACGGAAGGAAGGACGGAAGGACGGAAGGAAGGAAGGAAGGAAGGAAGAAAGAAAGAAAGAAAGAAAGAAAGAAAGAAAGAAAGAAAGAAAGAAAGAAAGAAAGAAAGAAGAAGAAAGAAAGAAAAAGAAAGCTGCTTCACATTTTGAGTTTTGTCTTTTATACTAAAGTTTGTTTAAAAATTGCCATAGACATTTCTCATAGACAGGGCCAAACCCATCCCTCTGAATTCAGGGAAAGGGGAAAAATCAAATCTAGATATAAAGTTCAATTATTTCCTTCATTTCCAAAATAGTACTGGAACAGAAATCTTGAGCCCCTGGAAAAGACCAGACCCAAACTGTTCTTTTCACAGTGGCTAAAATTGTTCATGTAGTTCAATCCGCTACCCAGTGAGACAGAGAAATGTCAGCTGCTGCATGTACAATATAGAAGTCAAAAGTGTGTAAAGTGCAGGGCAAATATTTCAGAGTCGAAAACAGTTTCAGGCAGATGAAGTAAACGATTTACCAAATAATAATAATAATAAATAAATAAAATCTTAATAAAAACCTGAGTTCTGCAGTTATAGATCAGTTGATTTTGGCATCTTGTTGAAATTACTCATATTGAGAGACAAGTGCACTCTGTAAAGTAAAAATGACCTCTGGCTGAGAAACAGTGCATCATACAGAAAGTTTGCATAAACACAATTAATGTAGGATTGCTTACTAAAAGCCTAAACTGATGACAGATATTTTCATTGTGAGCATTTCTGTATATCAGAGTGTTGTGAAAAAAACATACCATCTACTGCTACTAATTTGCTTTATTTACCTTTTTAGGAAAAATTTCTGATGCACTTAGTAAAAACAGCATGTACCTGTCTGTCAGCAGAGCAGCCTTTAGTGTTTATTCACCTCCTATTCTGCAGAACACATGCCTGGAGCAGCTGGCAGATGCATTCAGGGAAACAACTGGTCTCTGTCAACACCACCCAACCTTCTGAGGCCAAGCAAGCACTTAGAAAGTCACAAATAAAGACCAGGGTTTTGTTTTGCCAATAGCCTGGTGTGTTTTTCCCTCCTCTTTTGTTCAGAATGTGCAACACCATCAAAGGGACCTGATTAGAACAAAGGAACAGGGATCACTGTAACAATTATGATAGAAATGAAAATGCCTGATAAAAAACAAACCCCAAAATCAGGAAAATAATGCCAGGTGAAGATGAATACACATCCGCTGGGAACAATTACATAGCAGATGCATCCAAAAATTCATTATCAACGTATAATTTGACATGTTCCTAGTAATGTTATTCATTGCATTTACAAATAATTCATCACAGGTGTTGTGAACCAAAATGGTATACAAGATCCTTATGTTTTTCACTAGGACAAGAGGAAATGTCCACTTTGTAAATGCACATTGCATTTAATTTTATTAAAAGGTTTTGTCTTTTGTTTTGTAAATCCTTCTGTCATGCCAGACAAATCAGATGTAGTGAAACTGCTTTATTTCCAAATCACACTTATACTCACTAAAGGAGTGGTAAATATTATATTTTTTTACTTCTTTTTTCTATTTTTCTCCTTTTCCTCAAAAACAAAGAACCTGATTTTACAAGCTCTTGTTTTTATTGATAGTTTCACTGATTTCAGTTACTCCTGGTGTACTTCTAATGTTGCAGATCTCTTATTAAGGCAAAACTCTTATTTAAACTTTTTATTTATTGTTTCAGGGTTAATTCTGCAATAAGTCATGGTTATTTTTACTTGTGTTAGTAAAAAATCCAGTCATCAGCAGAACCTAACAAAAGACAACATTTCATTCCAGGTCAGATTCCATAAATAATGACAAAACAAATGCACCTGCATTTCTCTTTTAATCTGTTATTCGTTAAAAAAAAACCTGACTGTCCTTATAAAAAAGTTTTATTGCAATAGTATAGCAATAAATGATTAACCCTTGATACTAGAAAGGGACCCAGAAGCACTGTGTTTTTAATCCTAGTATGCAGAGTCAAATAGAACTTTCAAGCACATATATAAAAGATAAACACACTTTTGAAAAAGAATTAACTAATGATTAGGCCCAGCCTGGGGTAATATATGATGCATTCTGACCATATTTTTTGTCAGGAATTTCAGAACACTATGTAAACACCAGTGTTTTGTTGAAGATCTTTTAGGCCATTTTTGAATTATCAACTGGTTGCTTCGTATTGAGCCAATTATTGTTCCTTGGTATGACTTCTCCTCACTACATCTGACCCCTACGCCAGATGCAGGGTTTTGGTGTACAGTGATGCAATAGCACTGTATGGTTTAGTGTCTGACCTGCTCATAGCCCACCTGGCTCCACTGTTGCACATAAAGCACATGCAGTTGCAGTTGGTAAAAACTATTCAGTAGGCCAGAGAGAGACACTGTGAAAGGAAAAAAGACTAACTCACAGGTTGGAAGATTCCGCTGAAGAAACCAGTCAAGCTAATTAGCAAAAGAACTGAGTTCTAGTCTCCCCGGTGCCAGGTGAGTGTTGTAATCACAAGACTAAAGAACAACATTCAGTCTCTGTGTGACAAGTATTACGAAAATGGGAGAAGATTCAACGGGACTGAAATCCCCACCTCTTTTCAGAAGAATATATATGGTTTGAGGCATAATGCATCTGTTGAAGTGATGGGGCACTGAAAACTTGTCTGTCCCAGATGATTGCACAAACTACCAAAACTATTGTCTTCATAGAAGCAAAGTGTCATAACTGACATTTCTTCAGGAGGGAAATATTTCCCTTCATTTCCAACACCTTCTTTTCAGGAATGGGGTTATAAACCTACTTTGAGTTACATATTTCAAAGCAAGACTCTTCATTGGAAAAAAGTATATACTTCCTTATAAGGCACACTGATCAAAAGAGGGCTGATTTTCAGACAAACTTCCTCAGTGATGAGAGATATGTGTTGGCATAGAAGAAATCAGAAAGCCCAGGTGTCTTCTTCAGGCTTGTAGACTCTGCTAATTAGTAGCTGTACAATGCTGTTGCATCCTGGCACTAGGTTCTTCAGGTAAGAACTTGAAATAAATGATGAAAGAACAGGAGACAGTTGAAAATGGTCTCCAGAATTTCTCCTCTGTTCCCTGGAGCTGTTGCTCACCAGTTAAGTCAACTACCAAGCCAACCTCCTGTTGTGATTAGTCAGTATAGGACACCACCTCCTTGTGGTGGTGCCGCCACCAATTTTCTACAGCTGAGGGCAGGAGAAAATGACTTGAAATCAGCAATGCTAGCTTTCCAATAACCTGATGATTCTTCTTGATAATGAAGTTGTTGAGAGAAGCTTTAAAGTTTTTCTACTTGTCTTAGGGAACAGTAGTGCTACCGTATGATCATTGTCTTTTTCAAAGGAGGAGTGGTTTTTATTTTCAAAAATCTCTTCTTTAGTGTCTTACTTTTAAAAAACAGCCCTCAGACAGTAGGACCATGTTAATATAAATGATTTTAAGTACAAACACTATAAATGAATACATTGATACTCCTAGGAGTAGCCCAGTAAAGTAATATTTAAAAAAGAGATGCAGTTATTAACCAAGAAACCTGTAACCAATTCAGTGCAGTAAAGTAGAAAAATGAAACTCTGGTCACGAAAACTCCAACAAGGTTTCCTCTTCTGTAGGATATTCTTTGTTAACATTGCAAACTATTCTCCTGCAACCAGACTGGGTAAGCTGTCAGTCTTTTACCTGCTCAAGTATGCCAGTATTCAGAAAAGTGCTGTCTGACTGCAGAACCAATATCCAGTTTTAAGACATTAAATTATTAAGAACATTTATGTAAGCCACCAAGGGCATTTATGTAAGTATCCCTATCCGTCTCTACTGAAACCTGCTGTGAAACAAAGGGAGTGCCCTGTCTCTAATAGAAACTTTACAGTACCATTCCATTGTGTATATTTACAGGGGACAAAAATAACAGCCTGTACTAGAATACAATGTAAGGTAGCTACAGACTAATTTAAGGAAAGGAAAATGGAAAAAGGATTAATGGAAAAAGGTGGGAAGGGCAGGGAAGGGCAGAGAAGGAAAAAAAAGAAAAGCAAAGCTGGACTAGATTTCTCTTTGTGAACTTACTTTCACAGTCCCCCTTTGCATTACTTGTCTACATTTCCTTTCTATGTATGCAATGATTTCTTTTTTTTTATGAAGATATGCAGAGACAATGCACCAAATTTTCATGATAATAAAGTTATTTGCTTTTGACTATTTACCATCTAATATATGTAAATTATATTTTTTGTTACAGATGTTTTAGTCAATGAAATATATGCCAGTGTTTTAATGTGGACAATCTATGAAAAGTGTCTTGAACTTCTTGTTGTGATTTGCTTGTGAATACCTGCAAATATGGACATTTAGACAATAACTCTACTATTCTGTGTGTTGTGCTCTATCATAATGTAACTCAGCAAATTATGCACAATGCCATTCTGTATACCTATCTGGACTCAGGAGAAAACATTCATTAAAACTTTTATCTTGTTTTAGGTATTTTTTTTTTTTATATATATATTTCAAATAAATAAATTAATGAAGTGGAGAGAGAAATAGAGAATAAACTATCATTATGGCTTCATTATAGGTATTATAATTATTACACAACTCTTTTTTTCCCTCTAACTCATCATCTATAACAAAGCTATCATTACATTTACATGTTTTATACAGTAGCTACTTGAGGGCAATATGTCAGTAAGCATCAGTTTCTAAGTGACTAGAGTTAAAATGATTCTCAATAAATCTTCCTTTGAAACTTTTAACAGCTGTGCTAAATAATGTTATATAAAGTGTCATCTTTTTTCCTTTGAAAAAATCAATTGGTTCACAATTTAAGATTTGGTGAAATTACACCACCCCTTGGAATAAATTAATAAATAAATACGGCCAAGGGACAGTGATATTTATGCTTACATTTTCCTAAATGATGTAAATAAAGAAGAAGGTAAAACTAAAGTAACTGTTTATACAAATGGCTGAAGTGTATGAAGACAATTCATTTCTTTTATGTTTTTATCATTCTTGCATGGAAAGGAGTTAATTTCGCAGGTAAGACAAAAGTTACAATAGAAAGAGAATTAAGGAAATTTAAAAAAATTAAGGGACTTCCTATTTACACACCCTCTTCCTGCCCCCATTTACCCGAATTATATCTGACTTCAATCCCACATAAACATCCTGTCAGCACTTCCTCCACAGGTAGAGTGACCTCCTCCTGGATGTGAAGAATGACGTCACCTACATGTTCTGTACCATTTGGCCTCTGTCCTTTCAATTTTGTAATTGTGGACAGTAACATAATCTGTCAGTTCTTATGCCAGAAGACTTTTTTTTTTTTTTTTGGTCTTTGTACAATAGTACAAAACTTGACTGTAAACTCTGTGATGTTTATAAGCACTTCCTCAAATTTGTTCTCTAAGGTCTTTGAAAACCTTCAAGTCTTATTTAACTCTGCAAAAACTCTTGGCAATCATTTTTGATTTACTATGCAGTAAGCATTTTTATTGGCTTGGATATCTACAGCGAAACAAATATGGTGTGTTCTTAAATGGAAAAGAAGTCAGCACTCTATTTTATGCATCATGATACCAAATAACACAGATATATTGGAATCTATTTCTACAAGGTCAATTTTAGCAGAGCTATTTTGGTGGCATATCACACAAAACTGATAATAGGTCTCTTCTGCGAGTTTCCTGAGTTTTTTTGCCAGAGAAACTCACCTAATTTACTTTTACATTGTTTCTCCTGAGGTAGATGATTTGAATGAGTTTCTTGGGACACATTTCTATATCCTAGTAGCTGTGGCCACTACAATATTTAGTGACAGTTCAACATAGTATAGCCTAAGGATTCCTTCTTTCTGTGGAAAAAGACATATCTGGGCCTTCTGGATTTCTTTTTCAATAGTAGCAAATTTATTGTCAATATGAAAAAGACAGAGACTGCCCAAGACAATGAGTAGGTGCGAATACTAAGCATCTGACTGAGATCTGAGGGTGTGAAAAGCCCTTCTTTTTTTTCATGCCTTCTTTCTCCATCTGAACTGTTTCAAAAGTAGTAAAAAGTAAAAATAACAATCCTCTATATAAACAAAAGGGCTTAGGCCTGAATTTTTAGTCTTTAGCTCCATCTTTATTCATGTGGTATCCTGTCTGGTGCACTGCTACCTCCACTCATGGCTTTTCTTTTGTTGACAGCCTTGTTAATATCTAGCATTCCACAATCTTTAATAAGCCAACTATACAGATAGCAGCAGTCTGCCTCATTTTGTCCAGTAGCGTCTCAAGTAAAGTTATTTAATGTAAAGGCCTTGAGTCTTTACACAGAGGAATTAATATGACTCAGTATAAAAGGTAAATGTGATAGGGAGGATCTGAACTGGGAAAGAGGCAGTGTAGGGCAGTGGCTATCATGTTTAACTGCAGGGAGAACCTCCTTGTAAGGTCTAGCAAAGAACCAAAATGTGGGGATACATATGCCAGAGGGATTAACGCAAATTAACTGCTAAATAAGCACCATGTGCAAGAAAAATATCTTTATTTCCAATAAGATTTCATTTTGAAAGCTGATGGTGGTGATTTTTAAATTTGACTCATTTTTTGAAGTATAAATTCTATGTAAGGAGTTATTAAAAATGGCCTATGACATTCTGTAACTGAAAATGCTGTAACCACATAACTGACTAGATGTTATCTTTATCCTATATGGGGGATACTGGTCTTGAAATGATACATAAAAATGGTATATTAGCATAGACTTTTCAAAGGGTCTTGTAAAAATTTGTGAAGTAATAGGACAAGACATTTTCTCAGCTTAACTAGCTTTATCGTCATTAATCTCTATTGGAGAGTCTGTTATCTGGAGAATTATCAAGGACATCAGCAAATTTCTTCTTGAGTTCAGTAGAGTTTACAATGAAGACTATGGTTTATACATGTGCTCTAACATAGCACGTCACTATGCTGAAATATCAAAGAATTTGAGTCGTCTCGGGAAGTAGAATTACACTTGATCTACTTCTCTATTTAGAGTGCTTTACTGTTGCTATAAATGATCACATGTATAGAGAGCATACAGCACTGGGAACAATCTCTTCCTAAATGCCATTGCTTGCTGTGGCCATACCCTAACTGAAGAGCAGTTCTTATACCACCTGTGACCTGATAGAATGGTACTGAAGTACTACGTACATCACAGTTAAACCAGGAAAACACAGAAGTCTAAGGATGCAATAAGTCGAGCCACAAATCCAATTTGATGAGTAAACAAGCTCTATACTTACTTTTCATGACTACTTTTACAAGAAACTCTGTTTCTCAGAATGTTTATGGGTGCATGAACACCCTTGCGTATGTGCTTAACACACCTAATTTTTCAAGTCTTTCTCTTCCTCATGAATATTTCAACCATTCAGACAGAAAGAAAAATTATTCTGTTATTCAAGTAACCAGTAAGATCAAGTGAATAACAGTAGGAAGAAATAATCAAAACTATAGTCATAGCAGGTAATTCATGACAAACCATAAGACTTAAATTGTTTGCATAAAGACAAGAAACAACTTGGAATGAAAATCACTTTCAAAACAGAAAATGCCCATTTATATAAAATCTGTGAACTGGAAAGGTTCTAAATTCATTAATAAACAGAGCTTCTGCAAGTAGTTTATATAGTTCAGCAAGCTCTAATAACAATGCAAACAATTTTCAGTATCTAGAGCTTTAACGGTATTCAGAGATCAGGTGTATCTTCCCTGTTGATATTTGCCTAGTGAAAAAGAAGAGATATTCCTAAAATACACAAAAAACTAGAATGAAATAATTTGTAAGCAAAGCAGCTCAAAACCCAGCAAATAGTATCTCAATCTTCCTATATTCTTTTTAGTCATTGCACCATAGCATGAGCAATTTTGAAACTGCAACATTCCATTTATTGTACAATTATGCTCTATTATTTTCCTGTTGCCACAAAGCTTCCATGAAAATACACTCTGTATATGCCTAAGCAGTTTACCTTCTATGAATATTTGCATTAAATAAATGAAAATTCGCCTCTTTCTAAAGATACCACGCCGAGACATAAGTGTTCCCTGCTATTAGGAATGTGCTTGTACAGATCTAAAAATTGAAATGAATTTGTAGATGGTTGGTTACATTTAAGCAAAATAGACTGAGCATAGACCTTTATGAAAATATGTTTACTTAACTAGAAAACCCAAATATTTCTATTAAATAAGCTTTCAAGTTTAACTCAAAATTCCTGTTTTCTTGTGGATGTAAGATTTTATGGAGCTACACTGTAAAAAAGGGTTTCAATAACAGTTTATAATCTCTTCCTGCAACAACATTTTAGGGTGCAGAAGAAGCTTCAGAAGTTCAATGGACAGTTAAGATAAATCCATAGGACTGCATCTAGGGGAGAGATTTATGCATTTATTTCCCCAATATTGAGCTACCTAAATCATTGATTTACTTATAATGGGGATCTTACAACTTCCATTGTAATTATGCTTACTATTGCGAATTTAAAAAGTGAAGCTGACTGTTTATTACTTCTATTAAATGCAAAGTGCATGTTATTGCACTTTATTTTTATTTAAAATTGCATTACTTTTCTGAATGGTTAATGAAGTAAAAAACAAAAGAAAACAAAAAAACCAGCAGTGTATGTCAATGTGTAATATACAATGTCTAAGGTTTTGCAAATGGAATTAAACACCAATAGGGGAAAAAAATCACGTGAAGAGAAATGAAGCTTCAGAGCAAATATATTTTTGTGTTATTGTCTGTAATTCATGCTAGATAATCATGAACCCAGCAGCTAATGACCTCTACTCTGATACATTAAGTCCAACCAAAGATAATGGTGTCCTGCGTAAATTAACAAACCCAGTGGTAAACTTGCTTCTAGTTCAGCGGGAGACAGTGTGCAAATTAGCATTGGCTCTTAATAAGATCAGTGTCCTGCAATCTACAGTTCTGCAGTGTTCATAATGCTGTTTCTTTTCAGGTGAAAATTTTTTCTCTAGAGGACACTTGCACAATACATTCTTTTGACAGAGAATCCTCCTCACCCTAATCAGTTCCCTCCTTGAAAACTTTCCCTATTTCTTATACTTTCATGCTGTGAGTGCTGCTGTGAGTTGTTGGGAATGATTATTCATTTGTAAGCTTCTTTAATAACATTTCCTTTAGATGTTGAGATACCCAACAGAGCAAACCAGGATTTGATTTTATAATTATAATGATTCAGAAAAAGTAATGGTCACTCTTTTCCTAATTTGTTCATCATAGTTTATATTCTTCTGAAAATTTTAAATAAACTATTATGTGTTGGATAATTCAGAGGTAAACTATCATCAAAGACCTAATTCTGGGTACTACACTGAATATTGTCGTTGCATGGTTAGAGTCAAACTCCATCCATCCAGTTCTGAAACCAGATTGCTCAACAGCTGCCCTGAGGTGTCCTGCACCATGTGGGAACAAGTCCCTATACCCAGCTCTCCATACCACAAAGCATAGTGACAAAAAGCTACACTCAGGAGAAATTTGATATTGTTTTGGAAAAGAACAATTATATATTAGATTTCTAGCAACATCATCTATGTGCTTTAATACAATTTCTTGGCATTTCCCTTTCTCAGCTGTAAAATCACAATCAAATATTTGACAGTCAGATATTCAGTTTTTTAAAATGCTTTCTAAAACTGGTAAATGAGATTATAGTGAGAACCTTTGGATTAATGTTGCCTAGTTTATCTGATCATTTTTTTCTATCCCATGTTAAGAAAGATTATTCATGAACAATCTTCCCACTCTTCAGCTCTCTCTGTAGAAGATCAAACTACCTGTGCCAAATAAAGAAGTTATGTATGTTGCCCAACAGTAGGTGAATACTTTTTCTATGAACAAAATTTTTGCAATATTAGATGAAGTCTAATGAAGGCATTTCAGCTATAATTTATGTGCTGAAAAAAGAATACATTCTCTAATTTGTCTGTGTACAGTGATGCGTCATTATGAAGCTGTGGGGAAGGGAGATGTTCTAGTACATACCTGATAGACAAGAATGTGGTATATTCTTCATACACTTCTAATGGGAGTTTTGTAAGAAAAAGTTTAACACACTGCTCTTGCCTGAATAAACATCTCACTGTAAAATGTTTACCTTTAATGACATGTACTATTATTTCATGATTATTTTAAAATACACTTAAAGAGTTTTACATGTTAACCAGCTACTAAGAATGCCTTAATAGACAACTAATTTTTGTTAGAGGTGTCTCGACAATTTGAATTTTATATGCATGCATTATGTTTTCTTAAAATGGGGAAATTATGCATCTGAAGGAATCTGTCTAGAATAATGGGGTTCTATAGAGGTTACTTTAATCACGTTCACCAGCAGTTATAGCTGTTTTACATCTTATTTGCAACAAAAGGGAACTCTAATTATCTTCCAAAAGAGCATAAAATGGTGTGCTTTGCTGCTGATGTAATGTTGATTCGTGAATGCTGCTGATCGGAACTGACAACTAAATACATGTCACACTTTTAAAAAATCAGTGGTGGTGACAGGATAACCCTCTTTTGTGACCTGGGGACCAGGAGACATGGTATATATTTGCTTGCTAAGTAGAAACAATTTACAGTTTTTCACTTTGAAATAAAAATCAAAATGCTGTTATAGATGGGTTATTGACTGTTTTTAACAGTGCACCACTTCTGTTATGACTTACAAGCTACCTTCTGTAAAATAGATCTAGTGCTTGCAATTCCCAATAAAATAGTAAAACTTCTTTTGCATATTAGTCTATTTTTTTTATAAATTACTCCTTTTTTGTATTTGTATATACTTACACAAAATATCTATAATAGGTACATATTTGCTACACTTGTCATATAGGACATTAAAGAATTTCGATGTCTTGCAGCATGGTTTCAAATGCTTGTATTTCAAGCTCACATTTATGACTGCAAATTAGAGGCATGCAGTCCACCAAAAAATGCAAAACTTGTCAAATAGGATTCAACTGTATATCAACACCCATGCCAACCGTGCATAGGAACCAGTTGGCTTATACTCCATTTCAATATGGAATTAATCCACAGAGATCTAAATACATTGGACACAGCTGATATTTGCTATATTGCACTGTTTAAGAGTCACAGTGGAAAGTTACTACTTTACATCCCATGCCTGAATACTCTGTTTAACCTAGATACCGAGATACCTGTCCTGTATGAAAGTTTAACTTACAGCCTTGCTTATTTAAACTGAGAACTGTAACTAAAATTCTATTAGAGGCTGAATTCAGGATTTTTTTATCACTGTCAGTTTTCATCCGCATTGCTGGATTTTAACACCTTAGTTGGTCTAACTGACTGAAAAAGTTTAAAATAGTCTGTCTTTATTGCTGTATACCTCTTCCACAGTACTTACGTAGTAATAAATATTTGTACAATGATTCTTTTCATGAATTTGTCAGCTCTGCATGTCAATGGTATTTGTATGTGTGACTGTGTGTTAGTATGCAGTAAATCATTTGTCCATGACTAAAAGAAACTAAAGATTTTCCTCAAAGAAACAAAAAACCCCAAAAAACAAACTAAAGCTCAAAACAAAACCACAACAAAACACCAAGAAAAACCCAAAACAAAAAAAAAACCAAAAAACAAAAAAGCACAAACAAATGAAAAACCCCCACTAATAAATATGGTCTACTTTATGCTACCCAGACAGTCTGTGGCTTAGAGATGATTAAAGTAGAAAATGTAGAAAATGCATTTTATCAGAAGTTTTTCTGATAGTTTCTCGTTCTGTCCACTTTCTCTATCCATTTGTTAAAATCCCTTAATTACTACCAAATCAGCAATATAAGTATCATTATTTTGCCAGTGCTTTCACTTATAGATGCTGTCCAAAAATTTATTTTACATCCATTTTACATCAGTATCATGTAAATAACAGATTTGATCCAAGTACTTGCTTTACAAGTAGCTTGAGCAAGAAACTGATTTTAGAGCAGAAGTGGGCATATGTCTGAGACTGGTTTTGAGAGAGGACAAATGGTCCAAAAAGTTCTTCTAAGTTCCTAGAGATCTGAAGTAACATTTTC
Organism: Margarornis squamiger; assembly: GCA_035222235.1. Taxonomy (NCBI): domain Eukaryota; kingdom Metazoa; phylum Chordata; class Aves; order Passeriformes; family Furnariidae; genus Margarornis; species Margarornis squamiger. Next base: position 33,050,298 of record JAWWTY010000156.1, read on the forward strand.
ATTAGACATGGTCTACTTACTCTGATGTGCTTTCTTTTCTTTGCATCTCAGCAATACTCTCACACAAAGTATTTAAATTTACAAGAATGGTTCTTTCCTGACAAATACCTGGAGAATGTGCTCTGTATTTTATGATCTTTTTTTTTTTCCTACTGGCTACTTAGGTGTATTTCGTTATAACTGTCAGTACATTACTCATATGGAAAGAAAATGCAATTTTATGAGTTACAGAATGGTAACATTCAGCAAAAAATCAGGTACAAATAATTACAAAGTTGGTTAATTTTGTATTTCTTAATTTATGTGAAAAAATTACCTCTTTTTTCATCACTGCTACTTAGAAATCCTGCAAATGTGGGGCAGAAGCAGTTATTTCTAAATTTTTAAGAAAATACAAAAAATCATAGTTTGTCTTATACTACAAATCCATACTGGTATTTTTCATCTCTACTTTCCCATTAGGGAAAAAAAAAAATACCTATAAGTAAGACTATGTAAGATGATTCCACATCTAGTACCAACTGAAGGCGTTCTCTTCTTCATGAAGTTCAATATCCTAAATTAAATGTTATGTACTGCTTTAATTTGTTGCATAAACAAAAAATGCTTTTATCTAACAAAAAAGGGGGCTGAGATATGAATATCTTCAGGTGTAGGTTTCTTTTAGTACCATTTCACTTACGAACTAAATAGCACTTCCCAACTGGTGAGAGGGTCTGGTCAGCCTTGTCTAGCACCTTCTATGAGGCTTTTTTCTATTACTATACTCCTCAGATGGCTACTTTATATGGAGTGAGAGTTCCTAGACTGCTAATGGCTCAATTCACCCAATTTTTGAGTCAGAACATTTTTACATGTAAAATAATAAATATACAGAAACACAAACATAGATAAAAAAAGCAGTGAGTTTTTGTATTTTATTCAGAAACAAAATTTTGCTTTACTGATAACTCCAAGAGTTCCTCTTGATATTCCTCCTCAGAAAACAGATATGGTATATTGGTGTTATGATTTGTTTAAGATAATAAAACAAATAGTATTGGGGATTTTGACATGTGTTTCTTTTTCCAAATTCCCTCTGCCTGGATTGTATCCTGCTAAGGCAGAAACAGGGAAAATGAGCAGTGTGATTTGGTACTACACAGAAACACAGAATGGTTGGCTGAGCTCCTGAGCAAATAATTCCCTTTTATCAGTTCCCTGAGCTTTGCACAAGCATAGTCTCCTCCTTCATCAGGCTGGCCCCACTTGAACCTCCACGTGTTCAGCACTCAGACAGACAGACAGACTGATCACCAGTTCACATCTCAAGCTCTGCCCTCAGCTCTAATTTCTCTCAAATTTTTTCCCAGACTCTTGTTCCCAACCTCTTGTCAAATCTTACCAGCACACCAGCACTATTTTGCTCCTTCTAGGATCCTTTTTTTTCAATTTATTTTGTCAGTTCTTGTGGACTAGGCATCAGCATTGCTGAATGAGCCTTTTTTTTTCATTTTTCAGGAAGTAGACTGAGCAAGAAGCAAACTACCTGTCCCACTTCATGTGGAAGTTGGAGAATGAAGAAGACAGTCCTAATCACAACATGATTTTTCCAGCTCTCTTCTTTCTCTAGAGCAGCGTCAGGTTGCTAAGAGGAGAAGAGAAAGCCCTCCCACAGTAGGCTGCACCAGCTCCTTTCCTCAGGAAGTGTGTGAGCTTGGGAGGCAGGTAACATGAAAAGCTTTCCTTGTGACAGAGCCAAAATTTTTCAGAGGCCTAGAGGTTCCCATGTCATCTTGTAATCTCAGCCAGAAGCCCATTACTCATCCCTAATTCATGGGAGCTATGTGTTACTCATTAGTGTTGCTACAACCGTGGGTGGGAGCTCCAAGCAGACACATTGCTCTCTCAGCCTGGTGTTCACAAACTGGCCCCTTGTGCAAGAAGTACTATTTTTAAATGTCGACTATGTATTAAGTAATGACTCAAGGGATTAACTCAAGCTCAAGGCTTTAGGTGAGGCACTCGTTTGTCTAATAAACATGGAGTTAAATGGTAATGAATCTCATTTAACTACCAATCATCCTTTAAGCTCAGGAGGTGTTCTGATACCAGCTGCTCAATTACCGTACCTGGAATCTCAATATCATATGTAAATTTGCTTAAACCCAGACCTTTCACAGGTAACAGGGCCAAGAGTGAGAAACTGCAACAAAGCCAAACTTTAGGTGTCAAGAGAGCTCTTGGCACCTGAAGAGCAACACAAAGGGAAAGAATTTCATTGACAAGTTGTGTCTTTTCTTACTACTTAAGAACCCAGGGCCCAAAATATATGACTATAGAGCCTGATCAAAGCCCATTAATTTCCATAGTAGTCTTGGCATTGACTTTGATAGGCTGTGAATCAAGCCCATCCCCAAGTAAAACATATGGGTCTCTTGCACAGCTTATTTCTATTCATATTTCACTTTTTTTTTTTTTATTTATTTCATACATTATTCAGAGTTTGTGATGGCAGAAAGACAGTTTATATCCGTGACACAAAGAAGACAAAGAAAGAAATACAGCATATGTGTTGTCATTATTATGAAAACTAAGGCATATTGGGCACAATGCATTTCATTTTCATTATATTACAGGATTCTAATAAGCATCACTGATAGTGAAGTCACTTGTCCTTAGCACAAGTAAAGAAGAAAGAAATGAAAACTTTTCAGGTTGTTTTTGAAAATCTTGTATACTGTCTAGGCATTTTAGGCACAAATTTAATTTCACTTCAACATCACAGGCTTCTTTGATGACAAAGTCACGTATCTTTAGTCCCAAACACAAAAGTAAATAAGACATTTAGATAGTTTTCTTATACTTTCAAAGCAGTTTTATATGGGAAAATGTGAGTGCACATGTCAGGCACATTGAATTTTCTGGTTCAGTCCAGCTCTGGGCTTAGTGAGGGCAATTACCTAACACCTGATAAAATACAACTGTGTCTACCTGAATGTCCACAGAGATATATGAAATCTTTAAGTAAATACAGATTAAGATGGAAAGGCAGGACTGAACTGTCTTTCATGACCAGGACTTTGGGCCCACCCTTATGCAATGTGTGCAGTTATACCCAAGCTCCCACATTCATTAATTTAAGTTATAATTCAGGGTCTCAGAAGACCTGGGGAATGTTGAGTTTTCGTTCTATTTTTATTTATCTGAATTTTAATTTAATGCAATTTGTTACCTAATATCTATCAAGGTTTTTTAGCCAAAGCTCCCAAATATTTCTTTCTGAATTTCCTCTCCAGTTAGATCTGTTTTTTTTTGTGCAGATTACAAACTAATGTCTGATTGCCAGGAGGAAAGAATGATTATGAAATCCAGAGTAGTAATATTTTAAACAAATAACGAAATAGAAAAACTGGGAAAAGTCAACAGGATCTCCAAGTCTATAGTGTAATATCTCTTGAAATATATGGACAGAATGTTTCCCCATTGAGATGTGGCAATTGTATTAACAGCCCTCAGCAACTAGGAAAGGGGACACCAAATGGCAATAGTCTTTTGTGGTTATTTTTCTTTTGGAAGGAAGAAAACGAATGAGTATGATTTTTATTGTGAGTCAGTGATGAATATTTTCCACTTATGCCACTGCTGAGTTTCCTGTTGGTCATAACAGATAGAAATGGCAGGACAGGATAGTTGTCTGGGAGAAGATCACAGCATTAAAAAAAATTATCCTCAATGTTATTTCATGGTTTTAGTGAACAAAGAGAATTCTATTTTAAACTACCTATTTTAAAAGCTACTTTCTCAGATTTTCACACTGAATTGAAATTCAATCCCCACCAGAGCAATAAGGTCGTATTTGTATGCATTTTATTTTGCAGAAAAATGCTCATTCATCACCTCTCTCCCTGAGTTCTGTTAATGCATGTGTGTGCTCTCTAACAGATTAAAAAAATACTCCCTATGAAAATGGTTAGGCAGAGTGCTCCTATTTTCACAGCGTTCCACATACGTAGAGATATGCTACAATCCTAAGCATTTGAGATCTTTGCCCAGTGTTTAGATCACAGAGTAGGTGTTATTTAGTGGTTAAAGTGGTTTCAAAGCTTAGGATTTGCTTTAAAGTTTAGGATAGGTCATCACATTATAGTTTTAGAAAGCCAGTCAGGAAACTCTCTTCTGAACCTGAGAAATAATTTTTAAGGTGGTTTTTTTTTTTTTTTTTGCTTTCCTCTTCTGCTCTAGGATTAGGGCTAATTTTAGTTCCATGCAAAATAAGCAGTGTCCTAGCCTCTTGGCATAGGAAACCAATTTTTCTAAAAGGTGTACATAGCCCTGATGACCCTTTTGCCAGTGCTCAAGTACTGTGCACCATCAAACAGTTTATACTCACTTTATTGCTCAACAACTGGATGCAGACAGCCTTGTAAGGAAACAGCAGGGCTGGGTAAGACGATAGGTCTTGCTAAAGGAAGCATGGTGGTGGAAACATCTTGTACCATTATCAGAGACCAACTTGCTCTTGAATGTCATCTTGTGACAAGCTTATCCAGGCATTCTCCCTTGCCTGGGTCTCTTTCCTTCCATGTCTGTCTGTGTCACTTCCTCCCTCTAGTTTAGCATACAGGATTTTGCGCAGCGAAGGACTATTTGAATGGAAGGACGGTAGACACAGACTGATGCATGAGTCATGTGGTCTTTCCACCTCTTCCATCAGTCCTCCAAAATATTCCTGACTTTCTAAGACCCATTATCCATTCTCTTCTCAATTTACTTTCCCCCAAAATACCTTTGGCCCTCACTCCTGAATACTTGTTAGTGACTCTTTAGGTACAGCAATTTTGAATTTTCTACTTCCAAGGATGAGAATTCTGCAAATTATTTTATCCTCCTCATCGGGAAAAATTAATTTCCACAGTTTCTTCTGCTGAGGAAGCATCAGCATGCTCTAATTAAAAAAAAAGGTGAAATTTCCAAAGTTTTTCTGAAAGAGAAAAAGTAAAAAGAAATAATATGACAATGAGATGAAGCACAATGGTCAGAGGAATATGGGAAAATGACACAAGTTTCTGGAGTCAACCTCTTTCCAGCTGTGACCAAAAATTTCATCTAGGGTTTTGACATTATTACAATAAGAAGTATTGCGTGAACAGATATTACTTAGATAAGTGCTATGTTTCAAATAAAACTAGAAAGAAATTCCAATATACCTAAAATGGAGAGTAACTGTAGAGATGCCACCTAGTTTTCAAATAAGTGATTTACTTTTCTTCATACTTGTCTTCTTAAAAAGAACAGCCAGCCTATGCTATATGCTCTTTCAACTATATTTCAAATATGACTTTTTATTAATGTCATTGTGATTACTTGCTTTCCTGACTCCATGTAAGGAATAGGATTTGTTTAATCTCCTTTCTCTGCAAGCCTACCTGTCATCCTGAGTTCCAACTTTAAAAAAAAATAAAATCTTAATCTGGCTAGTTGTCTCATAGTATTTAGCTTCTTCTAGATTAGGGTGGGGCTTGTGTCTTTAATAAAAGCAGGGTATTTTAGGAGTAACTAAATGCTGACTACCAATATGGAAAAAAACAAACAAACAAACAAACAAACAACGAAACAACTTTTAATATTGCCAACTTAAGGACTATTATTACAGATAAAATGTATTTTGATCTACTCATCAATGTGAAAATATTATATTTGCAGTGAAGAAATATTTAACCCAGCCAAAAACAACAAAGACAAAAAAAAAATCAAGAACTCAAAAACCTAGGAACAAAGCATTAAAGAACAAATCCTTAAGGTATATAGGTGTTTGTCTTAGAGTCTGAAACCAATATCCAAGCAAAAAATTTTCACATTGAAAATCTGTACAGTTGCAAATGAGACTAATTCTTTGTTCAACAGCTTTTGCTAGCTAATAACATAAAGGAAATTTTAGATATTTTCACATCCTGAATTGGATTCTTAGTTTTATTTTCTTTTAAGGACATTTCTCATGACTTAGACTCCTGAAGCTCATAATGCTGGTTTACATGTTTAAGTGTGGAAAGGAATCAGTTCCGCAATCTGAAAAGAGAACCTAAAAAATAATAATTAAAAAAATTTCAAAACTGTACTATATTAGGAGGCTGAAGGAAAACATTGGTTAAAAGCCATGTAATGAATTGGCTGAATTTATCTGCAAGACAAATATAAGACTGAAATTTAAAAGTAATACTTCTTTAAGACAGTGCCTTTATGTTTCAGTCTTAAACTGGGGCATTGGGATAAAACACTAAGCAAACATACAAGACTCTTCATATGCCAAAGACAATTGTTTTAGCAAGAGGGGTTTCCTTTGTTAACCTCGTCTTCTATGCATAGAGGCAGGAGCAGGTTGTAAAAAAAGTGTAATAATGAATTAGCCCAAATAAGATGGCCAGAAAATGTAAACCTTTTGGGTCAGGCAAGTCTTTCTTGAGGTCACACACTTCAAAGTAACATAGATATTTCTTGATTGTGTCAAAGCCAGTTTTGCAAATATTTAGAATCAAAGTAAATGAGGTCAGAATTTTGGGGAAAAGACCAGTCAATTATCCTATAATTAAAGCCTGCATAATAATGCATTACACCATAGAATATAATTCACATTCAGTGTGCAGCTGTGCAACTAGTATTTCCTAACACCAGAATAATAGACTCTGCAATCTCAGTAATTGTAGCACTGACAAAAAAAATCTAGAAGATACAGAAGATGTAAAAGGCATTCTCCCCGGAAAGTGTTGGTTTGTTTTTTCTTTGATAAGCACAATGACATCATGTCACTCCTCTTCATTCAAAACTGTTGTAAGTCGATTTTACTACAACAACCTTGTGTTGTTAGAATTTTGTAATAGTTTTGTGAGACTGACATACGTGGATAAGACTAATATAGCCCCACCTTTGAAACATATAATTTTCTTGTTTCTCCTGGCCTGCAATTGCTTACTTTATTGTGTCTACTGTAAATTCTGCCCTAAGGAGGAAATATGTTCTCACTTCACATTAAATATCTTTGTAGAGCAGAAATGCACATGCCCATAAAAGAAGACTAAACTGGCCCTCTCTGAAACAGAAGATCAGATTGTAGATGATTGATTTATCAATCAAAACCAAGTATTTACAAACCTTCATCTGTATCTTGCATAGAGGTGAGTCTTCCTGGTTCACTAGCTACAGTTTCTTGGCATCAGTAAGATACCAATATAGATGGCAGTGTTATTCATGCTTAAATCCATTTATATGATGGAAGCAGAAGTTGCTACTTAAACACATCTTTAAAAGCTTCATAAAGTAGTAAATTATCTCAAATATCAGAAAAGAAATTGGGAGATTTACATATAGATATGTAAGTCTTTTAGAAAAATCTCAACAAGAGTGAAATATTAGAACATGGTTTTAAGCAGACTCTGCAACATGATCAGCCAAATGAAGAAGTTCAGATGTGTCCCAAAAGATGTAGCTGGTTAGTGAAATACCCAGGTTAGCAGAAAACGTATATATTCTGTGGGTTTTTTCGTAATTTCAGTGCTCTCTCCTCAAGATTTCTTCCACTGAAAAATGTATTATTAAAAAAATATAACATTTTCCTATAATTTATAAATAGAGGTAATGATCTTAATCCAGTCCGTAAGGTGTACGAGAGGTGTATAAGAGGTACTTATGGACTTCAGTGTTTCTCAGTATACAGTATTGCCAAATGAAGAGGTGAATAAATCAATTATTGCCTATGATTGTAGTTTTATGAGGTTGGAATCAGTAGATCTGGGTCAATTAAACTCAGATTTTTATTCAAAAGAATAACTGACTGTTTATGCCATTAGACAGGAATTGCTGCTTCATTAATTATTAGCTAGCCACTATGTCCAGGAATGGTGACAGAAGATATTGTGTGCACATATCTTCATGCAACTTACACCAGAGCTGGAGTATTATCATTAAAATAATGCTTGCTGTCAATCACTAGGGCTTTTTCCAGGTTCTCTTCATGCTTATATACTCATCATGCCTCTTCTTGTTTTTGTAACTGAGTGATGTACAGTGAGTTCTAAATACCATTTACTTGTTCAAGGCCTGGATTGTTGGCTCCTTCCCTTACAGTGCTCTGAGCAAAATCGTCTTTTTTCTCATTTGTTTTACTCCTTTGCTTTTCAGGGTCGGAGCTATTACTGAAGATGATTTGCAGTTTTGGTAGGGCATCAAACCATAAGGTAGATTAACACAGCTCTGCTACAAAAACTGTCTTGGATGAGTTTTAAGCATACAGCTTGAGGAAAGCAACCACACTTTTGTGTATGTAGTCTATGGGTAATAATCTGCATTGCCTTAGAAACTGAGCAGTATTTTGTGCTGCAGATACAAGGCCATACATTTGCTAAATTCATTGTATTTGGTAAAAGTAGGAGGTGCACATTGTTCAGTTCAAATGCAGGCATATAAAAAAAGAGTTATGTGCAGTTGCATTTAACTCTTCTGGCATTTTAAGACAAAATTTTAACAGAAAACACCTGGATGTTTTGTGTAATTGTTTTCTATCATCATAAACAGAATGTGCCATTGGAACTGTATTGAATATCATTTCTCTAAGCGTATTGAGGCTTTTTAGTGCAGATTTTCTTAAATTGTATGGATACAACAAGCAAACATGTAATGGAAAACAAGAACGAGACCTGGGTTTCTATCCCTTCTTGTAACAGCTCTGCCATGTTATTAGAAGCAATGACACTGTAAACTCATCTGGGAACTGTTAAAATATCTTCAGGAACTCATCAGTTATGACATTCTATTCTATTTATTCTTTATTATTGGCCCTTGCAAATGTGTTTTTACAAAACTTTTTAAGAGGTCATAAAATGCTTACATACCTTTGCTTTCAAGTAGCTCTGGAGGCTTGCTCGCCTTCATACCCTTAGCCTCAGGCAACTCAGTTTGTGGGCAAGGGCCTCTTCAGCTCTCTGCACCAAAAAATGAGTTCATAAATTTATGATCAGCCTGATTTACTAAACTAATAATAATAGCTTTCAACTTGAATCAATAAGAGACATGAGTTATCACAACATTTTGAGACACCCCAAAAGAAAAATCTAGATAGTAATCAACTACTGTCCCAGTTTTTTTCTAGAAATCTCAAAAATCACTGAAGATAATGACTGAGTTTGGAAGAGACCTCTGGAAGTCATCTGGTCCAACCTGTTCTTGTTCAAGGATGGTCATTTAGAGCAGGTTTCCCAGGACTATGTTGAGATGTCTTTTGAATATTTCCAAGGACAGAGACTGCACAACCTGTTGTCTGTGACAGGGCTTAGTTACCTTCACAGAGAAAAATGTTTTTCTTTTTAAGAAAAATTGCATTAATTAATAAGTGTTGATGAGGACAAATGGAAATCAGGAGTGATAACTCTCAGGTTCTCTGTGACTGCTTCTTCACAATTTTCATGGTCAGACACTATGGAGTTTAGTTTTCATTTTTAAGGCTATAAGTGTGTGTCAAGTCCTAGAGCAATGAAAAAGTCTTAATAACAATTAATAATGGAATTACATCAAACTCATTGCCTGAATCACCTGATGAATGACCCAATGACAACACATGCATGACTACTCTTTGTTCCTGTGCTAAATGTGTGAGGCAACTTCACTGTCAAATCTTAACCACAGTGACTGCTGCTTCCTAATATAAGGGGTTTTATCCTATGCATGACACTGAAAAAATGATTATAGAGAGGACAACAAATAGCAATGATAGTAGAATATACCATCCTCAAAATGTTTAACCTCCAGGGTAGTTCATTGCACCCAGAGAAACTAACCTGACGGGGAATAGTAAGGCTACTTGTGGTTGCTAGAGAAGTTTCTAGTGGTTTCTTTGCCAAGGCAATCTTTTCTTGTTCCTACTATCAGAAAACAATAATTTACCTGACTTTTTTATCTAACACATCACATCCAACACACATATATTGTCATCCCTTCAGAAACACTGTTTGGCTTTCCAATACAGCTAGAGGAAAAGTAAACAAGCAAACAGGCATTCCTTTCTCCTAGTTCTGTCTACAGTGGCAATGGCCAACCCTTTTGTGAGTGAAGTTTTGTCTTGTTTTTCAGTCTGAGTCAACACCAAAAAAGGACAGCAGACTAGACTGAATTTTGCCTTTGTCCTATTATCATCTACAACAGTTGACAGCTAAATTTGGGTTTGCCATAAAAGAGCAAACTATTGGCAATTGTCCTGAGATGACTCCACTATCTCCACTGCTTCATAAATTTGTCAATTCACTTTCAGTTATTTGTTTGTGGAGCTTCAATGAAGATCAACAGCAGAATGTACATGGCAGCTTTTTCAGGTGTGGAGGTGTCCTCTCATGGTAACTAGCTTTTAAGTTTATTACATTTGGAGTAATAATATCATTACTATGGTAATGATATAATATGTGTCACTTTTGGGAATGAGAAATTGCACATAATTTCTATTTGCTTCAGTCTTGTTTCTATAGTAACAAGACTAGTAATTCTCATTAATGACTAGGTTGTTAGCATTGTTATTTTTGGTAATTCCAGGTTATTAATGTCCTTAGTTTTTCTGCATCTTATTGATGACTAAATCTGAGTGGCTGTTAAACGAAAAACTAGGTCCACTTGAATAAAACTGTCTTTCACAAAAATCAGAGCATTTTTTAAATCCAGTTTTAAAATTAGTGCAGAATTAAGTTGAGAGAATGAAATTACGGAATTGTTTAGACTAGAGGCTGAATTCAGACTGGCTGGTAAACACAATTATTGACACAAACCACACAACTATGATGAAAGTGCTGACATTATCATTTAGCATTTCAGTTTTCCAAGTTCATCATTCCACTAGAAAAGACATTTTCCCCCTAGAGTAATATTGCTATGAGAGCAGCAAAGCAGTTTCAGGCAGAGTGGGTATCATGAGCTCATTTACCACTGGGATTCAAGGTTAAAGGTTGTACCTAGATGGCACAAGGTCATTATTATCTCATGATGGTAGGTATGTATTATGTTACATTTCATTCTCCTTAAGGGCAAACTGCATGCTACATGCCTATGTGCTAAAAAATTACAAATATAGTCTTCTAATTATATTTGATATAAAGATTACATTTACAATGTTTCTCTTCTAAAATGTTGTACAGATGCCATGAAATAACTCCAGAACAATTTAATCTGCCTTAATGGAACTATATAGTATGTTTGGCTTCTTTTCCTTATAAGTTCTTATGCATGCCTACACTTTTACCTACTGACTGTTCACTTCAGTAGTCACATGCTAGGGTCTGCAGAACAAGGCATGGTTTATCTTATTTGTTTTAACTCATTTTTCTTAAGTAACATTAGGATAGACTTCTTTAAAAATGCTTTGATAGTAAGGCTTCTAATGTCTTTTATGATGTGCTTTTAAAGTATATAGCAGTATTTTGCAATCACTTAGTAAATATTAATAAAGCATTTTAATTTAGAATGTTGCCATTGTCTTCCAAGCCAATATTAAAAATTAGAAGTTAGAGACCTACTTCTGCAGTTGGTGACTAATTTATTATGACTTTTGGATTTTAAAAATTGGGTTACAACAGGACTTTGGGAGAAAAATGGAAGACTTGGAAGAAAATGAAAGAACAACTGAAAGTAAAAGAAACTTATCCCTTATTATTCCTAATCATAAGAAGTTTGCCTGGACCAGACCTGTGACCAGATACACAAAATATTAGACTTCATTTTACATCTCTGAAGACAGAAACTGGTAACTTCTGTAATCAGGTAGGCAAAGACCACTGTGTGGGCCATGAGAATTTTCTTCCAAGGTGCTTCTGTAGCTGGATTGTATAGCTTATTCTACTTCTGCTCATACTTTTCAGTAGCACAGCTGCAAGTTATACTTTTGTACAAACTTTTGATAATATCTGCCAGTTCTGGCACATATATTTACACACACAAAGGAAAAAAAAATCAAGTGGATTCTTCATCACAATGAAGAAAACTTTACATGAAGAAATCCCCTTAATTTCTTGCCTACATTACAAATCAACTCAAAGCTTATTTTTACTGCAGGCTAAGGAACTGAATTTATGAAGCTGAAAAGAATAATTTATTTCAATTAATCAGTTCCTATCCTAAATATTATTCATGTTAAACATCTTTTGTTCTTGCATAAAAATATATGCTTTAATATTTTGAATTATTATTTAAAATAATGCTTTCAACTCCTGAGAATGGATTCTTAGGCCCTCTTTTGGGCAATAGGGTCAAACTAGTCAACTCATCCTACTAGTCAACTCACCCTAGAAAGAGGCGTTGTTGGAGACAGAAAAGATTGTGACAGAATGTGCAATGCTAGTTGCCAAATGACACTATGGGTCAATAGCCATTTAGCATAAATTAAAGCAGTGCGTAGGCTGCTGCAGTCTATGCCAAGACCAATGAATAACTCTTGCTTGGATGAGGATGCCTGGCTCATTCACAGCTCTTTTCAACCTCCTGTGCTTATGGCTTGCTATCACATCTAAGAATGTAGTAAGTATTCAGGTTCTTTGCTGTAAAAAGATAATCAGGTTCATGGAAACATTTAAGAGATGGATCTGTGATACTGAAGTTAAATCAAACATCAGCATTAGTTTTATCAGTTATAATTTTTTTTTACATATAAAATCAGTTTAAAATAGTTAATAAAAAAATTGTTTGGAAATATTTAATGTTTTAGGAGGAAATTCCTTGAGATACATTTTTGCCTGCGGAGCATATGAAATTTCAAATCACAGATTTGGCAAATTTTAAGCACCTGACACTGAGGAATATAAAGGGAATATTCAACACTACCAGCTTCTCTTGAATGTAGCCTAAGAAATTAACATTAGTGCTAGCTGGACACTTTCTAATGAAGTAGATTCTTACCAAGTTTTGCCAGAACTGAGGCTTTTGATAGGAATCTCTGCAGCAAGACAAAAATTCTGATCAAAGCTAAAGGTAGAATCAGATCTTGGGAAAGGACATTGATTACAGGGAATTACAGGCATTACAGGGAAAATCCACTTTCTTTATTAGCTCCTCCAAATGCCCTGTACTTGTGTGAAATTTTCAGGACACAGACAACTTGGTAAGAGGTAGCTCAAAGTGACTTTTTGATTTCCCTAATGTGGTGGTTTGACCCTGTCTGGATGCCAGGTGCCCACCTGTTACTCCATTTTGCACCCGGACAGGGGATAGAAAGTATAACGAAAGGTTCATGGGTTGAGATAAGGACTAGGAGAAATCACTAATCAATTACTATCACCTGCAAAACAGACTCAAACTGGAGAAATTAACTGAACTTATTACTGTTCAATATCTTAGCATGATAATGAAAAACAAAATAAACCCTAAAAATGTCTTTCCCCCCACCTCTCTCCCTTACAGGCTCTAACTCCTCTCACCCAGAGGTGCAAGGGAGATGGGGAATGGGGGTTATGATCAGTGCATCACAAATTGTTCCTGCCACTGCTCCAGGAGAACAGTCCTTCCCGTGTTCCAGCGTGGAGTCCCTCCCATGGCAGACAGCCCTCCATGAACTTCTCCAGTGTGAATCAATCCCACTGGCAACAGTTCTTCATGAACTACTCCAGCCTGGGTCACTTTTCCATGGGGTGCCTGCTCCAGTGTGGGTCCCCCACAGTGTCAGAAGTCCTACCAGAAAACCTGCTCCCACATTGGTTCCTCTCTCCATGGGTCCACAGGTCCCTGCCAGGAGCCTGCTCCAGCACAGGTTTCCCATGGATTCACAGCCATCTTTTCAGGCATCCACCTGCTCAGGTGTGGGCCTCCTCTGGAGGCTGGAGGTGGATCCCTGCTCCACCGTGGACCTCCATGTGTTCCAGGGGCACAGCTGCCTCACTATGGGCTGCACCATGGGCTGCAGGGGAACGTCAGCTCTGGTGTCTAGAGCACCTTCTCCCCCTCCTTCTCCACCAGACTTGGTGTCTGTGAAGTTGTTGCTCTCCCCTGCTCTCTCTGCTCTTCTCTGTCTGCAGTTACCTTCTGCATAATAACTTTTTTTCCTTCTTAAATATTTCATCACAAAGGCATTACTATCATTCCTGATTGGCTCCACTTTGACCAGTGGCAGGTCCATCCTGGAGCTGCCTGACATTGGCTGTGTAAGACACAGGGGAAGCTCCCAGCAGCTTCTAGTGAAGCCACCTTTGTATTCCCCCTGATACCAGAACCTGGCCATGCAAACCCGGTGCACCTAAACAGATGATGAGTAGATTTAACAGTTGAGTTTTACCTCCCATAAACAGAGTGGAAATCTGTTTCTGATGTTCTGGATTTTGGACATGTTCTAGATCATCCATGCAACCTCTTTTTTGCCCAGATTTACTGATATGCTCATGAGAAGAGTTCCTATAGCATGCAATCCACTTGACTGCCTGTACCTGTCTCTGTATCTGTCTCTGTAGTACAGCCAATATCTCCATCCTTAGGACATCTAATGTTGATGCATAAACAGACATTCATGTTTCTGTCCTGCCAGTTTTTGAAAGTCAACCCCTTCTGATGGAACAATATTACCAACAGACTGTGCTATTCGGTGCCAAAGCTGATTAATCTTAAATTAAATGATTAAACTTAAACTTCCCCCCTCTTCGGGGGAAGACCCTCTTCCTCTAAATGTAATAGTTTGTTCAAAGAGTGAACCAATTTAAAAATTCTTGCAATATTTTATTTAACTGAAATATTACTTTTCCCACCATCCTTAGCTCTTGTGTGTGTGTGTTGTCTCTATTAAAATATAAGTTTGAAAAGCTTCTGAATTCAAAAGAACAATTCAAATAGTGGAAAGAATAAATTTATTTTATTTTTATTTTCCTTCTACAGGTTTTCCTTCAACTGCAATCACTAGTAAATGCAGCATTAAAACCTCAAAAACTTCAGTAGTTGCCGTAACAGCAAGACCCCTATGCAAAAGATTATATTATTCTAATAAGTAAAGTATATTTTGTATAATTTTCTGGAGATTTTGTTGTGTCCTCTGTTGTGTTTTTTTTTTGGGCTTTCGATTAATTTTTCCGTTTAAAATAAAAGGTGAAAAGCCTTACTGTCAAAATATTTTCCATGATAATCTGTTCCCCCTTACTTTACCAAACAGTCTTAATGCTTTAACCATCTTTCCAGATTCCCTTCATAGTATTTTAAATATATCCATATGTATACATACATATATATATATATATATATTCACTGGCAATACAGCTAACAGGAATAGACACATGCTACACAAGTTACATTTTGCCTTTGAATATTTTACTATGGGTTTTGGATTATGTTCTTTTCAAATTATTTAAGAAGCAGTGTTACAGCTTTACAGTGTCTACTAACTACCACAACCTTTGTAATACTGATGTTAAAACATACTTACTTTTTATTCTAGCCTATTGGAATGGGTTAAATACTTTAGTGAGGACACCCAGGTACATTTTAAGAGTACTTGTAAGTATTGTTAGTTTGGTTGCTACACTTGATTTCTAAACATTCATGTGGGTAAAGATATATTTAATACTTTTTTTTTTATTTAAAAAAGTTGTTAGTAGGGGAGGTTATTATGTTCCTTCAAGATGAACACAAGACTTGCTAATTTTTGGCACACAATATTCATCTCCTAGCATTATGTCACTTGTCAAGCCTTGAGATCTTCCATGGCCAGAACTGACATAATATGTCAAACATTTACAAAACTTCATTTTCCAAGTGCTTTTAGGATGAATGATATAGCATCATTCATGTAGTAACAGCATATATCTTGAAATATCTTACCCAGATAGGTTCTCCAAAATAAAGCAGCTATTGAAAATCTGCCATGGTATGTAATTATTTTTTAATAGACTTTCAGTAAATTTTCATATTATTTTTTAAAGTTTTTACTGATTTTAGTCTCATAAAGTGATTGCACTATTATTGCTGAAAAGTGATGTCAACTGGTTTGGTTTTTTTCTCAGTGAACTAGTTATTAGATTTCCATTTCTATAAGAAACAAAATGTTTAACATTAGTGGGTTTCATATGTAGTCACATTATATTAGCTACTGACATTGCATCTTAATGCTTTCCTACCTGTACTTGTCTCTATTTTTTTATTTTATTCGATGTTGCAACTGATATTCTTACCATCTATCTTTCTTGCTGCACTGGAAAGTCCTGCCCGTTTTTGGAGATAAATACTACAGTAAGAGAAATAGAGGATGAATTTTGGAAAGCTACTTCTGATGTTGGGATCTTATACTATCTATGTGGTTTTGTCAGTAAGCTGATTTTAATACATTTCACCTTTTTTAATTATGGTCACTGTTTTCTTAGGTATTTTAATATGCACAATGTGCATGTGCAGAAACTACACAGTGTGAGATAACATATTCTCTTAATCACATTCTTTTTCTAGTGAGTAATCAATATTGTAGTAGCTTCAAAACAATTTGTTTTAAATTCAACTCAAAACCTCTGCAATTTCACAAAAAAACCCTGTTCTCAGGAAACACAGGCTATCTAGTAGGTTTTGTAGAGGGCAACCTCTAGTTCCTGAGCATTGAATACTCTGTTCTTTTTCTATAATGCTTTATTCATAAAATATAAAATATTTCAAACTACAAATATTCTGAATATTTATTTAATTTCCAGGTGTCTTATGTGATCCTTTATCACCAACTGCTTTTTGTCACCAAACAGACAACAAGTTAATTTGGTTAATGTATTCTGAAATATCACATTATGCTCTCTTTAGTAAACAGATTCTCTTTGTGCATTGTTATACTTATTTTTTTTTTGTCTACAGACCATCTTTTAAAAATCTCAGGCTAATAGAAGATTAGGGCTGGAAGAGACTTCAAGAAGCCAGCTAGTTCACCCACTGCCTAAGACAAGATCAAAGATACCTGTATTATTCCTGACAATTGTTTGTTGAACCCATTCTTAAAAACTATCAAAGGTGGATATTCTTAATATCTCATTAGGCAGTCTTGGTCAGAACTTCCTTATCTCTACTATTAGAAAGTTTTTCCCAAAGCCTATTCTGATTTATTTATTTTTATTTTTTTTTCCACTAATTTAGTCCCTCTATTTCTTATCCTTTCTACAAAGGATGTTGTGGAGAGATAGTGTTTCTACTCCTGCAACAATCTTCTAGGTACATGTAGCTGTTTTCCTTCTTGTGTGATGAAAACCCATTCAATCATAGTCATGTTCTCACAACTTACAGGCATTACTGGTTTTGTTCTCTAGATTTTCTTCAGCAGAGAAAATGCCATGTTTAGCATTCTGAGGCCATAGCAGTGCTGAGCAAATGCATTTTTGAAACAGGTCAAGAGCTCTTATAGCTGGCCTTGAATGCAGATGAACTCCTGGAAGAGAGATTGGCAAAGTAAAGGAAAAGTCCTAAATGTAGACACAAAAGATGCACTCTGAGATCTCATTTCTGCAGTTTGGGATTGGGGCTTGGGAAGTAGAGCTGGCATGTCTAACTGGCCTGTGACTAAATCAACTCATCTGCCTCTTCCCCACACCACCGTGCAATGCACTAGTTTGAGCAAGTGGCTGTAGCATCATATGATGGTGCTGACTTTGTGCTGCACTGTACAGTGGGGAGGCTTTCTCCATCTCAGTTTCTCATACAGCGATTGACTGCATAGCCTGGCTGTATCAGTTGTGTGTCCTAGGGTTTGGCTCCCAAAGGGTACAATCCCAAGGCTACTTCAAAGCATACAAGCATAAACACTAGACAAGCTTCTCCAGAAGTTAGCACAAGCATAAATACCAGACAAGCTTCTTCCAGATTATGCAAAGAAGTGAACATGGGGGTGCTTGCATGGAGAATATCAACATAATGCACAGCTTTCAATCTTTTCAGATGAAAATCCAGAGGTAGCTCTATTTACCACTAGGTTAAACAGCTGTAAAAGATTCCAGACTTTAGTATTTGTGAGTTAAAAATTTCTGTTAAGACTTCTTACAAATGAAAGACATACTGGAAAAATTCACAAACACAGAATATGCTGAGTTGGAAGGGACCCAAAGGATTACTGGGTTGAAGCCATAGCCCTGCACAGAACCATCCCCAAGAGTCACACCACGTGCTTGAGAGTATCATACAAATGCTTCTTGAAATTTGTCAGTTTTGGTACTGTGACCACTTCACTGGCGAGCCTGTTCCAGTGCCCAACCACCCTCTGGGTGAAGAATGTCTTCCTAATATCTAATCTAAACCTCCCCTGACACAACTTCAGGTCATTCCCTCAGTTTCTGTCACTGGTCAGAGAAAAGATCAGTGCCTGCCCCTCCTCTTCCCCTCCAAGGAAGTTCTAACTGCAATGAGGTCTCCCCTCAGTCTCCTCTCCTGGGTGAACAGACCAAGTGACCTCAGCCACTCCTCATACAGCTTCCCCTCAAGGCCCTTCACCATCTTCATTGTCCTCCTTTGGACACTCTCTAATGGTTTAATATCTTTCTTGTACTGCAGTGCCCAAAACTGCACACAATATTCCAGGTGAGGCCTCCCCAGTGCAGAGCAGAGTGGAACAATCCCCTCCCTGGGGATGCTTTGCCTGATGCCCCCCAGGACAGGGTTGGCCCTCCTGGCTGCCAGGGCACTGCTGACTCATATTCAACTTGCCATCCACCAGGACGCCCAGATCCCTTTCCATGGCACTGCTTTCCAACATCTTTCCCCAGTCTGTACTTTCATCCAGGATTGCCCCTTCCCAGGTGCAGAATCCAGCACTTTCCTTTGTTAAACTTCATATGGTTGGTGATTGCCCAATCCTCTGATCTGTCGACGTCTCTCTGCAGGGCCTCCCTGCCTTTGAGGGAGTCAACACGTCCTCTCACTTTTGTGTCATCTGCAAACTTGCTCAGTATCCCTTCCAGTCCTGTGTCCAAGTCATTTATGAAGATGTTGAAGAACACAGGCTCTAAGACGGAGCCCTGTGGAACCCATTAGTGACAGGTCACCAGCCTGATGTCACTCCAGTCACTGTTACCCCCTGTGCCTGATCTGTGAGCCAATTGCTCAACCAAACACACCACTTGCTCATGGTGTGTTTATCCAGCTGTGCTGGACATTTTGTCCAGGAGGATCCTGTGAGAGACAGTATTGAAAGCTTTACTGAAATCCAAAAACATTACAATGACTGGCTTTCCTTGATCTAGGTGGGGTACCTTGTCATAAAGGGTTTGGTAAGCACGACTTTTCTCTCATGAAGCTGTGCCGGCTGTGATCAATGACTGCATTATCTTTCAGCTGTTTTTCAATACTTCCCACAATAATCTTCTCTATAACTTTACCAGGCACTGAAGTGAGACTGACAGGCCTGTAGTTTCCAGGGTCCTTCTTGCCCTTCTGGAAAATCCAGACAATGTTCGCCAACTTCTAGTCAGCTGGGACCTCTCCAGATTCCCAAGACAGCTCAAAAATTATTGAAAGAGGTTTTGTAATGATATCAGCTATCTCTTTGAGGATTCTGGGATAAATCCCACCAGGCCCAGTAGTAGGGATCCACTTGGAGCAGCAGATCCTGAACAGTTTCAGAGTTTACTCATAGTTGATCATTCTCACAATCCTGGTCCTCCAGCTCAGGGCACTGAGATCCACTTTCTATCATCATGTGTATTGAAGACAGATGCAAAGAAAGAGTTAAACAACTCTGCCTTGTCTCTGTCCCTGTTTGTGAGGTGACCATCCTCATCCTGGAATGGGCCAAGGATATTTCTATTCTTCCTGTTGCTATTAATGTATGTGAAAAAACTCTTTTTATTGTCCCCCTCCATTTGTGGCAGCTTCAACTCCAGCTGAGCTTTGACCGCATGAATTTTCTCTATACAGTGGCAAGCAGAATCTGTATTCTTCCCATGTCACTTGACCTTGCTTCCACTGGACATACACCTTCCTTTTTAGCATTATTTCCTAGAGAAGATTCCTGCTCAGCCGAGCTGGCCTTCTGCCTCATCTGCTTGACTTCCAGCATTTGGGAATTGCCAGCTCCCGTGCCCTTAGGAGGTGATATTCAAAAAGTGACTAACACTGATGGATCCCAGCACCTGGAAAAACATTTTTCGAGGGACTTCACTTTCTAGTTCCCTGAGCAGCCTGAAGTCTGCTCTCCCCATGTCCAGAGCTGAGGTTTTGCTGGCACTTCTCTTCCTGTCAACAGGAACTTGATGACTTTGTGGTTACTGTGGTCAAGACAGCTACCAATCTCCACTTTGCTCATGAGGTCAACTCTGCTGACAAGCATCAGATCAAGGAGAGTATTTTTCTGAGTCAGCTCCCTGACATCACAGTAAATCTAAGGTGCCCGAATTGCTCATTGTTCAACATTAGGCACTTGAGATGAATTTGCCTAATTTAGAACATAAAGCTGATTTCATATTCAAGATTGCATGGATAGCTATTATATACCTTTCATATGGAGCATTCAGTGAATGTCTGAATGGATTACTTAAGTAATTTTTTCAGAGAACTGTATCTGTGCTTGTAAGTGCATTTATTTATCACATTTTCTTACCATTAATTTCTTACTTGTGGAACAAGTCCTGTTCTTAAGTTGCATTACTGTCATTTTCCTGTTCTTGGTCCCTCCCCTCCTAAACTCTTTTAGTGTTGAGAAGACAATAAGTGTATGCTGTTTGCATAACAGAAGCTAAGGCATTCACTGATATGTGCTCTGCGTGTGTTGTTGTTGTTGTTGTTATTCAATGTGATAATAGAAGTAGAGTGTGCTAAGGAGTCAATTCTCATACAAGACAACCTGTCATACAGACTGTCCATCTTCAGTGTATGATATTACAACTAATGAATTGTTTAGGTTTTCTAATGCTTTGCTTTTTGTCCACAGATAATCTTGTGCAACCATCAATGGAACTACATTGCATGATATAAAAACATTATTAATATCTCAGGGACAGACTTCACTACACATTGTCATGACTCTTAGAACAAATTATGCATATTTTACTTAGTCCAGGTTACCATGGTAAATATTTTCTTCTTTAACAGAGAATAAAATTAAATAGAGACACATGTATGTAAAATTTGTTTTAATGAAAGTAACACTATGCTAAGCAACAGCATCTTAAACTATGTGTGGCAGTGTTTCAAAGTGTTTAAGTAAATGAACCCAAATGCTTCATTCCATTAAACCAAACAAAACCAAACAAAACCAAAAACAAACAAAAAAAAAAGACTTGCAAATTCCTCAAGTGGAATATAGTTTAAATGGCCAAAAGACAGATATACTAGGAGCACAGCAGAAGGCATATAATACATCATACAAGTACTAGCTTGATTCAGCTAACCCAGAGACCAAAAGTTCAGCATTCACTCTTTAAAATGAAAGTCACTTTACAGTTCCAGAAAAAAAAGGGAAAGCAACACCAAAAATTTTCTTTAAAGAAGAGTTACATTTTTTCAGCCAGCTGTGTTGTGGACTTGTTTCTCAACCCAAAGTTTGAAAAGACTGACCAGCATGCTAGAAAGTGAAATCTTTTCTCTGTCTTCTGTGCAGAATAAGAAGGAAATATTGTCTACCTCATTTGTTTCCATTGAAGCAAGGAGCTTGGTTACATGCAAAAGGAAACTATTCCATATATAATGGAACACAAAATCCTCACAATTTCACTAAAGACAGTGGCCTTGGAGACATTACCTGGGAAGAGCATAGCCTGCAATCCAAATGTGCTGATTACTGCACAAAATTCCTACCAACATAATCTCTCTTGATGGGAGGAATAACAGAAGGCAACTTCCAAATAAAAGTATGTTTTTAGGGTATTGCATCTAAATGTTTCAGAAAATAGCACTGGCTACTAAGGATTTTGCATTAGCATTACCAGTTTCTGGTACAGACAAGTATGCTTCAGGGATTGCATCAACTGCTTTTGCTTCACTAAAGCATCACTTGCTTTGTGTTTGGACTAAAATCTATTTCCTGACTTCGAGTAAAACACAAAACAAAGGTTCCAGTTGTGCTTTCCTACAGTCCATAACTCAAAAACCTCTGAAAATTTTTCATGTTTATTATGTTGCTTACAGGAGAGTCAATTTGTATACTTTAATTATAAATTGTCTTAGGGCTTCTTGTATAATTTTATATGACTAATACTCTTTTTATGCTGTTAAGTGTTCTGGAGAGCTGTTTTGTACTGCTGGCAAAAACTGTTCTTCACCCATGAACATAGTTGCACTTCAGGAATGGATATCTCTATACCTATGGAACTTACAAAAACAGTGCATAGTTTTGTGTTTGTGTCCTTTTGCTTGGAAAATGTAAATTCATTATCCTCGTTGCCATTCAAGTCTATGTTAATGAGGTGTTAACGTCTCTAGTTGGTAGGAATGTTCTAGTTGGTAGGAGTGTATTTCCATGTATTCAATGGAAAGAAGAGAAATCTATTGCTGTATTTATTATGACATTGTATGATCTAAATATATTCTTTCATTTATCATCCCCAAACAAGACATTTTTGTGCTTAACCAGTTTACTTTAAGAGCATTCCTTAGGTTCAAAAAAAGGAGGGGTTATCAACCAATCCAGGGAATACCATGTTGCAGTCTCCTAAGTCTTTCACAGTAAACTTAAAGTCTAAACAATAAAACAGATAAATAGAGGAAATGTCAAACTGAATTCTGGGTAATGATCAGATCAGCATGCTTTTATACAATTTCCATCACTTTGAATTTTAAATCACCTTTAAAGGGCACTAAAGCATTCTTGCAAATTAGTCTGCACTCCAATTAATGCACCCAACATGACAATAAGTCCAGTTTCAGCTTGGCTAAGCAGACCAGTCAACCAGGAGGATGTGACTTGAGGACTTGGAGAGCCTGTGCCTCCACCTTTTTTCCCCTCTTTCTTCACAGCAGCTTAGGTCCAATTAGGCCAGTTAATCTGCCTAAAACCATTGGAAAGGAAGGATTTCTCTAATAAAGATGAAGCACAGTCTGAGAGGACATAAAAATTAACTCTACTCTTTTCAAAAGACAGAAAATTCCAAGATTTCCCTCAGCCATATATCTCAAAGGTACTTCTTTTAGTCAAGAACAAATGATTTTTCTCCACAGGGATTTTAACTTCAAGAGATCTTTCTGTGACATTTGTTAATATGTAAAGGATTTCTCTTTTGTCTATTTATTTTTCATACTGTGCTCATTTTTGACATCCATTAAATTTTATAAGACTAGATTGCAAGCAGTAGTGATGAGAAATGCCAGGTCACATTACAAGAAAATTTTCATAAATAGAAATGACTTTGTGTTTTTCAATCAAGAAGTAAATAATACTTGCATATATAGGTATTTGAGTAGCCTAATCTAAGATTTTGGAAAGGAAAATTGAAGGGAACGGAACAACAACTTCTAAATACATGTTTATATACAAAACAAATTTTAACAGGTTGAAACAAAATTCTTGCAAAATAGCTAAACCATTTCACATAATATTTAGCTCACTCGTTCAAAAAAAAAAAGAAACAATAAACAGTCTCAGCCCTTTTTGTCATTAGCACTGGTGCATAGAAACTACATTGTATACTTAAAACACACTTAGAACTTTCTAATTTCTTTTGTGCTTCACTTACATTATTTGACTTCATTTTCTACATAAAATTCTCAGATGTCTTTATTGTATTGATTCAACAAAATATGATGAGAAACATTCAGTTGAATGCAAAAAAAAGTATATATTACTTTTGGAATTGTTTCCATTTCTCCTCAGGAAGCTCATGTTACTCTTGACTGTGGCAGCTGCTTTTTTATATATTGAGGCAGGATTTGGGATGGGAGGGAGAAGTATTAGTGCCTCTAGTTCATCAACAGCGTATGATGCATTGCAACAAAAGAAAGCAGTTTGAGTTCTCTAGCAAAATATTGAACTGCTCAGAAATTATTAGCAGGGTTACAAAAGAAAAAAAATACAGAAAAGGCATGAAACATTTGTCGAAATTAAAAAAGTGATATTGAAGTCCAATGATACTGAAGAGAACTTTATGCTTTCGACAGCTAGAACAAAACTTTTCCTATCTACATTGGCAACAAAGGGTTAAGCTGCTTTTTCACAAGCTCTTTCTGTTAAGAAATCTGTAAGCACATTCCCTGGAGTCCTTGAGTCTGACATAAATTTTGTTCAGGAGCATGCAAAATATTCTTTTTAAGCACCAATGTTTTGAGGAAAACATTTTGTTCAAAACAAAACTAAAAATTTCATACTCTGCCTCTTGTCCAACACAAAAGCCACTAAAGCAGTGAGATTTGTCAAGGACCATTTATTTAGCCACCATATATACCATGTAACTTTTGCTGGTATTCCAACCTACCTCTTTGTTCTGACATCAAGGCAGATTCTGAGCACATTAACATGCTCAGAAATAAGCCAGTTGACTGATCAGTTGGTCAGCTACTGAGCACCACAGTTCAACCTGATCCATGCTTCTCAGAGCCATATTGAGAAGGCAGTTTCTCTGGCTGCTATCCAAAGCTGGTTGTATATTCAGCTGCCCCAGTCCAGATTGTTCTCTCCTTTGGATCTAAGCTTAACCTAAATACTTTAACTGAAAAGAGAGTTCAATGGCAGTGGCAATCTATTTTTTTATCAATGAAGCTGCACTTTGGCAACATCTTCCTTCCTTGCTTTGCAGTAGCCCCACTACAGCACATAAGAGAGGTTAATATAGTCCCGCTGCTTTACATAATGCTTTATAACTGCAGAGTTCATATTCTAAAAAAAATACTAGGGTAAGCCAGACCCTCTAAAAATCTACATACCTCCATGTACCAAAGACACCGATTGTTAAGCTCTGGGATTCCTCATCCTAATGTGCCAGCTATGCCAGTTTTCTTCTTGATACACAAATTCAGTTGAGTGTGCTCCCATTTTTTTTTCATTCCACTTTTCTTTCACACCTTATTCAACTAATAGCTTTGTTTGAAATAATGGCTGAGCAACCACAAAGAGCCAAAAGGGCTGTAGATGAGAGAATACTGAGAAAATACTTAGGTTTAGAAAGCAAATTTTGGACATCTTAGTTGAAACATAAGAGTGAGAAAATATATTTGGTGAAGGAAAATATCAACACAAATGAACAGAAGTAGAAAAGTGAGAATAAGAATGCACTACAAGAAAAGATGAATAAAAAGCTAGCAAAAAAAATAATTGTCAGATATCAAAAGAGTAAACTAAAAAAAAAAAAGGGAAATATTGATTAAGTGTGACCAATCATTAGTTCTGATTTGATTTTGTAATTTAAATGATATTTAAATAAATGTAAATTTATTTTGAAGTATATTTTCAAACATACTTCAACTTGCCACACCTGTTGCAATCTGCAAAAGAGAAATCAGTAGTATTGTCCAGTGGAGGAGAAAGGATGACAAGTACAGGCAGGAGTGTGATATGAAAGAAAACTCAATTCAACCAAATACATTTCAGTGCCCATTTGAAATTCAGTAGTCTTTTATGCTTTGCAGAAAGTATTTCTAAATTCTTATTAATACCTTATCTGTCATTAATCCATAGACTGTCAAAATGTGTTTCAAAATTTTATTCCCTTCCAGTTCTACTTCTGTAGGACCTCATGTGAACTGTCTTGCTACACAGTAGGGTAGGAATTTTACAATGCCAACCTAAGGGTGAATCTCCAAATTACCTATTGTTTTGTTTTTTTCTTTATTAATATCTTCTTTATTAACCCAACTTCCTTTTTCAGGTACTACTAAAATAAGAAAAAAGAAAAAAAAAAACATATGAAAGGGATGATATAGTCATCACTATATTCCTCACTGGCCTTTGTTTCTCTATTCAGAGTCAGAGATCTAACAATGTTAAATAAATCTATGCATTTTTCTGTCACAAACAGTAAGGGAATAATTAAAATAAGCAAAGGCCAGGCTGCCAAAACACTTAAAGGATGGCTGGCGGAATCAGACATATATGTGTAGTTCCAGAATCTGAGCAAAGAACCTACTGAACAATACGTGATGGTGTAACAGAAAATTTGCTTTAAAAATGAATGGAAGGACATGAAAGAAACACTTAGCAATTGCCACACATACACCTAATTACATATAGGAACTATAGCATGAAATGCAATTAAACTTTTTGATAGATCAAAGCATTTTCTGCAATAAAAAGGAAATACTCTACTGTACATTTAAATAGCATAACTGATTTCTACTAGGGAACAGCATGAATACTATAAGACAAAATTGAAATAATACAAGAGGCGTTATAAGATTTGCATTGTCTGTCAAGTACCACAAGAATGATGCACAATTACAATTATCCAGCTCAACTCATAAAGAAAATTAACTGTGTGGCAAAAATGTAGGTAAATATCTTCAAAAAACTTTCAGTAAAAATTGTCATCTAATATTTTGCATCTGTGTTCACTAAGTTCTGTATATAGTTACAAATAAAATGACTGGCATCAAGTAGCAGTTTCCATTCAGGAAGGGGTTGCTCTGTTTTCCTGAGCACTTCTGCAGTGTTTCGTGTTGGGGAGCTCCATGGTCTGGGTACAAGCCTTGGCGCTGGGAGATGGCTCCTTCTAGTTCAGGCTGAGCTACTGGTTTGCTGAGCACCATAGACTAATCATCTGGTTTTTCTGTTTTTCAGTTGTTTATGATGGAAAATTGGGAAAAGCAAGAAAAAAAAAAAAACCACAGCTCAGAACTTGGGTTAAAAATCAAAGGTAACATTTGAGCAGAGTTGCTGGATATGTCAATGTATTTTTTTTAATTGAAAATAAAATTCAGTTAAAGAGCACTTCCTTCTAAAACACCCAGAGGATTTTGATAAAATAGTGTTTAATACAGAAATGTTGGGTGCAAAGAAGGCAGGATGACACAAGTCATTTGATTACAGAACTCCTCTAAGCATTTGTTGTGCTGAATAAAACTGATAAGGGAAAAAACGTGCTAACTTGCTTCAATCTGAGAAAACCACATCAGAAAGACTGTATTACAGCCTAAGGAAAGTTGTAAAAGAATCAGCTGTGCAAAAGTTAAATCTAGAAGCAAGAGACTGATAACAGAATACACATTTAAGGTGGAAGAGAATGTTGATGTGTTTGTGTGTAAATAGAAAAGGGTTACAGTGTTGCCATTCTCTCCGTATCATATGTATATTTGTTAAATTACATGCTGCTGTCAATTTATAAAGTGAAGAAATTCTGTATAACCCATTACAAAAGGATTAGCAATGTTTGAGAAAAAAAATCATACTCCAAACAGTGTTTTTCATTTTCAACTCAAACATATTTGCATTTCAGGTGGCCACATGCCTTCTGAAAGACTATTTTGGTTATGAGATTAGGAAATTACAGTAACTGCTATATCATAATGGAGTGAGATAAAATAATAAATAATTTTGGTTTAAAGGGAAAAATACTTTGCAAGTAATTATTCTCAGCTTGTAAATGGTGTCTCTCTATAACCAACCAAGCATATAACAAGAAGATGAAGAAGAGGCTTATTTTCACTTCATTTCACTTCTTTGTAATTGACAAGCTCTCACTGAGTGTCAACTTTAAAAGATGACAAATCCTAAATCTTATAGGACTCAATTCAATAGTTCACGTCTCTAAACTGTTTTCAAATTAATCTACATTTTCAAATGAATCAGGCATGAAATATAAGGTGACATCTATATTACAAAAATATTAATTTGCTTGTCGTTTTTCAGAATCCAAAATAGCTTTAAAATATTCAGTTTGCTAATAAAATGCATAGAAATATATAATTGCACAATATTCTCTATTTCACAAGTTTACTTTTTTGGGTTTTGTTCTATTCCAGTAGGCATTAGTTTCCTTATTCAAAAATATACCTATCTTGTATTTGATATAGTGTGGTAATTATACTTCAACTGCTCCAAATTGTATAAACCAAAACACACAAAAGAGGTAATGATGAAAGCACTAAACGAACTGAAAAAAAATAATAAATTTTGGGTTACGTTTTCCTCATGTCCCCAAATGTTAGCCTGTTTCCCATTATGACCCTTTCCTTATTCAAATTTGGTAATGATCTTCTCCAAACAGTCTGATTCTGAGCAAATCAAAAGCAACGTCTATTTTCTAGCTGTGTTCTTTTTTTTCTTTTTTCTGACACATTTGGCCACAGAAACCATCATCATGGCTCAACTTTCTCTACACAAAACCCACAAAAGCAAACTTCTTCATAAACGTAGACTTGTTTATAATTCTGCTCAGATTTCAAATGGCAATAAGGCCTTTTCAGTCAAGATGGGAGCAGTTGCAGAGCGCCTTAGAACTAAATGTCCAAATTATGCATCTCAGTAAGTAGATAAAAAATTAGTTCAGACCTCTCTTGGGGAGCTGATATACCATCAGACTTCACATTGTTTCTATGTTCTTCATCCATTGCATTTATCTTCAAAAGAGGAGCTGTACCTGTTGTATGTATTCTTCAATTGCAAAGGACTTTTCCTGTTTCTTACTTATCGATTGCCTTTCTCTGTCTCTGCTTACTACATTAAATTATAACAGATCACCATCTTGATCTGGAAGATAAATCTTTAAATGTAAACCAAATAAAATTAATTAATTAATTTAAAGGATATTTTGTAAACACTTTTCTTCTTGTTTTTAAAATTTAAAACAGGATGTGAAACAATTTGTCAATATTTTGCAAAGTATTTCAAAATGCCTAGCATAAAAACCCCCAAAATATCTCATCAGTTAAGGTTTTGGTCTTCTTACTAGAAGGTTTTTGGTTTTCCCCATGGCTATTCCACACCGGTAATTTATCTTTCTACTATTCACAATGGAATATTTTTGTCTATGCCTGCACTTTACTAATTATCAAAAACCAAAAAGACGTATTGTAACTTCATGCAGCATTTTGGAAATGAAGAACAGATGATTGCATGGAAAGTTCTTATAATGTATACTGTTTGATTATTACTTCAGTTTTTCCATATAGTTATCCACTCCAACCACAAGTTTTGTCACACAAGTAGCTTCACTAACTTTTTTGGAGCTAAGACCTATTACAGTTGATACCTATTTGCTAAATACTCTACTTCTCTTAGCAAATGGAAAGTGATGAAAGGCAAATACCACAATGCAAAACAGAACGTGAACGCATCTGGAGAAAAGACTGTACCAGGAAGCTGAAGTCAAGAATCCTTTACACTTTTATTTCTATTCTACATTTAAAGAAACAAGAAGACGTATCAAGCACAGAGCTACTTAATATTTAGGAATAAACCCTCAAATTTTCCCGTTTCAGCAAGAAGGTTTTATATCTGCTTGTTCCCAGCAGATATACAGCATGTACTTAAAGTATCTGTTCCCTCCAGCAACCACTTCCTGTCTGTAACAAAGTTAATGACAGATCTATACACATAGAGAAGGATATGTTAGGTATCTGTGCTCATCTCTTAAATAGTGATCTTTCATAAACTAATCTTCATAACCTTTTCTCTCTCAAAAATATATGAGTAGGTCAGTTTTTTTCCTCCCCCACCCCTCTCTTTTTCTGCCTCTGTCCTTCACAAACTTCCTAATTCATTTATCCTCTTTTTTAGTGGGAAAAATCCCTTCTAAAGTCATTTATATCCATCCCCTCTAAAGTAATTTATATCCATCACTTTTGTACATCTCTCGTGTTTTGCTGTGATATGTCAACAGTATTGAGTCTATGAGATTTTAGAGACATTTTATCAGTTACTTTATCATCAGATTCTTACTAAGCCTGTATCTGGTCTTCAGTGTGCCAGTATCAAAAGCCATCTTGATGTCCAAGCAGATTATGTTTGTTGCTTCACCCCTGTCAGCTCTCATTGTCACCTTCTCAAACAAGTTAATAGCATTTGACAAGCATGGCTTCCCTTTTATAAATGTCCCGGTTGTCTTTGACCAGTCTGCACCTGTCCAAGTGTTCTCCTATTTTGTCCCTAATCAATGACCCTAGAATTTTTCCCAGTTCCCTTTAGTGTTTATACACAGAAATGTTCAGTTCACTCAAACTCCAGCTTGAGAATCTTGCTCTGAAAAGTTAGGAAATGTGAGTTGCTCTGAGTACATAATTTCTAATGTGTATGTGCATATGTATTTATATCAGCCATTGCCATAACATTCCAGAATTTAAAAAGAATTTATCACATGTGAAAAGGAGAAATATTACATACCAGCTCTCCAGAGTTCAGGGAGGGAGGAGAGCACCTCTACAAAGGAGATAGTGAAACAAATCTTTTATGCCCAAATCACTGAACTATCCTGTCACTGTAAATCCTTGTCATTTCGATGGTGTCAGAAAGGACAACTTTGAAGATGCTCTCTAATTTCAGTTGCAATAGGTAGTGGATAACTTATAGCAAGGAAATAAGCTATCTCATGTTCAAAAGGCAACTATTTTAAAAGAGTGTCTAATAATGCCAAATTTAGTCGTGTTTACTAATTTGTCAGGCTTTGATAGGTCTTGCAGAAATGTATTTTATTGTATATTTAAAAGCCTCAGGTTCCCCATCTTTCTTCAGAGTCATCTTGTTAGCAGTATATGAAATTAATATTTTAGGCGAAACAATGAACTTAATAGTAAGTATCTGGACTTCAGTGTGTAGGTGGAGAATAAACCACAGTAAAGAAATTCTGTGAGTCTAAATTTCAGTATTAACAGTGCCAGTGTCATTCCCATACTGTTACAACTCGTATGAACACAAAACCACTGGTAAAGGCTAAAATATTCACCTTATTTCACTGTAAGAAGCAGTTACTGTCCCCTTTTCCAGTTGTACTGTATTCCTAGTTACACAAATATACTTTCTGGCAAAATGACATCCAAATGGTATATGTGCTAATTTTAAATGATCAAATAACTCCTTCTTTGTTACTCCTTTTAATCTCAGCCAAAAGTTCTTGCCAGTCACTCTGGGAAAAATAAATTAGAGATGAAATCAAATATTTCTTTGAAGCAGTGTACAGAGAACACAAAAGGGTATATTTCTGTTCCACATCTTTTCAGACAGCACCAAGTCCTAAAAGATTTCTCCCTACTATGACATATCTTAAATGAAAGGTCACATCCATTGACATTTTTTAATGTCCTGTTAGCTCTATATTTCCTCTAGCCCCATGTCTTCTCCTTCATGATCCAGGAACATCTCATGATGGTTTTTTCAAATAGCCTCTAGGGCATTTGTGCCCAGTATAGTTTAAAGAGACAGTGACTCTGGATGTGATAAAATGATGTCATACTGATAAAGTGCAACTGCACTTACTCAAGATAGCCTCCCAGAAAACAGCTAACTTTCCTCTTTTCTAAAGAGCACCAGTCCACTTTCTGATCCTGCAGAGGGGCTTGTAAGTAAACTTTTAGACCTACAGGGCCAGCTGAAGAATATCTTATTCTTAAATAACACTCTCTTAATGTTTTTTAGTAAGACCTATTACCGCCTATTTAGATTATTGTAGAACTTCCTAGAAGAATGTAAAAGCTTTCCAAAGACTACCCTAGACCCCCACCTGAAATTAAGTAGCTTGCTTAATCATCACTATAATAATTCACTTTCTCTTTGTGTACAGCAGTAGGTACAGCTTGCTATACTGTATGAGGGAAAAGAATGCTCATTCTTCTAGGCCATTTTGACTGTCTTCTCTTTCTGCTCCAAATATTTTTTTTCTTTTTTTTTTAACATCTGAAGGATTCAAAATTAATTGCCATAGTCAGAAAGCACAGAAAACTTTACACAGAGAGACAAAAGTCTCAGGTCTTCAAGAACAGCTTGGATATGAAAAATTGCCTCCACAGGTTTGGGTCACAAGAAGAAGGTTTTCTTGCAGAAGAAGCACGTCCTGGGCCAGTTCCTTATAACTTCTCTGCTGTGAGCATCAGTCCATATGCCAACTTCATTGTCAAATTTGGTTGAAGACAATGACCTGCTGAGAATTGCTCAAAGTGAAGTTACAAATATCATGTGATGGCTACTTTTTGGTGGCCTATAATTCCTCTAAAGAAAGAGGGGATATTTTCTTCTTTATGCCTTTCATTACATAAATTAATAACCAGCCCAAATGAACAGATGATCTTACTCTAGGGTATGGGGGGTAAAAAGAGTAAGATAAAAATCAGAAAATTGTAAATCATCATCTGTAGTACATTTTACATACAATTTGGAAAGGAAAGTTTATGTCTGTAGGATAGGATCATATTTGAATAGATCACCTCTTTTTTCATCACTTGTTTTCTGCTACTGTACAACAATGGATTCAGGGACAGGGAATTCACAGCTTCTCTGGACAACCTGTTCCAGGGTCTCACCACCATCAAAGTGTAGAATTTCTTTCTAATATCTAGTCTAAATCTACCTCTTTCAGTTTAAAGTCATTCCCCCTTGTCCTATCAGTAGATGTTCTTGTCAAAAGTCCTCCCCCTTTAAGTACTGGAAGGCTGCAGTAAGGTCTCCCCAAAGTCTTCTCCAAGATGAGTAACTCCAGCTCTCTTGTCTATATCTGTACATTTTCAAGTGTTCAAAAACTTCACAAGACCTGCTTAAACTTTTCTCAGGAATGCTAAATTAACTATGCTTTATGTTCTTGGCAATTTATAGCAAAATGCATAGTGATAGTGATATAATAGGATACAATGTTTAAAATGATTCAGAGGTTCTCAAAAACAAAATCAGTTGGGTTCAAAATTAGTTATACATGTTTTATGGTACCAAAGATCACATTTCCAAAGTATTTTGTTAAATTTTACATTCTGTTATATTTCTTCTTATATATTGGATCCTCATTTGTGATTAGAGACTCCACGGTATTGCAGTGTATATATAGCAATGCGACACTTTAATTCCAATGAGCAGTTTTGTGCTTCCATTTTTTGACCACTTGCCCTTCCCTTGGTAGGACTGCTATTCCAGCAATGATTCCCTTTTCAGAATAATCAGTACAGAAATAAAGCAGAGTAGCTTTAGTCTCAATTTCCTTGACAGTTCTCTGCCTTTCCTTTTAACTCCTGAATACTTTAAACCACAGCAGTAAACATTAAAAAATAAATACTGAATTTTTAAGTTATGCTGCTTATGTACAGAGGAAGTCTGTTTAGAGATACATTTTGCCTCCTTTTTGGATGATATGGAAATCTGATAGCTCATTTTTGCTGTTAAAGACTGTGAAATAACTTTCAATGAAAGAACGGTGTTGCTCTAAATTTTTAAGTGCCTGTTCCAAAGAGTGAAAGAATTAGACCTGCTCAATGCAACAGATACACAAATCATTTAACACTGATGAAACAGCACCAAATGTTTAATCCAGTGTCATCTATAAAGCACTTTTTTATTTTTTTCCAGTAAATATTTAACTGAATTAGTCAAGCAAAAATAAATCTAATTCACCACTTCCTAATGTCAATTAGAAGCAGTTTGCAAAATTATTTTCTCTTTGAAGTTTAGGCTGACTACATGTAGCAATGTTCAAGAAATGCACACATTGTCAAAGATCCAGTCATAGTCATCTAAACAACTCTGAAAAATATTAACTGCTTCCAACCATTGGTGAAAATCATAGTTGCTTGTCAGTCAATAAAGTTGTGGATGACCCAGCCCTGGAAGTGTTCAAGTCCAGGTCGGATGGGGCCCTGAACAACTTAATCTAGGGACTGGCATCCTCCCCGTGATGGGACTTTTGGAACTAGATGATCTTTAAGGTCCCTCCCAACCCAAGCCTTTCTATGATTCTATGAAAATTAGGGGGAAAAATGAAAGAAAATATTACGAACAAAGTATATAAAGCTTTTATGTGATCCTAACATTTAAAAGGAATTATGTAAAATCCATAACTATGCAAGTTCAAGACCTACCCCAAAGTAATGTGTCAATGGAATTCACTGGCCTTTATGAACATTATGGCACAATTACATAAAGCCCCAGTACATACACAGGACTTACTACAATTACAGCATTGTAACAACCGAGGAAGGAATGGATATTGCCTGATAGCTTAAATTTGAAATTTTTAATTTTAGAATTTAAATTTAGATCCTTTATGTGTCAACTGAAATGTATGTAATACATAACACTAAAAGATGAGTTATTATAACTCTTTCCTTTGCTTTCATCACCAAATGTAGAGTATACACTAATGTCCAGGAACTCAAACCACGACACTAATATTCATAGCAATATGTAAAACACCTAGAATTAATTTGTTGTTCGTAAAGGAACAAGATTGGTAGATAAACATCACTTGTATTGTAAATAATTTGAATATTTTTTTCCTCTTTATAAGAATTAATAGGGACATACTGTGCATGATGCAATTAGTAAGCAAGTGCTGAAACCTACTGTATCCAGGACTTTCCTACTCTATAAATTCAGTTTGTAAGAAGAGCTTCCAAATATTGTACAAAGCCAGTTAAAACCACCCAGGCTTTATGTGGGATCAAGGACCAGTTAAAATTTTTCAAAGTTTAAATCTAAGTATCCCTGGATTCCAGGTGAACTTAATGAATTTTATATGGAGGGATTCATGTTTCATGGGGAGATGAAAAGATTGGGGCAAAATCTAGTGGCAGACAGCCCTTTTTGTTTCAGCATAGATAGCAAGACTTTTTTCCTAATGTTTGTTTGCACTTCACAAACAGATATTATTTAATATTATAGAAAACAATCAAAACAGCTTCACTAGATGAGCAACATTATGACAGTTCCTGGGAGAGCAAATTTTTAGCAGGTTTTTACAAAAGCTGATTTGAAACATGGGTGCTTTTTTCTGCTAGTCCTGTAGGTGATTTCTGCAGAACATCTACTGATTTTCTTTCAAAATGTTATTAAACCACTGGGCTTATTTGTTATGTTTTCATTTACTATAGTGTCGTTTTATTTCAGCATTGTCATGTGAATAATAGGCAATCAGGGCTGAAACTTTCCAAAATTGCAGCCCTCTGGATGTTACAATTAAATCAATTACAAACCCAGGACAAACAGTTTTTAATCACATCAAACATTTCTGCTATATTATACTATTCAATTCTGTTATGATGGAAATCTAAAGCTCATAGAACACTTCACGAAAAAATACTACAATTTGTACAAAACTCCTGCTTAGCCTGATTAATAAACTTAAGCTCAGAAAATGATGTGCATGAAAACAGCTGTTCTTGCCAATAATGACATTTAATTTTCAATTTTAGAACTAACACTGTGACAATCTAAACAATGCTTAAGTACATTATGTAAGTATAACAAGTGACATGACATAAAACAAAATGTACCACATCCAGGAAGAATCAAAAGTAAACAGTGTTGAGAGGAAGGCAATTGTGGCTGTGCAGCAGCTGATGATGAGCCACTGCCATCAGGAAGAGGAATGTGAGGAAGAACAGAAGAGTGCTGCCTAATTATGCAATGCAGATGCCCTGAAAAATATAACAAAAATTAAATAAAATTCAGTGTCATGGCTTTACAGTAGCTGTATTTTACACATGGGCAGGTGCAGCTAGGAGAACAGCTTTGCTAAAAAAAAGGTAAATTTGATGAAATCCCACTTATTGTCTATAACCTGATATTCTCATACCTTATTCATATAGGTAACAGTGTATATGTATCACTGAATTACATTGGTCACTTTCAAAAACATAATTCCATAAATGTAATGTTTAAGATTACATGCTGGTGTGTTTTCAGGTTTTTGTTTGTTTGGTTTTTTTTAAATTATCTGACAAAGTAGGATTCTGAGTTTTAAATATCTACATGGGTGCTTGAGGAAGGTGAAGATGGTGATGGTTTTTTTTGGGTATCATGTATTTTTCCTTGGATATCATGTATTTTTTAAAAAGAACAGCATACTTTTAATTTATCTCTGTGTTGCTGTAAGGAAGGGGGAAAAAACTTCCAAGACAACTTTGTGTGGGTAAAGTAGAGAAGAGTTCTTTTACTTATAGAATTT
>JAWWTY010000156.1:33086324-33116324 GCA_035222235.1 Margarornis squamiger
TTTGACTAACATGGTATCTAGTTGTCTTAGCTCTGGTACATGTTTCCCAGGCATGGTGTTCCAGCTATTATCTGACCTTTAAGACAGCTAGCACAGGGTTAGAGGTTGCTAGCTGCTCTATATGTGAGAAATTACCTAGAAGTATAAAAATCTTCAAATTCATGAAAACCCTAAGCCATCAACTGTTTGTTGTTCTTATTTAGGTATATGCAGAGAACATCTTAATCTGTGATCTGCAATAGTAACACCAGTGACAGGCACTTATACTAGGAAGCAATGAAATTGTGAAAATAACTCCTTCTTTTATTTAAGGATCATGGTGAACACTGTGATTTCCAGTTTGGGAAATATTCCAAAACACATTGGCAAACTCTTCATGTGTATATATAATGGAAGTTGTCCTTCCTTTTTCACTCCTTGTAAATGTGCATGTGTGAGCAGAATTCAGACAAACTGAACAGGATTCTTTCCTGTATCTTTTGAGTCCAAGAGCTACAAAGATTCAATAGACACTGGCAACTATTAGAGACAAAGAGAATTTCCTGTCAACAGGACGTCCGTAGTAGGTGAGTTTAGTTGTGTACATGCCACACTTAAGAAGAATTTGTGCAGCAGAGTTTTCCACTCACAAATATACAGACCAGTGACCACAGAGTAGATACTCAAGGAAGGAGCCATCAATTATTATACATCCAAATAATCTGTTCAGACTGTGCTAATGCAAAATAGAAGACTGTACAGGTGGACAAAGTGTCCAGTTGGAAAAGATTGCCTCTCACATTTCACCCTCTGATTAACTAAGCTAACTCAATGTAGTTTCAATTTATCTAAACTGTGAAAAATATGAACAGATGAATAGCACTGTCATACTTTCCTTCACATCTTCAGACATTTAAAAGACAGGGATAGCCCAGAACACATTCAGCTTACAAGCTGAGAAAAACCCAGATGTATACGATACTGCTTAGGTTTTCTAGGATTCTAGATGTTAACAATTATATGCCTAAGTGCTAAAACAAGCTAAAAAAAAGTAATTCTGAGACTTCTTAAATTGCATTGATTTCTTTACCAGGAAACTGTGTGAACAGATGCTAATGGAGTTTACCCAAAGAAGTGTAGCCCTGTATTCTAATATTGAGGCAGGAATACTAAAACTGAAATAGCAGTTAAGCACTGCACTGGGAACAAATCTACTTCTGTATATCTAGTTATTTTACCCATGTTTCTGACCATCTGCTCACATGTATGTCATGGAGTATTTAAAAAGTGATTCCCTCCTTTGTCTCCAGCAGGTATAGAAATTTGTAGGGCTGTCCCATTCACCTCCTCCAGAGAGACTACCAGTGTCTATATATAAACTGCTGTGGCTGGCAGTTATTACTTGCCAACTTCAGTCAGTAAACCTTCTGATAGATATCTACAGTTCAGACATCAGTACTTACTAAGAAAAGTCACCATCCTCTTGGATGAAATTCATGTGAATCAATATTTTAAAGTACCAGATATTTCAAATCTGAGATTAAATAAATTATTTGCTTATTTCTAAGAAAGATACACCAATGGACTGGAGAACCAATGCTTTCATAAACTGGTGCTTGTAGGTATCATTCACCTTTTGTTATGGGCTGTACCTCTCTTAAGGTTGTGTTTTGGACTTTTGTTTTCATAATTTTTTATATTTTTTCCTACTTGAGATACAGGCAAAAATTATTTCTTACTAGATTTTTAGGCTTGTGTTTTTTATGGGGTCTTTTTTAACCTCTGCACTCCTGTAAATTCCTGAATTAGGAATTATTTCTGAAAAAATTTCTGGCCTTTTTTGCTTTAGTGTAATTTCCAGACAGATATCAAAAATTTTTCTGCAGTATTCAAGGTATTGCTCGCTCTGCACCTTAGGATGAAACATTATTCTGCACAATCCAAGTGCTTTATACCTTAGGATGAAAGAGAAACCCAAAGCCTCTTTCGTTGATTATTTTAATCATTTCATTCCATGTTATTACCCGAACAGGTTACTGCAGGTAATTATGCCATGTCTTAGATGGACTTTAACTTACTGTATTGATGAGTAAAAGTACTAGAATATCGTAGAGAGGAATATGGACCATAAAACTGTAGATACATATTACAGACACTACTTCATAGTCTTAAGGGAAGACAACTGTGCTGTAACTCTTACACCTTAGAGACATACTCAGCTCATACTCCCTTAACAAGATAGAGGGCTGAGAATGAAATATTACTGTGTAGTTTCCAGAATAAATGTCTATACTGATCCTACTGTATATAAGAGGTACTTGAACTTGCCAATTACATTGCTCTCTGAAAAAAACCTCTCTTCTAAGAGAAAAAAGGAATTTCCAGCACTGTTATTTCTGCATTGCCCTTGGCTCAAAGATTTATTCTATTTAACAATGCCCTGCAGCTTAATATGCTTGTTCTTGCCAGGATGCCACTCTTCCCAATGAAATATACTTTTTAAAAGCTCTTTTGGCTACCTTAATCCCCTATTCTCTGGCTTTTCCTATTAAAGACAAAAGTGTAAGAACAATTGTGCCCATGGTTTTAGGAGTTCTTTGGAGTTTGCAGATGATGAAATGTGTCAGGTTCCCTTTTCTTCACTTTCTACACTCATCATCCACCAATAACCACTACAGTAAAAAAGAAAAAGGAAAAATGCAATAACTACTCTCAGTGACACACTTGCAACTAATGTTAAAATTCCCAATAACTTATACAGATATTTTGAAAGACACAAAGTCAACTTTGTCATTTACAGAGATACATTATCTGGAAAAAATTATATCTTTAAAAGCATTTCTACTTATAGCAGCAAGACTGAAATGAAACACAACTGCCAAATAACTACCAGGTTTTGAACAGAAAAAGGGATTGTATGGAAGTGATAAAGTAAAAATAGTCCTAAGGTGAATTTCCTCCTTAGATGGTGTAAATCTTGTACAAAATCCAGTGGGAGTGGGGCATGTATATGAGAGCAAAGAATTTACCCCCTGTGCTTGTGTAATAGAAAATTAAGATGCTTAAAAATGACACCCAAAAGATAAATGAATTTCCATGGAAATAAATTAGGTTTGAAATTACTATTGGAACATATGCATTATACAAAAGATCATGAAATCCATTTCATCTGACATATTGTACAATGAGCTACAAGAACATTTGCAACTGATAGAACTGTGTAAGATCTCATGTATTATTCTTACAATAAAGATTACACCATAGAAACCAGCTATTATACTTCCTATTGTGCTCTACCAAACTGAAGGTCATGAACCAGGATATGACCTGAGCACCCTGGTCAAGATTTTGAGTTACACAGTGCACCATAGGAATTAAGAACCTGTTTCATATCCTATCCACATTAACTTACCTGCAGCAACTTTGTCATACTAAGTATAATGAAGAAAAGGTATTAGAATGCACATTTGGAGCAACTGAGAGAAGACTGTATCGTATAAGGCAGGAGTCAGCTCCTACAGGAATTTAGAACTGCAGAGATAAAATAGCCCTGATTTAAATGACTGTATGTTTTCTTAAAGATCCCAAAGGAAAGCAACATATGGATGCTCTATGTTTAACATAATGAAAAACAAACGCTCAAACGCCACAAAATTCCATTTAAAAAATCTGAAAACCACACTCAGAATCAAATGCAATATGTCCAAGAAAATACAGACCTGTCACGAGAATGCTCTTCTATCCAGAATTATTAAATCTACATGAGGAAAGCAACCTTTAGAACAGATTTTTCAAATGCAAGGAAGGAAAACATAAATACATTTTCTACTTTTTTGCTGGAAAAGGCTAGTTTTCTTTTCAGGCAGATGGAGAAAAAACAGATTAAAACAAGTGGAAAGTTGTGTGGGTCATAAGCTCATAATGTCTGCAATTTTTGTACAATATACATTATTAGTTGACATTCAGGATGAGTAGCAGCTGCCCTGTTTGTTTCTCTTTGGTTACAGTCCATCTGAAGCCTACGACATTAGAAATACTTTCTTCCAACAGGGTGAAGGCTGGAGGTACAATTTTTGAATACAGCTGAGTGGACACAAAGCCCAAGAGCCTGAGGAATGCACCATTCTTGGCGGTGACAGAGCAGCCATTCCAGCAGAGAAGCCTTGGCACTTCCTACTGGCACACCAGAGGAGCCACTGCTTTTTCCAGACAGGAATTTCAAATAATTGTTTGTAATGTACTATGCAATCGCTCAGTCCTTAGGAGTCAGCATTTCTGTTAGACTTAACATAAAACAGCTAAAAGTATCCAGGTTCAGAAAATGTTTGAAAACGTATATCTACCACCTCAGGAAAACATCAAACTTAGATTTAAATACATTTCTATTAAAAAAAAAAAAAAATAAAACTTTGATTCAGTGGAATTTAAATGTATATTTAAAGTTGAATATGAATTGATTATAAAAAAGTACAAAAAGCACAAAAGATAAATATTATATAATTATATAAATATAATAAAAACAAAGTACAACTCATATTGCCACTTTGGGACCCCAGTCCTTTGTGGGCTTTTCTATAGCTTGAAGCAGACCTGACTATAGGCATTCTAGGAGCAATGATGTACACTCTTTTAAGCAAAAAGGCTCTGTAGGGCAGCTGGAGATTTGTATTTGAGAGCTGCCTTTAGGGCCAGATTCTGCATCAGAAACTCTATCGGTCCTTTACAAAGCTGCAAAACTACTGACACATATCTGAATTTCTTCATGTTCCAGTACTCAGCCACTCCAGTGGAGCAGAGGATGTGTTAAAAATGTCTTTACAGCCTCATCTGAACCTGGCATACATAGCTGGAAAAAATCTCATTTTCTCACTATTTAAAGTCTTTCTAGTGTAAGGACAGATGGACTTTACTATATAGAAAAAATTTCACAGTATTCCAATATTAACATAGTGCTCTGGTAAAGTCATGTCTGACTTTCTGATTTTGGTAATATATTAATGTGAAATACTTTTTCTTAGATATTATATGTGTGTGTATATATATATATATATGATTAATATAATACCAGATTCTCAGGCACCATCATGGTGAGGAATTTATAAATACCATCAGAAGAAATAAAAAAATCTTACTAAAAAGACAAGTCAAGAATAGCTAAATATTGGTTTTGCACATTATGCCTATCTAAAGAACTGATATTTTTTTCAGAAATCAATAGAGCTGAATAGAACAATCAAAGGGTAAAACGGCCATGCATTCTGTGCATGGGCTGCAGATGTGCAAAACATATTGGGAGCAAACAGGGACATTTCAGTGACTAATTTTCATAGAAATTTTCTGTTTGTAGAAAAAGTTAAGTAAATTTATAGGAAGATGAAAAAAATCTTAGCAGCCTTCATGAAGTATCTGATGAACAATGCAGTGAAAACCAGTTTTTTCTGAGTTAGGGTATAAACAGCAACAGGAGCTGCCTCCACTGCCAAGACCCTGTAGTAGAATCCATTCTAGGGATAAGTTGGTTCTCATCGCTGTCTTTACATACTTGTATGTTATATATTTAAGGTAAATCTCCATTAGAAGATGGAGTAGCATATACTTTCTGATGTTTTTTATACTTGTCCCACTCTGCTGTGCACTGGTGTGACCTCACCTTAAACATTGTGTGAAGTTTTGGGCACTGTAATACAAGACATTAAGTCATTAGAGACTGTTCCGAAGAAGGGTAACAAAGATGGTGAAGGGCTTTGAGGGGAAGCCCTATGAGAAGTGGCTGAGGGCACTTGGTCTGTTCACCCAGGAGAAGAGGCGACTGAGGGGAGACCTCATTGCAGTTAGAACTTCCTTGGAGGGGAAGAGGAGGGGCAGGCACTGATCTTTTCTCTGTGGTGACCAGTGACAGGAACTGAGGGAATGACCTGAAGTTGTATCAGGGGAGGTTTAGATTAGATATTAGGAAGACATTCTTCACCCAGAGGGTGGTTGGGCACTGGAACAAGCTCCTCAGGGAAGTGGTCACAGCACCAAACCTGTCTGAGTTCAAGAAGCATTTGGACAATACTCTCAGGCACATGGTATGATTCTTGAGGTGTCCTGCGTAAGGCCAGGAGTTGGATTCAGTGATCCTGATGGGTCTCTTCCAACTCAGCATATTCTGTGATTCTATGACTCTGTGATTCTATGATTTATATTATTATTTCTATAGAATTCATTACTGAACAGTCACCGGCTGGTAATGTCTCTCAGATAGTACCAGCTCCAGACAGATCTCAGTAAGGGAGTCTGAGATAAAATGTTGCATATCAACAGTGCCAATGCTGGTTTACTCAACTACTCTTACATAATAAATCTTGCATCAGTAACATGCACAATTTATGGCAAACAAATGATTTCACATACTACTCAGATTTGTGTTTACACCAAGAAAGAACATGGCCCATAAATAAGATTGTTTGGAAAACATTTACTGCTGTCATACTGATAATGTATTTCAAATCCTGGGGTTATCAAAAAAGTGGATTTTTTTTTCTCCTCCATATTATTTGACAGCTGAAATTAAACAAATTCTATTGAAGTACAAAGCTAATAGAAGGTTTACTATGTGTGTCATTAACACCATCCATATAAGGAAACAGAAAATATGAGGTGTGGATTTTTAAAATATGATAAAATGAGAGCACCATTAGATGCATATAAAGGTGTGACTTCAGGCCAGGCATTTTCTTATTAGAATCAAAGTGACTCTATCCTACATTACTAAGTAATCACTGTTGTGTGATACAAATTGACATCTTTCAAACTATTTTATCATGCCAAAAATATATGTTGCATTTGAAATAATTTAATTGTTAAACCATCTTAATAAAATATGTGGCATAAAATTCCTACCTTACCGTATGCTGCTAAACTTATGTTTAGTAATAGTGAACCATAAATGATTGACTTAATTTATAAGCTATGTATTTTTTACTCCTTGCTGTAATCTAACCTTCTATTATTTACATGAATAATCTCAAAGTTCATATGCTAAATTGTTTAAATCTTGTATCAGAGCTCAGGCTCAATGCAAACAATCCACTGCATTTCATTTTGCTTTCCTTTTAAAGGAAAAACTGAAATTGAGTCAAGTCAAAGCAATTGAGTTGTTTCTGCCTCAAAAATGTTAGAAGCCATGAATTCCACAATTTCTCCATGAAGCTTGGATGACTCTGTTTTGAAAAGTTAACATAATATAATTTTTAAAGATGTTTATATTTTGAGGCATTCAGATGAATATATTATAATTTTCATCAGAAATCAGAAACTTAGAAATTGGCAAAAGGTTTTTGTTTGTTCTGTCAGATAATGCAGCACATACGTACCTTTAAGACTGTCAGTTTTAAAAAGAAAGTATATTTGGAGTGTTTCCTTTGGAATAATAAATCATAACTTCAAATTTATATCTAAATGTGACAAATTGTTAGCAAAGTTGTGGACAAAATAATGAACATATATACAAATTTAACATAAATGCAATAATGTATTTTTCAAAGACTGAAGTTTAGGTCAAGGAGAAACTTAGCCTGTATTTTGGGATGACTTGCTTTCAATAATCCCCTACAATAGGTATATTATTTGAAGTTTTTCTTCTGTACTTCAATATATGCCTTTCTCTGATATACTTTACTGTTCCCCTGTGCTTCTTGTCAGTTTATATCATTTTATCTTAGGCTGACTTTTTTTCTTGTGTTTCGCCCATGATTATCTTCCATTTGTTATTTTTTGTTAGAGATCTGCCAGGACAGAAATACTTCTCATCTGCATAAAGGGAATTTTATAATGCTTATTTCTTATGGCTAAACTCCCTCACATCTTAAGCTTCTCTTTCTGTGATTCTGAGAACCAAATGCTCAAGGCAGAATATGTGTACTGGATGTGCTGATGGAACCTTTATGAAAAAGGTGCAAATATTTTATAACTAGATAGCTTGGCAGACATATTCACATGTGCTATTAACCCACCCCGTTATCAAATGCACTTACTTAAA
This sequence comes from Margarornis squamiger, assembly GCA_035222235.1. NCBI lineage: Eukaryota > Metazoa > Chordata > Aves > Passeriformes > Furnariidae > Margarornis > Margarornis squamiger. The sequence goes on from JAWWTY010000156.1 coordinate 33,094,327, forward strand.
TGGCCTGCAATTTGAACATTAAATGATTGAAAGTGGGCCTTTTTTTTTTTTGTTTGGTTGGTTGGTTTTTTACTTAAAGCAGTACAACTCTATAACAAACACGGATACTTGTAATATAGGCATAAGCTACATACATGCTTTTAAGAGAAGAAATATTTTCTTCAGTTGGGTTTTGCATGTGGAAAAAATAACTTCCCTCACAGAAAATACAGATTGTCCAAAATTCAAAAGCCTACAAAAGAAAGAAACTTTTAGCAAAGTAAAACTATCTGGAAGCTTCAGGAGAACTGAATGATGTGATTGGCAACCTGCATTCTGTTACTTCCTTTTCTGTTTATGTACACTTCTATGCCTGCAGCACATAAATACTGTTTGTTAAACTTCTGTTGTTATGGCAAGTGGAAGTCAACCCAAAAACACAAAAGCATGACAGGCAGTTTCTGAGTAAAAGTAGCCAAGCATAACTTTCAAAACTGATTTTTAGAAAGTGCTCTAAATCTCTACTGATCAGTCATGTTTTTCAAAGAAGCTCTACCTCATTGAACTAAATTTCTCTAAAGTAAATTATACACAACGTAAACTTCTGCTGATATTATTGATAAAATCAGGGGCGTTGCACAAGAAAACAAACGAAATAACCCTGTTGTTTTCACTTTTGATCAAGGAAAAATACTGCTAATGCATTTTCAAAGAAAAATCTAAAATAAATATAGAAGTAAATACTTACCTTTTATAAAATGGAAATAAATTCTTCACAAACTGTAAAAAATAAAACTCCAGGTCATATTTCTAATACTGTTTGCAAGTAAGCACTGGTAGCTAAGAATGGACACACAGTATCAAACCACAGGCCCATTTATCTAGTTGATATCCTGCTTCTAACTGTGGCCTAAAAGAGATGTCAAATAAATAGCAAAAGAAAATACATAAGAAACAAGCATCTCCCTAGAAAACTCACATTGGTCTATAGATTTTCCTTGTTCCATACCGAACAGTCCCAGTCTACAAAGATGTGCCCCATAGGGAAGCTGTTCTACACCCTTGGTCACTCTTCCAACCCTTTCTTTACTCTTTTTCAGCTGTGCTTTATAAGGTGGAAGGAATGACAGCTGCCTACATGATATAGATATAAAAATGGATTTACATTGATTTGTTATGGATTTTCTTTCTAACAATTCCTAATACTAAGTTTAACTCCTGAGCACAGAGATAATTGCAATCATTGGGTTATAACTACTTTAACCTTGAGATCTTGCTCTTGGGTGGCAATGGTCAGAAAGGGACAAGTACTCCTACTTGTGAAGTTAGGATTGTTTTTTCCTGAGGACATCATTTTAAATTTATTGATGCTGGATTTCATTTGCCATTTTATTACCCAGTTACTCAGTCTTAGGAATTCCACTGCAGTTCTTCAGTCAGAACTAATCTTAACTACTAATAGCCCATTGTCATCAGGAAAATTGCCACCACATTATTCAACCCCTTTCCCAAACCATGTATATTTAATAGAACATGCTTCAGATCCCAGTAGAACTCCAGTATAACTTCCCATTTAATTTTTTCATCTCTTTGTTATGGTTTTTTTTAAGCAGAAAAGATTTAATGAAACCATTTCTCCTTAGAATTAAGCGCATTTACTTTCTAAAAGTAATTAAATTCTCAACAGTTTATGTATTCAAATGCCAGTGGTTTTCTTCCTCAAAAATCTCTGGAGCCTGTTTATGGTTTGTTCAGTGATTTCAGGTGTATCACTCCCAATTATTCCCCCATTACTTGCATTACTTTTTAGATGCTCTTTATAAAAAATATGGTCAAAACACAAAAGAAATTAAGTGTCAGGCTTAGAACAATGTCACACTCTCAGTTAAGGATTTACATGGAATTTACACAATTTTGTCAAAGAGCTGGAAGTAAAGCTACGACATTGCTAATACAAGTGCATGTGTTATTAAAAAGAGACTTTCTCCTGACAAAATGAAACAGCTAACTGACCTGCTCTGTCAATGGATGGGTACTGCTGCAAGACTTTTATCACTGATAAACCTTTGTGTGTGTCTAAGTTCAAACAGGTATTCACCTATTTGCGACCACTGATCTGTTAAAGTGCTTTACAAATGCCACAGTTTATTATTTAGCATTTTAAATATACTGTGTAAATTCAGCATACAGTCATCCTTCTTTCTTCTATAGTGGAATACATAGTATAGCATGCATCTAACTTCCAAACAGGGAGATAATACCAGTATTCTGTATAAAATAATAACATATGCATAACACAAACAAACATATATGACAAAGCATCTAATTTCTTGATCAAAATAATGAAATTCTCAATAAATATTGCTGATACGTCATGCTTTTTCAGTTCAAATTCTTAAAGATCCTAAAAAAATAAAAAGAAGAAATAAAATAATTTATTCTGAAGAAACTAGATATGGATAAAGAAAAAGTTTAATTACATCTAATCATTTTTGCAGTGATTCATGATGGCTATTTACATCAAATGATTTTTTAAATATTAAGTATTAAGTCCATTTAAATGTAATAACTTGTATGGCAAATTTTCATCTTTATTTCAGAGCCCTGCTATTTTAAAATTTGTCATTACAGCTAATAAGAAATTATATTGAAACTACTCCATACATTTAAATGAAGCATAAATCAATTATTGAAGCAAGGAATTTTTTCATCATTGTAATGATTATTGGAATAAATTTAATGTTGAGATGTTTCATAATGAAATCTGCAAAGTAAAAAAATTACATGGACTTAATTGTTACTATAAGCTATTAAAAAGGGTTTCTCATTGGTGAAACATTTAAGGGAAAACACAAAATCAACAGTTTCCTAGATAATTAAATACAAAACCTAGGCTAATTGTCCTACCATGCTGAAATTCTATATCTGATTTTTCATCAAACAACAGTTATTGATTAATTTTTTTATTTCTTTCTCTATCCTGCAGGCTTGATATAAGAACTGCAGAGAATCAAAATGGCTACAATGAATTTTCTGATATAAACAGATGAAAGGGCATGAAGCTTGAAAAATCATTAAAAGAGTGAAATATTTACACTTCTCTGCATCTCATTTAGTAGAAAATTATAATAGTTGTGATATGACAGCAATGTCTGACCAGAAGGGCAGAGAAAGGCAACACAATGGATGCAAATGAGGTGCCCAGTGACCATTCCATTACTCCCAGTTCTTTGTAACTAGATGGGAGTTGCTGTTTGGCAGAAGAGTTTGTGACTGCACTTTGACAAATAACGAGGACAGGGCTGGTACCTGATAGACAGAAACATTCTCAACTGTGCTAAGAAGTTTGTCATCCTTCATCCCCTCTTCTCTGCTAGCAATGCTGTCCTCATTTGCCTCTCATTGAAATATCTATGGGCCCTGTTCCCCTTGGGCACAAAGTGCTCTTCCCAAATGAGTCTGCAAGTCCACTAATTTCTTCCCTATCAAATCTCTCCTAACACACACCTCTGTTCCAGTACCACTCTAGGATCTGCAGAGCTAGTTCAGAGGAAGATGAGAGTAGCTGACAGGTACTTTACCCATTTCTAATAGGCGTGCATATATGTATTGAAGAAACAGGCTGCATGATCCCAAGAACTTCAGATATTTACTTGCTTTGAAATCACCCAGCTGTGCTCTGCCAATTTGCATTGCAGCTGTTCCTTGTTCAAAATCTGTGACCCTTTTTTCAAAACCGGGTACAGAATGTTGGGTTTTTTTCCATGAACTTTCAAAGTGGAGTGACATAGGCATGAAAAACAGTGGTGATTGTGAATTATACTGCATGACTTGCCCCTTAAGATGACATGATTCTATATCCTCTTTCTGTCCTATAATGACTTTCCTACCACAAAGGCATCTTTTGCAGGGATGGACTCATCTTTTACTGGTTAAGAGAACCACGAACAATTAACATCCATATATGTTATTCATAGGGTGATAGGCACCATATCAACTTTAACTTCTGAGGGTTTTTTTCCTTTTTATTTTCTTCTGTAGAGAACACTGTAAAGAGACTATCAACTTCTTTTGAGCTGTGTTGTTTTTTGAGGGTTTCTTTTGGTAGAATAAAATACTTGATTTTGGATCTAACCATGTGTCCTCATCAGAACATTAAAATACATATATGTTTGGGATGCTGCGTATTTATTTATGTATAAATTTATTTATATAAATAGAATTCTGCAAAACAATATTTTTTAACATTACTAAGTTAATTTTTTTTATAAATACATCATTCTTCACTTTATTAACATTTCATGAACAAACACATACAACTAGAGTAGAAAGGCACAAAGTGCAAATGAGTATTCATAGTCACCTTAAGTCTACTGTTCACAGAAAGTTCACAAAAGCACCATGAGACAATTAGAAAACTTAAATTCCTTCTGTCAAACACAAATATAATGTGGATGTTAGACTGCTGAAGACAGATCCTATGATCTTGACACAGAAAAAGCTTCTGGTTTTAGCAGGAGTGGTTTGCTTGGAGGGAACTTAGAAGAATAAGGCCCAGATTATAACAATACTAAAAATATAAAACAAAATTTCCCTCACCTTCTGTGGAAACAGAATTTTGCTACTACAATGTCATGCTTCTCATGTTCTTCTATCTCATAAATGGAAGCAATTTGTAATTTTATAGTTTTAATCTTGTTTCTTTAAGGAAAAAAAAATAAATGATCTTATTATCATATGTATCAATGTCTGTTTCTCTTTACCATGTATGATTTTTAACTTAGTTTGACCAAACTTTAACCAAACTTGACAGATGTTGTGTAAATACTTCTCCAGGTAAAGTGCCTTGCCTGGGGAAACATAACATCCTTAGTCTTGACTTGCTACAAACCATTGCAAACCAGCTTCATTATTATTTTGCCTTCAGAATTACATCTTTTTTTGAAAGGTGAAGGTCTATTAGACTTAGCAGAGCTAGGGAATCATTAAGACATGATTTCGAAGTTGGACTGTAATCATTTGATCTACAATGAAAGAAACCCCTGTATTTTGCATTTGTTTTCATTCATTTGAACTAAAATGTAAAAAGACAATTGTACCTAGATGACTTGTCCCCTCTTTGTACTGAAATGCATTGTGATTCCCAAGTTTGTTTGAAACAAAAAGGTGTGTTTATGGACTATCTGCCCTATGTCTCTATTTCCTGTGTTTAAAAAAAAAAAAAAAAAAAAAAGATCCTTTTTGGTTTATTCATTCCACTCCCTACTATAGCTGGATTCCTTCAGACAACATTAACACAAGGATCATGTTCTTTTTCACACTCTCAGTAATGGTGTCCCCATTTTTCCTGTTTACAGTACTATTAGAAAAGCCTGTTTTAATCTTAATAACACTATTTATTACTATTTGTAATAGGTGCGCAAGAGTCAGAGCACTGAATTCCAAAAGGTATCTTCTAGCTTTGCTTTTTTAGTTCCTTGTTTAAAGACAGAACGGTGGTTTTTTTCCTCCCCCACTGGGAAAACATCTCCTAGAAGACAAGAGAAATAACCTGGAGGATAATGTTGCCAACAGCATGTCAGAGGTGATTACTGCAAAGGAAAAACCAAACTCCTGTTTTGACATTGGGCAGCCAGTAGAGGAGAGCTGAAAGCTACGAAAAAAATTGTTTACATATATAACTCAGATCCAAACTATATAATTGTAAGCCAGTATTCTCTTCACTGAAAGCATGCTCAAAAAGGGAAAAAGGTCTGCTTTTGACTAGATCTTGTCCAGCTTAAGAAAGTGGTATGTCAACATGAAAAATGGAAAGGTGTCTACAACTGGCTAAATCAAAAATGTCTGTGGGGTGCATGTAAGCTACTGAATCAAAAGAGATTGTCCTAAGTCACTGTCATTGCCCAAAAATTTAGTTACAGCAAAAATTTCAAATGTATAGAATTCATCCTAATGAAAAGTCATAATTTTCAAAGTATACCTTGAAAGACATCCTTGACCCAAAAGGGGAAAAAATGAGGAAGATGGGAAATCTTCTATGAAATTATTAAAATTCCAAAGAGAAATGAAAATAAAAATTAAAGTCTTTTTACTGTACATAAATTTATCACATTTATGAATTTCTCACTCTAATTTCTCATAGTTACCATGAAATTCCTTCAAAAAGATTAAGGAGAGTTATCTTCACAGTAATCCATCACTACATAAAAATGATTTTACCTTTTCATTTACAAATAACTTTTCTAACATACAGCTACCATATTCTAAACCCAGTCTTAATCACTGCGTTACAGGAGTTGAGATTAATTAGTCAATACACAAACAAGTAGACAGATGTGAAACAGAAATGTTGCATCCAGTATTTTTATAGCTGTTCCCTAACTTCTGCTACATTTACATTGTTATAAACTGCATAGCTAGATTGTCCAATCAAGTTGTAATTGATCCTAATTTAGTTAGATAAAGATATATAAATTAGTATTTCTTAACATGAGCTGTTTACATCTTATTTGTATGTACTGGAGTTCCTATTTTCACATTTCTGCTACTTTGATACCAGAGGTCAACACTAACTCCAGCTTCCATTGGGATGGTCTATTATGTTGTCATGGGCAACTCTAGTTGCTTAAGAAGTGAGCAAAAACAGAATTCTTCATCTACAAGGATTTAATTAAGTTCAGGGCACTTAATTAAATGTTCCCTACTAACACCCCTACAGTCTCCTAATCTATATGCTTCAGATTATGTTCAAGGAGCATTTTCATAAATTGTTTACAAATAGTTTTCTAAATCCTAACTGGTAGGTTTTACAACCTTTTCTCTTGTTAGACCATGAAAGATATATTTAACACCTGTCACTATGTCCAGTGAAGAGGAAACATTTCTGTGCAACTTTTCGGGAAGCAAAGCAATTAATGTGGTTATTTTTTCCATGAAATCTATGCAAACATAAGAATCAATAATAAAAAGAAAAATAACAGCTGATGTAAAATGCATGAATTAATCAGATTTGCTTTCCATACTCAGTGGAGTAAAGGGAAGCTTTACCTCATTAAGAAAGGCCAACCTCCAAACCGGTCATCTGTATTGCTGTATCATTTCACCAGTTTATAAAGTTATGTGAACCAACCAGCTCATTACTGCAAGTTGCAAAACATTTAATTTATTCATACAAAATTGAGTGTTCTATTTTACAATGTGTTAATCCAGAGGGATCAGAAAATTATTCTAATAGTGAAACATTTAAGTATTAAGTACTGTATATTTTATTGATTTACATGACAGGTGAAAATATATCTCAGTTATAAGGCTGTCAGAATAAAAGAACCTCCCACAGTTTTTACCTGATATACATTTGGGTGTGGAGAAGTTGACGTTCATGCAAAGAAGAACAGTTTAACCTCTGAACATTACATTTTGCCTAGCTTTCACAAGGTTTTTCACTGAGTCATCTCCCTATTTCCATAAAAACTAGAAAAGGACTGTCATTGAGTAAAAAGGACAGCTAAAACTCATGTCGGAGTCAAGCTTGAAACCACTTTTTTTTTTTTTCTCTTTTTTTTCCCTACAGGAGTAGCTAGAACTAACATTCACTTCTTGTTTTCTGTTCCAGGAGAAAATTGTTAGGTTTTTTTCCATGAAAGTTGGTTCTGAATCCCTTCCAAACTCAACCATTCTGTGGTTCTCTGAAAACTACTTTAACTGAAGTTCCTCAAGTTTAGAGCTAAAGTGCCAACACAAAACACCTGACCATAATGATGACTGAGATTTCATTGCCTTGATTAGGCTCTGGATTACAGTGAGATACACTTAATTATGATGCAATGTATTCATTGTAATGTAACTATGCTCTTCATTGCTGGGGTCAGGGGAATATTGTTCTCATAGCCTTTACACAAAGGCAAAATAAGTGAGACAAAGATCTGATATTAGGTCAATGGTTCATATAAGTTTGAACTGATTATGAAGGAGCATTCATTTAAAATATGATCTCTAAGATGTTGCAATGTTTTCCAAGCTTTTACTTATGTATTCTAAAATATGTAATGTAAAATTTTTCCTGTGTTTTTGACCTAACTCCAAATAGGACCAAGGGCTCAGAGTCTTTAAAGCTTTCTCTTATTAAGATGGTTCTTCTTTTCCTTTCCCCCAGCTCTGGCATTGGCGCTGTTTCACCTCACTTAGACACCACAGTGCAGTAGGAGTGGATGGCCTCATAGTGAAAGCAACTAATCTGAAATATACAGAGCACGCACCATTCATGTTCTGGTTTATGACTAGTTACAAATCAGAAACAAAATCAAATCCATTTGGTGAATAGTCCAAACACTGGGAAAATAAACAAACAAACAAAAGACTGAAATTCATGAGATTTTTTTCATACAAGTATATCACCCAGGTCTATTATAGCTGCTGGAGAAATCTCATAGGAGAAACCCATTAAGCATTTCAAGTGTGTTATTTTTGCTCTGGGCTCAGAGAGTGTTTTTATGTGTCATTGCACTGGTCCCACTCAGATGAAAATACAGAAATATTGGCAGCTTTCATACTTGCTTTTTGTCCCAAGCCCAGTGGATGAACAGAACTGAATTTTCTTGTATATAAGCTTTTCTAAATAAGCCTAAAGGGTCTTGCTCATGAAGGTTGAAATATCTGGCAAATAGTAGCAGCTCTAGATCATAACTTATAATTAGAATTCCTTGAGCCAGTTCAAAAACAGTGAATCAAGCCAGAATCTACTCTATTTACAAACATCTCCATTTCAAATAAGATTCCTTTAGATAATGAAAGATCTAACATCTAAAATGTTATATGCAACAAAATACTGCTAGGTAGAATTTTCTTTTTAGATTACAATTCCTAGTCTCCGGTCATTAATTACAGTTACTTTTGTGTCATCTGTGAAAGAGATAGTTTTCCCGGAGAAGTAAGCTGAAAACTACAATATTTTCCAGACCTCAACATTGTGTCACAGAGGAAAATCAGGCTGGACTGAATAGAAATAGGATAAATGATAAAGCTGGATCCACTGAACTTAAATTAAGAAAATCAGAGAGGGGTCTGTATTCAGAATTTATAAACCAAAACAAAGCAAAACAAAAGAGAAAAACCCCCAGATTTGGGAACACTAATTAAACTGAGGAACAGGAACAAAAATGATGGAGGAACTGATGAGATTTGAGAATGTAAGCAGGAATCTAGGGCCAACAAAAAAACACTGAAAAGTATTTGCTTGATCTTGAAAATTTATTTTTGACTATGAAGCTAAGAAGCAAAATTTCCATGTCTGCTGGTTTAAAGGTAAACCAACAGGAGAAATGAACTAAACTCAAAAAAGTTACAAGTCAGAATTAGAGTTTAACAAAAAGATTACAATAAATACAATGATACAGAGAAAAACATTGGCTTTGATCCACAAAAAGAGATGTATAACCCCACATCCTGGGGACATCAACAGAATGGAGCTCTCCAGCCCCTGCACTGAGCACCATGTAGTCCCCCTGAATACAAAGTAAAAGGAAAGAAAAAAACAGTTGGTGAAGATGATGGTTGCAGTCTGGTCAAGAGTAGCAGTCACAGTTCTGTAGAGGTTCTGGCCCTCCTCTGAATCCAACAAGTGGTACCAGAAGTCCCCAAATCTCAAGATTATATATGCTCAGGTTCAGATGGGAATGCCCAGTACCTCCCCCAGGGTGTGGAGTTTCACAATGTGTGATTTACTCTGTGAGTCATGGGGTAATCCTTGATGGCCCAGTAGCAGACATGACCCCTCAGGCTTGGTGTGAAGGTACTAATGACTCCCCAGAGGGAAGTTATCATGGCTGAGTCATTGGTGTAAAGACAAGAAAACTTCTCTATCTCACAGAGTTCTTAAACACCCAGCTTGTAGCCTGAGGGGTCAGGTGTGCCCTGGGCAGCTGCTGCAAATGGTCCATTATTAACAGTTCGTGAGAAATGACACAGAGGGTGTAAAATACACAGGTTTGGTTACACCCACACAGTGATAAACTGGTCTCAGCCACTGTAACTAGGTCACTATAGAACAATAAGGTTTAAAATGTTCTCCAATATGGTCATCCAGTTTCAGTTTAGTCCCACTAAATTCAAAGTTAAAATGTTTTAACTAACACATTTTAGCTATAAAATTTCTTTCCTGAGGTTGTTCCACCAAGAAGAAAGAAACATAATCATGTATACCACTTTGTATCTTTGCTATTTCATCAACACAGGTAATTATTAGCTCTGGGGTTAAAAACAACTTTTTAATCCAAAAACAGCTAAACAGAGAAATTGTGCAACTCCAATGTCACAATACCTTGATGCCTTATGAGGGTCAACCACTAAGCAGATGAAATAGGATGAAACCTATTCACACAAAGGTAACCAAAACCTCCCTAGCCTTGAAAGATTTCTCTGATTTGTCTCATTTCTTGAGACTGGAAAATGCAGAAGGTTTTGTATGATTTCCTGTAATGTACTTTTTTTTCAGCTGAACTGGAAATATAATTTTTGCTACCATTTGTTCTATTTGTCTTTTGGAATGATCTATGAAAACAAATAGGTAACAGAAAATAGATAAATGAAATTACCATTTCAGGTTCCAAAAATAAGATCTCTCCAGTCACCTTTTGTTCTACTGAAACCTCTTCATTTATGTTATGAAATTTGAGGCTGAATTCTAGAATACATGAATATACAAAGTTTCCTTCAAGGCAGACTGCTTGATCACATTATCAAGGTCAGTAATGAAAAACCTCAATGCACGTTAATTCCTCATTTACCTTTTTGCTACATAGCCTTTGTAGTCTGTGCTAATTCTAACTACTTTCAGATTTCCTTGTAGAACTGTGAAAGAGAAAAGATAGATTCCCATTTATATTTTTGAAACCATCTCATAACATAATTTTAATACTTTGCATACTTTATATAGTTTGCTAATAGATGCAGTCAACTCATGAATATATGCAGTGATAAGCAGGAATAGTATGTAATCTGTGTTATTCACTATTTGTAAATCATGAGGAAAAAAATGTTTCAAGAAGCAACACTGTCACTGCCATCCATTCGGTTCATGGTATTTAGAGCTAAACTAATTTATGTGGAATATCTGAAGCTCTCAGAGCACACAAAGACCTTGGAAGCTGTTGTTTAAAACTAACTCTGTACTTTATATTCTAATACTTCACTGTAAGATGACTTGTGAATTCACAAAACTTCAGGCTCTGTTAGGCTTATTTCCTGAGCTGTGCTTACAATCTTCTCTAGCTTTCTCAGACAAGTCAGAGGAGACCCTGTCGAAGGACTACTTCCACTTTGATGGCATGCCTGTTGCTTTGTTTACAGCAATAGTCATTAGCAAGCTGCAATACATGCACATCGAGGACTGTATAGCAAGATGTACTTTCAGTGCAGGGGGCAAAAAGCTGGAAAGGGAGAATATATTTGCTCTTCTCAGTACCAGGTAAGGTGGTGCTAATTCTAAGAGTTGAAACCAGTTAGCAGTTCAGAGGCTCATCAAACTGGAACACTGATTTCATGTCCTGCAAAACATTTTCCCCAAATGCCTAGTGGTCTGATCATCATTAATTGTTTTTTAAAAGAATACCTAGCCATGAAAAAGCCTAAATTCCTCCATGATGGTGAATAAAGTCTGAGGAAATAGGGTTCAAAAAACCTTGCATATCTTCTGAAAACATTGTTGATGCCTAAGAATCAAGAAAACGTTTCTTGTGCAAACCCACTGTACTAGCTGCACTACTTCAAGTGGGTGCCTTGGTCCGAATGTAGAAAGATCAAGTCACGAACATAGTTGAAAAGCTGAATAACTTTTTAGTTATCAAAGGTGATAACACCTTTCTCCAAGAAATAATACTGCCTCTACTAACAGCGGTGGTGGCAGTCATATGGGGGAACAATGAGAAGTATCTTGTCACTTGTAGTCCAGTACTTCTCTCTTTAGGTTAGTAATTTTCTGGAGAGTTTATACTCTTTGATAAACAGTACACAAAACAACTCTGAGCCCCTCAGACCGAAACCTCCCTTTTGTTCATGTTGTCTTCTCTGACCTATTCTCAGATGCTTAGAGAAAAACATTCAGTTCCTCCTCCTGTTAGGTGTATAATGTATGAGATCTCTATATTTTATTTGTCTGCAAATTCATGCACATCTTTCTGCCATTCTGGATAATATTGAGGCACAGTAAGACTTTTGCTGAGTTGAAGCCTTTTATTTCAGTTGAGCTATAAAATGAATCTCTAGCTCATTGAGACTTATTCCTCTTATGTTTTATTGGGAAATACCTGCCCATAACAATGTCTGAATAGCAACAATTTGTATGGTTTACTCAAAGAAGTCCAGCAGTGAATAAATATCGGTAGAACAGAATTAATAAATACAATCAAATTTTGGCAGTTGTCTAAGTATAGCATATTATACTCGCTACTGTTCGTGGCATGCACAGTGAAATGTTGGAAACAAAATTTAGGATGTATAAAACAGAGTGGGAAGCTACTTGCTGTTATATATCTCCCATAATACATTAGGTAACATGATATTTTAAAACCTCTAAATGAATTCTTTAGGAGACTGCTTTGGTTTTTGATAATGTGTAATTGTAAAACTAATAGTAATACTTATCCCATCACGCAAGGATCTCAACATGCTTTACAAAACAAAATAAGTACCATTATTCCCACATTACTTGGGGAAACTGAGGTACAAACATGGTATGTTAATACCTCACGGCAATAAATAAGCCTGTAAGAATACAACCTGTGCCTCCTAAGCTTTTTGCTCATCTTCTTGCCGAGTAATATTGCCTCCATAATTTTTTCTGAGCAATCCATGTTTTCCAATACATCATTTGTCACTATGAGTGTTTGTAAAACAGTCTGACCACTGTCCAGTCAGTCACTATTTGCTGCCTTTGTTCTAACTAATCCCCATGTAATCCCTTCAGACATGACTACCTCATCCAACATATCATATTCACAAGCAACTGAAAATTGTAGTATAGAACCATAGACCTGTTACAGACATCACACTGTGAATCTGTTATTACCATGAAGTCATGGAATTTTTTATATGAAACAAAAGCTCATGATTATTCCTACAGTTAGCAGAGTGCTTTCTCACTGATAGTGTTGAATGAGAAGGATATCTGAGGTGGCACAAAGCACAGAGGGAAAATTTATACAGGAATAGTGCAGAAACTCTTGTAACACAATCAGAGTGATTAGCTTTTTCAAACATAATTCTAAGAATCAAATTATGCAGAGAGATTCTATGTTAGCACCTCTGCAGAAAGAATTAAAATTTCACCTGACAAAGATTTTCATCCTCTCCAAGAATTTCAAGAGACCTTTCCTGGAAAACTGAGGTAAATAGCAGCACACCTGTCAATGACATGAGGAAGAGTCATTTCACTGTGGGATAACTAACAGAAAAACATTCTACCTTGTGGTCTTCCAGTTTTTAAATTCCATGGAGAAATAATATCCACATATTACCTTCATAAATTGTTCCTCCGATTCAGACTGGAAATGTCTCTGCACAACTAAAGAATTTTAACGCCACTTAGAATATTGCTTCTTATTGGCTTATTATCTTTGCAATCAGATTCATGTCCAGGGAAATGACTAGATCTGCCATTTTGAATGGTAAAGTCAAAGGTGTTTTTAAAGATGGAGACCTTGAAAGATATGTTTGTTTGGAGTTTTTTTCTTAATAGCTATCTCTGAGTAGCTATTTTGAAAATTTTGATTAGAACTAGAACATGTCAGACTTCAAACAGCAAATGGAATTTCACACTCTTTTAAAATGACATTTCAAAATTAAATGGCTTAATCAGTAAATATACCACTTTGTAGGTCTAAGGGAACTTACAGCAGAACTTCTCTATCAGATAGTGTGACAATATTAGTGACAGTGAAAAATTAAGCAGTTCAGATCATTTTATAAATGATCTAACTGCCTTTTCCCCTCTTTCAAATATAGGGCATTGCAGCCATCAGGTAATCATGGCATCATGCAAGTTATCTTCATACGGAATGAGCCCTTTCTCATAGTTTTCAAGTGAAAAGCCTGGGCAGCAAAGTCTGAAAGATGAGTATTCTAGACATGTACTTACACTAGTAAGCACTGTATACTCATCCTGCTCTCGTACTCTTCACTACACATCCACTCTTGGACATGGTCTAATGCAGAATATAAGGATGGATGGATGGGCTTGATATGATTTGGCACTGCTGTTCTTATTAGAGAACATTATAATATAGAGAGCAAATTGCTAAGAAATGTCAATACCAGTCTTTCAATGATACCAAGAACTGAACAGACAAGAACTGAACTGCTAAAGGTTTGTTCTATCTATATATGGCTTGAAACATACTGGGAAGAGGGGTAACTAACATATGCTCTACCATTATCAACACTTTTCTTGTCCTGTGAAAAAAGCATGCTTTCAAACTGTCATTTTGCAAGAACGTCAAATACATGCACTTTCACACTGAAGAGAGAAATTTCAACGCAAGTACTTAGAATTAGTTCTTTTTGTGAGATTGTTTGCGTAAATATACAGTAACTATAGCTCTGTAATGCTATAAACAACTGGCATAATATAAAATAATAAGAGGCATCAATCTAGTTTCAAACCAACCCCACAAAAAAAAGATAATGAGACGAGCTGACAATACATCTGAAATTCGATAACATCAGGCTGTGTCCTGCTATTCAAAATAAATTTAAAAAAAATCAGAGATAAGGGTAGAATGCTTATCATCAGCCCTGCAACTGCAAATGCAAAGACAATTACCTCCAACAGCTCAAATGCCATCAGCTTTCACCCTCAAGTCTGAGAAAAGTTGGTTTCTACTCAAGAAAGACCCAGGGTTGGAGGTACAAAAGTGTTTTGAGCTGGAGCACAAGTCCAGCAGCATTTCCGTGAGGAGCATATGCAGAATCCTCTGTCGTTACTCCAGGAAATGACAAGGTTTTGGCATCATAATTTAGCATTGCAGTGTGGTCTCAATCATTTTATATAACATTGTTTTACCATTGTCTTGACATAGTAAAGTGGTCTCCATAGACTTACATTGGCATAATTTTGCTATCGTCTTGACACTGTAATACAGTCTCTATAGACTTGAATTGAATTTTTGTCATTGCCTTGAAATTGTAATGTCCTCTTTCCAGGCTTGTCTTCATAAGCACATCCTCACCATTATCTCATCCTCATTCTGAAACCACTGGACACTTTTATTTCCTATTAAACTTTGAAAAAGATACTGTCTGAAAGCTAATCCTTGTATGTAATCAGTGACTATTTTAAAACTCTTGCCTATCATTGTTTTACAGGATTTAAAAGAACTCTCAAGTCAGAAGTTATTCTGAGAAAATCCAGACGCTGGTAAAATGCTGAAAGTACATGCAAATACGCTAGGCATGTGTGCCTTTTATGTTCAATATTATCTGGCTTTTAAGAACATCTTAGTTTAAGCCAGGTCACAACAGTTTTGGATTCTGTGTTCTCTACTTTGCAGGGCTGCTCAGAACACTTGATAAAACAGCCTAAATTAGTTAAGTATACTTTGGGAAAACACTGAATCTTTGTACCTCAAGATCACTTCAATCCTCTGTTTTTTATCATAAACCACCAAGAATTTTTTGTCTTATGTTGGATAGACCTGTTCAGGCCCCTTTTTTTTTGGTTGATTGCTACTTCTGTTCCCTCTTCTCGATCAAAATATACTGAACATACATAGCCATTCAGCTTTACTTCTACTACAATAAAGCCCAAATCAAAAGTATTTTCTTTTCTTCATGAAGATGACAGCAATATTTCACGTGTAAATCTTTCTGAATTTTAACTTGACTTAAAAAATGCCATTAGAGTCTTGTTTCTTATAGTGGCAAATGCATGGTGAAATAATAGTTTAGAGAAGAATTAGTACTCAGTACTTGCAGAATACTTGCAGGTAAGAGATGCTGACTAGTAAATTAGGAAATTCTTGTCTTGTTTCACTGACATAAGATACGATTTCTAAAGGAAGGTGTTTTCTTTCTAAAAGGTGTTTTCCTTACACTGCTTATAGAACACAAGGCAAACAGATTTAGACATCTAAAGAAACTTATTTGTAATCAGTCAGCTAGCCTGTAGGTCAACATACTGTGCCATAAAATGTGTCTTTGCAGAAATGTAAGAAGTTTTTCACTGAATTCCAGCTGAAAGAAACATCTTTAACATGACAAAGTATAACTTTTTTAGGAACATTATGCTCAGTACAATATTCATAAAATCTTTTTTTTCAAAGGTGCAGGTGAAATTGCTCTTGCTTTACTAGTAACATATTGTAGGCATAGAAAAATTTTAATGATGTATGAAATGATTAACGTCATCAGAAATAAAGAGACTATGCCTGATAATCTGGACTGCAGAATTAATAGAAGAGAATACTGACATTCACAAGTTGATTAGAAACTGAAGAGTAATGAGGTGGCACTCTTTTGTTACAGAGGGTGAGAGACATCCACCTAAACATAGATGCTTGCAGTCAGCCAGAGATACTTGGGTGCTCTGTCTCTCCTACACACTCCAGAAGGGTGCAGACTTCCTGCAGCTCTTGTCTTGTGTCTGTCAGCTCTCACAGTTATCTTGCAATATCCCAAGGCACTTCAAATGGCCCCAGATACCTGCATTTCTGCATCTAAATCACGTCCTGGAACCTAAATTGAATTTAGACTTATTTGGGCTTTAACTGACTTATGTCAGTGAGGTGAAAACAGCAGGAGTAACATGAATGGGCTTTTGATAGCATGTAAATGCTGCTCATGGCAAGCACAGTTTACACAATTCACCTACTAAGGGTGGTGCAATATTTTTTCATCTGAACTTCAAAATAAAGGTTAATAAAATAAAATAGTTTGAAATGGTAAAAAAAAAAAAAAAAGTATGCTAGACCTTACAGAAAGGCAGTCAGGACAACTTTAATAACAATTTTCCTGTTCTTTTAAAACCTCAGTGATACAGCAATAATCTGACCTAAAGCCTGTTCTTTCTCTCAGAATTTAACATTCACTTTCCTTTATATCAAAATAGTATTTGTCACAAAAAGATGCAAAGTAACTGAATGCTATGTAACACAACATGACACAATACAGTTAATAGAATATTTTTTAAGAACAACACTCTTTTGTTCTCAAATCAGATAGCCACCAGCATTTCAGAGAACAGGTATCTAATTATAAGTATGTGTGTGGACTCATGCAGAGCAGACAATGAGATGTCTTAGCTACTTGCAAACCAGCAGATACTGTGGTTCACTGAATCTCCAGATTATTTGAGGGCAGTTTGTCACATCTCTAGATATTTCTTTAATGAGCGTTTTTTGCATTTACCAAGCTTCATGTTCATTGTTTTGTAAAAATTCTATTTGTTCAATTCCAGTCTAATATTGTTGAACTTTTCCAAGCAAAACTAGCTAGCTTCTGAGGAGATATAGATATATATATGAAAATATAAATTTAGCATTGTAAAGATTTTCTGTGGACAAATTAGACCAATAGCACTAAATTTACGGTGTTGAATTGAAACATCATAACAAGAAAGATGACCGGAATTATCCACTTAGTTCAAGTAGTGGCAAAATAGGACACCAGAGAGAAATTTATGGTAGTTTCCACAATACCTATTATCCTATTTAGGCCCTGATCCTATAATTGGGTTTGCCCAAGTGGATCTGATTGCAGGACAAGAGCTATAGATCGTATGCTTTTCAGGGTACAGGCAACTGGGATTTTTTTTGCTGTTGGAGGAGGTTTTTTACATTATAGGTGAGACCTAAAGCAAAGCAGATGCTACTGCTGCAACAAAAGATAAAATATTGAAATAAGTCAATAAAAAAAATTTGCCTGTTTTCACTGTGTAATGAAGGTCTGTAGATAGATTGTGTCAGCACAGGCTATGAAAATAAGAAGATGTTGAAAGACGAAGTGTGTATCCAGAGAGTTTGGGGCTTTATTTCAGTCCATGGTAGAAACAGAGAGGGATTCTTGCCTTTATACTAACCACAGTTTAATACTGATTTATCAAAGCGTCTCTGAAATTTCAACATGGCAAGCCAGAATCTCTGACTGTAAATACTAGTATTTAATATCTCACACTTCTCTAAGACTTTTCAACCAAGGATGTTAAACTGCTTTACAAATATTAATTAAGGCTTAATTAAGCAATTAATCAACTGTGTCATATTACTTTATAATTATGATTTATATTGCTCCCAGTGTGTGGTAGGCAATTTGCAGATATATGAATGAATCTTGTCCTGAAATGTAGAAATTTAGATAATGTGGTCTTTCCTTGTTAATTATGGCCCACGGAATCAAATATTTCTCTCTCTTCTTCATCTTCAGACTCTGTACTATGACCACTGTCAATTAAAAGCAAACATCTAGTGACCTGTGTGTGGGACAGTCCTATTCATGAAGATTTTTGCCTTGGATTTCTTTCAACCAGCTTTTCCTCTCTGCTAGTTTATACTTCGTACAGAAGTCTGAAGCTGGGGAGAGTTGCAGTGCCTGTGGCTATGCAATCCAGGCATTTACAGCTTTTCTGAGATCTTTGTTCTATGACACCTTGGGAAACACAGCCTAGGCAATGCTCTATACCACAAGTAAAACTTAAAAACATTTCCAAGACCAGTGGGTTAACTAAGTGCAGTGTGACTGGCCTTGCCCCATAACATGGCTACCATTCAGCAGTGTAATTTCCTTATTTCTGCAAAAGTCTACCAACCTAATTTAACACTGCTGTGGAAATAGCTGCACTTTTCAAGGAATGATTCACAAGGAATGTTCTTCCATAGCTTCCCACTTTACCAGTCCCTGAAAAGTACAGCTGACTTCATTCTTATAAACTGGTGAGCCTTTCACACAAAAGTTAGCACTAAACACTGCTCATATACCACTGATTCTTCCTACAGTTGATTACGTAATACAAATCAAAGCACACTGACATGGGATTAATTTTATGTAATATTCACAACAAATAATTTGGTAAATTCTATTTATGGGGTGTATTTTTTTGAAGAGATAGTACGTAAATTTTTTTCCTCTAATCTACGTAAGCACCAAGAGACTCAGATTGACTGCTGAGTGTCACAGAAATGCACAGTTCACAGTGCACATGTCCAGGGGTGCAACACATGTCTGGGTTCGCAGCCACACTGATAACACTGCAGCTGTCCTGTGCATACCCGAAAAGTCCCTCCCACTTCTGGAGGTTGATAGGTCTATTTCTCATTGGGTTTATTTTCACAGGATCACAACTGTTCTTCAGATACTACTAACCCAATAAGAGATTTCTTCTCAGGGCTATGAAGACTGGCTTAATGGAGATTAGAATTTAACTGGGACTAGAAAGAAGGGTCCATTTCCTCAGCTGGCTTAGGTTTCTACAATTGCTAGCCTCTTTTACTTAATATTTATCAAATACTAAGCTTTTGTTTTTATCTATAAAGCATTATTATTTATTAGATATTAAGCTTTTACCTTCAAAGCATAGCCCTACAAGGCACTGTCAGGATGTCGTAAAAATAGAATTCATTTGTGATTGTGAAGCTTTCCTCTATTACCATAGTGTTGAAGGTCACGCGAGTGAAACAAATTAAAAGGCCATTTCTTCTAATCAGTGTTCATCTTTTCCACTTCCTATTAACATTTTTTCCTTAAAAAAAACCCCAAACAAGACAAACAAAACAAAGCAAAAAAAAAAAAAATAAACCCACCCAAAACTGGTATGTTTGTCATTTTACTAAAGTGCAATGTAAAAAACCTTGGTATTTTAAGAGAAGCTAATTATATTACATAGAATAGATTTAGATGTGGTTAAAATAACAATCTGTAGAAGGTTTCTATAATTTTAAACAAGTCTGAAAACACATGAATGAAAAAAATCCTAAATATGCACTAGAACTTTTAATGATACCAGTCTGCCAATAAAGGGAGCCTGCAGTTGTGCCTTGACTATATTTTGAACTGTTAGGCTCTAATCCACCATTAAAATAACAAATCAAATATAAAATTTTTCATAATTTTCTTAGGAGTGAATCTTCTAGATATTTACTACCTTTGGTGTTTCCAATGAGAGATCTGTATGCACATTTGAAGAAATAAACAAACTGCCTGGTTTTAATGGATTTGAACAGAATCCTGAGGAAGCAGCAACTGAAACACCTTTACTGGTGCTCAAAGGAGGAAGAAATAAAAATAACAAAACTGGTTACAAATCTCAACTCATATTCTATTTTAAAAAATTCCTGCAAGTGCTGGACTCCAACTGGTGTATGACACAAATGAGGTAGGTAATTTGCTACTATGTATGCTATTTCTACAAACTTCTTTAGGCACTCTTCTTCCTCCTCTTCTTATAAAGAGTAAAATAATGCAGGGATCAAGACATGAAGCAGAGGATTTGAAACAATGCACTTGAAATTCCATGATTTTACATTTTAGGGAGAAAAATTATGAACTGAATTAAAAGAAAATTAACAAGTTCACACTGTCTAGGAAAATTAATGCATATATCGTTTTATATGTAATACATTATTTTTGCTTTTGATCTAAAGAGGTAATTATTACTACTAAAGTATTCCTGCTCAGTTAACAAGGTATTTTGATGGGTTTTGAAAACCTAAAGGTAAAAGACTAAAAGTCTATCATGAACATCAGGACATAGAGCAGATTCTCTAGCAGATTAACTGCCTTGATAGAATGAGGTTATATTTGTCCATGTCTGTAGACAGGCCATTTGTGTTCATGAGTATATAATTTGGCAATACTGCCTGCAGAAAATGGAAAAGATACAATTAAACTGTAAAACAAGATTTTTCTAATTCTTTCAGATTTTACTAATTCTCTCACATATATCCATGAATCATTCCTTCATGTCAGCTATAGTTGTAGATAAACAGCTCAGAAATAGGCCTTTTATTTTATTTTTTTAAAATATTTCAAAAGTTTCAAATTGTGACAAAATAAAATGGACATGTGCTTGTAGAAAAGCTCATCTAATACAAGCACTTGAATACGAAGGAAAAGATAAAAACTATTTTTGCTTATTCTTAAAAGAAAGCAGCAATTGTCACCATTATAAGACTTATCAGTCATAGATACACGAAAGGAAAAACATTTTAAATATTCAATATTCATGCCAAATGTATGCACCAAGACATATTTCATTTGAAATTTTTTGTTTCATTCTAATCTTTGAAGGATTCAGCAAAGTTATAGCACAAAACATTGTCTTTGCTAGAAGCTGCCTATTTAATTCTATAGCTGCTCTTTATCTTTTTACACTGTAGTAGCCACTGTGCTTCAGCAGCTTTTCTGGCACTGCATTGTCTAGAACTGCTAAGGAAGATGTCTGTTCACTAAGAATCTGTGTAGCACATTATTCTGATATGCTCCATAAGTTGGCAGATCAATAGTTTAAACAAAAAAATCTTTGCTTTCTGATATTGCATATACTTTGTTGCTTCAACCATTAACATTTTTGAGCTGCCGTCAGTAATTTCTTTAATGAGATTGTTGTGGTTTTCTTTTGGAAATGCAACTGTCAGGCATTTTACATTTGCCCCTACTAATAATTCCCCAGGCCTTTATTAAAGAGATTTACAGATTTCTTAAATCCACAGTCCTGCACCACTCAGATACACAGTTCTAATAAAATGATAAATTAGATTTTAGTCTTTGCCTTATCCTTACAAATGAACAAATTAAAAAAATGTTTACTGAGCAGTCTGGCAGAAGGTAACAAATTAAATGCTACTATTTTCCAGCCCTTTTTAATAGAAGCAATACAGAAACATATGAAGCAATGTGCAATGCTGTATTTTAAAGCACATTTTTCAAGTCAAATTGAAAACTTCAGAAGAGAAAAGGAAACATTCAAAGCATTGACTGTAAACATGCTTTTTATCCAAGACATGAGGATGGATGCTCACACGGTATTTTCTTGCAGCTGT
>JAWWTY010000156.1:33118824-33130973 GCA_035222235.1 Margarornis squamiger
GAAATTTCCTTACACATTTTCTTTTCATTTCATGTGCAGATTATACATATTCTGCTTCCATTAACAAGAAGGAGATTGTGCTTTATGCAGCTCTATATTTAAGGGCAAAAGACCAAGCAGATGACAGGAGTGACCCTTCTCTTGTCTTATGATCACTGCCAGTTTGACATGACACTAATTAGACTGCCTTAATCTAAACCCAGTTAGTTCTGCATGCTTGCAGCAAAATCATTGTAAACCTGAACATGAATTGCCTTGGGCTTTTGTCTTCCTAAAATACATACATGCACATACACACACTCTCTCTTTCATAATCCACTACTGATAGTCTTAATATATGAGACTACTGCATATGTTATTCTTAATTTTCCATTTTACAATTACCTTCCACTCTTGTTGTAGAATGTTATACAGTATACATGCCTGCAGAGTCAGAGGAGCTGTAAGAAGACTGTTTCGTAGTTCATGAAAAAATGCATGCTGCATGCAATCTGAAACAGCCTGTGGTTGGTAAGCCTAGACACAGTTTACATTTCTCTTTAATGGTGAAATACAATTACAGAAGTATGAAGTGAAAAGTACACAGACTAAACTCATTTAAAAGAAGGTCTTCATTTTGGAAAATTAGCCTACATACAAATTAATTAGAAATTTTACCATTCTTAGTAGACAGAAAAAATAGCTAAAAATATTCTAAAAATTCAAGGGACAAAAATGTGATTACAAATATAACTGTGGGTACTGAGTAACAACAGTCTGTTTTGGACTACAAAACACTGTTAAAATCAGTATTAATAGATCCACAAGTAACCTCTGAACATTTCACATCCAGCTTTATCTGTTACAACATGCCTGATGTGTTGCAGAAATACATTCATTCTTAGTTAGGTAAATTGCAAATATAACACTTGAAAGGTAAAATGTTCCTTTAAAAATGAAAATACATTTGGTTTATGTAGTGTTGTTATTACTATCTGTACCAATTCTCCTTAATGCTCAGATCTGTGATATTGTTTGATTTTGGGGTTGCAGAGGTTCTTTCTTAAACAATTAAATAGAATGTTTAATGAAAGAAAGCTTTCAAAATGAGATCTTTGCACTTGACTAAAACAAATGAATACTAAGGTATATATCTAATTATTCATCCTAACTGAAGAGCTGATTTAAACCATTATCATCCACTGTTTGGTAGAGAAGAGGATTTTTTTTTTTGGTTTTAATCTATGTGTTTGCAGTTGTGTATTGCTACTTGAGTCTGGTTTCTCCCCTCTCTTTTCCAGGTTTGCATAGCAACAAAGCTGAACAATGGAAAAATTGCCACTAAAGACAGTAAGGAACACAAATTAATAAATATTAAAATGTTGTGATTCGTGCTGAAACAATATTCTGCCAACTTTTTTTGTGTGTAATTTAACTACAAAAACAAGCATTAATGGTATATAACATTTCCATGAATGGGACCCTTAGGCTTATTCATCTGAGCATGTTTAGCTTGCCAAGTTTAAATATTTTCAGAACTGATCGTGGGACTGAGAAGCCTTCAACACAGCACAGCATTTAAAATGATGGATGTGATTCATATTTAATACAATAAAATGCCCATTTATATGCTCGTACTAGGCACAAGGGAAATCCTTGTAGGAAAGAATTCTAATATCAAAATGGGCCTATTCTCTCATTGGTGCACAAGAACTTTGGATACCTAACTCCCGTTACTGTTGATGGATGTTAGGAACCTGTGTCTTCTGTGCATCAGTGGGACTATACAAATTCAGCAGAATAGTGGCCCTGCACATGTTCATCTGCTAAAAAGTTCCACAGATTTACCCTGTGCAGCTGAATAATGGGGGAGAACTGCAGTCTTGGACTATCACATCATGGCTTAAAAGCAAGCCTTCACAGACTGCATCTATGCTGTCCATTCCCCATCCATACAGAAAATATGGACATAACAGTGATCTCTTGAAGCTCTGAAGAAAGTTCCCTGAATTTTCTGACTTCAAGTGATGCTCAGCTGGGCACCAAGAAGGTAGGAACCCTATTGTATGGCTAGGTTGTCTTTTATCATCTCAGTGGCATTTAAAGAAAGTGTGAGAGAAGGGGGTGATTGTGTTTGTAGACGAGTGAATTCTAGTTAATTAACAATAAAAAATGAGAAAACTAAAGAAAACTAACAGTAACACTGTAGCCAAACAAGATCAGGGCAGACAGAAGCAGGAAAAGAGCAGTAAGAATACTACATGATATCTGAACACATTAGCAGCACTGACAAGTGTGCTTGGTTGGGTCCATCAAAGAGATGGCCATGTGCAACTGCACAGTTGTTATTACATCTTTTCAGTTCGCAATTAAACATGACAATTTGAGCCACTAATAACTCTCCTGAATGTGAACCGCAGTACCCCTGGGAAGAAGTCAGTAGGATGCTCTATGCTGTACCCCGCCCCCCCACTTCTTTTTCAGGGACACACTGAAAGCCCGCCTTCACAAACAGAAGTCTCTGCTGAGTTTTGATGGCTTTTGATCAGGCACTAGCCCTTCAGCATTGCCGGCCACTGTGGCAAAATTGACCACAGCAACATTCAATTATTCTGACTCATTCTGGCTGTGCAACTAGGATCCATAACATCTGAAGACGTTTCTAAGATGATTTCACTTACAGTAGAGAAGGACACCTGAGCCCAAGTTCTTTGTAGCTACTTGTAATATATGGAAATCCATTAAGATCTGACCACCATACTGGTTTTGTATTTGCATATCTGATTAGAAGGCTGTGCTGCAAAATTGTCTGGTTTAATTGTTAGCATCATGTGTTCTGGTTTAATAGCTTAACTACTGCAGAGGATATTGTAACTTTAACCTCTTATTCAATGGCTGCTAAGCACTCATCAGGTATGAAAGACTGAAATGAAAATTAAAACTGTTTGTTGACAGGAAGAATAAATCTCATAAGACATTTATGTGCATTGAGTCAGAAATTATTCACAGACAAAAAGCAGGTATTGATTTTAGCAAATTAAGAAAACCAGAATATGTATCAGAACTTATTTAAATATCCTAAATTCCACTTAATAGCACAAGCTGCTGGCTCTGCAAAATTCTGGAAATGCACCCTGCTGCTTGTACTAATTGGTGGGGAAATTCAGGCCTGTGTCAAAGACAACTAATTGTCTGATGAAAATAACTTGCTTCTGACATCAGTGCATACCACACCCCTATATCACATGAGTAGGGTTTCAGGAAGGTGTTATATATTGTCATAGTAATTGTAATTGGGTTATATGTATCCAAGATACGGAATATATACAAGGTGATGGCATAAAAGAGGGCCTTATAAATGAGACTGTAGGGCATTTAACCAAACAATTGCATGCAGAATAAAGAGCTTACATAAAAGTGTGTATTATGGAGATGCTAGAAACCTGTGTCTCTGAGAAGACACTATTTTGACCATAATGCATTCTGTCATGTGAGATAAAATGCAGAGAACATTTACATTTCTCCCACTCACTGAGCTCCTACCACACGGCTTGCATTTTTCTCACATCAATAGGCATTTTTTTAAACATTATATTCATGTCTGTCTCTTTTGATGGCAAATAAAATTCAATAAATAAAATACTTTATAATAAATATGTTAGATTTAAGAAGCAGTTGTGGTAAAATGCTCAGGTTTTCAAAAATGATTTGTTAAAAACAAGTAAATTTAACAAGATTTGTAGACAAGCTCAAAGTATAATATATTCTAGACAGTGCACAATGACATAAAGACGCAAAAGGACATTTGCACAGTTTTTCACACTGCCTAACTTACTGCTAAGAAAGACAAATAATCAACAGAATTTGGACCCACTGACTCTGTGGATCAGATCAACATATGACTGCTGCAACAGCATGACTTGCCAGGGCATTTCCAACCAGCCACTTACAGACAGATACCGTGTAGCAGGGGACATGCTCACTACAAAACCATCAACAAGTCTAGCGTCACTTGGAATCCTGTTATAGATCATTAAATATTTCTATCAATACTATAACACAAAGGAGATTCTTTTGCATTCACCCAACCAAATTGGTGTACTTGGCAAACCAATAATTTGTAATAAAATATAATTAGTGCATGCAATTTAAATGTCCTACTGTGCTCATGGTAAAAATTCCCTTTTACGTAATTTCAAATTGCACAGTTAGTGCATATCAACTTAGAGTTAAACAAATAGAAAACTTATGCAAAGCACTTCCTCAGTGTCTTTTTACATTTTTCCTCCTAGTTTCTGCAAGATGCCTATTTCTCAAATATTAATCCTAGTTTGGTTTTTTTTTTGTTTGTTTGTTTTTTGTTTGGTGGGGTTTTTTTTGCTTTTGAAAGTGTAAAACATGTAAAAAATAAAGAATCTTGCTGTATAACTTAATTGCTTTTATTTGAATTTCTACATATTGGATTCCTACTTTTTCTTAGCAACTACTTTGAAAGAATTCTTTTAGCATTTTATTATTATTTCCTTTATGGGACTGCCAAGAAAATCAAACAGATAATGTGCTTTTTGGCATTTTTAAAAATGAAAAGTATGAAAGAGCCCAGCACTAATTCAAAGAATTTAAAATACGGACTAGACAAGAGATGATGATGATGATTGTTGTTGTTGTTATTATTATTACTTTTGTGTAAGTTAGTTTCATAATGTCACCCAAATAAAGTGAACCCAGAAACCTCCATTGTCAGTCCAATGGTTAAACCATATGTCAGCCTTCCTGAAATTTTGAGAATATGGATCTTACTCCCCAAACCACAAGGCTCAAATATACACTTTCATCTCTACATATTTTAATCAGGCGGAATGCATTACATACGGAGACCCAAACAATTGGTGCAGGGTAGCTACATCTGGTTTACATTTAAGCTTTTAATTAAAGGAAAAAAAAAAGAGTAGCTTTATCAGATTAGTAGTTATTAGTTTTATCAGATAGATATGCAATCCCACTGAAATGGCAGGGTTTCATGAGCACTTGCACCCCAGCTATTCATTTTTTCCCAGCCATGCAAAGCAAGTCTCTTAAACAACAGAATGAACATGTCTCATTTCAGATCAGATGAGTTTTGCATGGTAAGTCACACAGCTAGATGGAAAGGCAGGCTGAGGATAGACAATAACTGCAGGAAAATATTAAAGGCTAATATCATTTTTTTATTCTCCTCTTAATGTGATGTCAGGTGTATCTGCAGGCATGCTCATGCTTGTGAACTGGGGATAAATTACAGAGGCCAGATCCATTGTAAGAAATTATTTTCTTCTACCTGTGAGGGTGACAAAGGCTTTCTTAAACTTCAGAGAGGCATTCCCTGTTTGAAAAGGGGCTGGTGCCACCAGATGTCTCAGCTTCCTCAACAAAATACAAGGCTGTGCTCTCTACCAACTAGTGAAGGCAAGTTGTTTTATGGTCATCTCAATATTTGATCCATGTGCATCTGAATTATATATTACTCAGAGGCTAGTTATCCATGGCAGTCTTCAGCATTCCCCGATAGCCCTGCCTCTTCCAACTGTTCTGCATGATTCATTGCCATTCACGAGCTTACCATTGCTCACTCAAGGACCAGTTAACACCAGTAATATTATCACTTGATGCATTTGTCTCTGGAACGTGTTCACAACAGCCCTAATTCCGTGTTCCCATTAGCACTAAGTGCTTCTCAAGTAGATACTGTTTTCTTATGCCACAAAGGACAAAGCACTATTTGATACCATAGTATTACTATAATGATTTCAGTCAGGCTTCTTGCAGAATAGTTGATGTAGAGTTGGCTACATCTTGGGTCTGGGAGCTGTCTTAAGCTACATAATTCCCTTCAGCTAAGTTTTTGTTCCTGAAGCAATGTCAAGTTTAGAACTTTAACAAATGTATTAAATTTGTCAAGCCCTTCAAATCACAAAATTGACTTTAGAACATGAAATAATCAGAAAGAAATTAGCTTTTTGCAAGTTTTTACATTTGTCTTCTGGAATCTAAGCCTTCAATTCTAACTTTCAAGCTTTAGTTCATTGGTACAAGAGATGGAATACCTACACTTTACAAAATCCCCAAACTTCAGACACTCGCTAATACGTCATTTGATTTTATTACTTCATGGAAAGCAGCATGAAAGCAAATATCATGACATCCATTAAGAATCAAGAGTTTTTGGAACAATGGCCTTGCAGGAGTTGTCCAACATGGTGTTCTGAAACTAAGAGACTGATATGTTTAAAAATATGAAAAATATCTGAAATTAATATTGAAGCTGTTTATATGGGTTAGGGACCTATAACACTGAAATGTAATTTCTGGATCAGGTGGGAAGGAATGGAAAAGGACCACCAGGATTAGAAAACTGAGGAGATATTTTACTCCTTGCAGGAGACTCAAAAACACCATTACTACACTACCACTACTATGACCAATAGTTATACTTCTAATTTTGATAAGGTATGTTAGGACACTTCTTCTTAAAAAACCCAAAAAAGTAATCTTCCTTTTAAGATCACAGTGAGAAACAATATTTATTTTTTTTATTAAACTATTTTAATCTTTTGCTTGAAAAAGAAAGATTAAGCTGTTTTTGAAATATTTTCCCCACATTGAAAAACGGCTTAATAATTACAGTCCTGTATTTGGTGGAGAAGCTTAAATGCAGTTGTCCAAACTTACAAATTATAAATTAAATTTCAGCTCAATATATTCCTGCATTTTTTATGCTATTAAAACTTCATGTGCTTCAAAACACAATAGATATAGATTCAACATTTAGAAAAGAAGCTCTGCATGTGGTTAGCAATCATTTCTTAATCTTGGAGACAAACCTGCAATAGTTTTAATACTCATGAAATTCTGATCATTACAAGTTACTCCATCAGGCTGACTAATTCAACTTCTTTTGAGATAGGCTTTTCTGATGTCTCAACTTCTCAGTATTGAAGGTCCATATGTTTCTTTGTAATATCATGTGCATGTAGTGGAACAAATTTTCTCTGCAAAACGGATTTCTGGTTAGAAACCTGTTTCCTTGCCCTTATCTTTTTATAATCCTGCCAAAGAGAGATAGAGGGAGTAGAGTGCAGTGAAGAGGTCGTAGAAATGGCAAAGGAGATGTCTACATAAACTACAGCTTTCTTTTTTAAGCCATTGCCACACATTCTGCCCTGCTAAACACCTGCCTTCAGAGAAATTCAAACAATTACAGCAGAAGTCATTCCTGGAAAACTTTGTATTTAGCTAGTATTCAGTGATCTTAGAAAATAGTAAAGTAAGAAAATCAACAACAAATATTTTGCCTGAAAGAATACATGGTGGGACAAGTTTTGAAAAAGCACCAAGAGTAATTTTTCCCATTGAAACTAGTCCAAATTTCCACTGTTTTGCAATAGGACTACAAATAGACTCATGTCTCATCCTATTACTCATTTTAACATTGTTTTAGGATAACTATCACATGATTACTGTAATTTTGATTATTTCAGTGTCTAGGAAAAACAGTCGCCTACCATGACTTGACTCTGCTATGTCATGTCTCAAAACAGACACATTTTTCTCAATTTTAATATAAATCTGCTAGGACACCTATATTTAGATATTAGACATATAATTTGGGTTCATTTACATGATACAGAATTGTACTTTTCAACAACTGTTGTTCCTTACAGCAAGACATAAAAAAAATTTTCCACATTTAAAGGTCTAGTCTAGGACTTGGATGACACCAGTTTCACTTCCCTACAATCCCAAGCATACTTCTGATTAGACCTACAAAGGCATCCCTGAGAGGATAACTTACAAAACCCATGATCTTTATTGCAGGATCTAAGCAAATACTGCAGTTGCTCTCCATGAGAATGCAATCAGGACTTCTCAAATACATGGTCCCTCTTGCTCACTCCCCCTGCCTCTAGGAATCCTCCATTTCTTTCATTGTGTCTGTTTCATCAAAAAAGATTATAGAATGTTCTGTTTCTAGGCCTAATTATAGTAGTATTGTCCTAAAGGGTAAACTGAATTTGAGAGATCTAGTATATCAATACTACTTAATTAAGTACGCTCTCTCCTGAATTACTAGATAAACAGGGGGTCTTGACACAGCTATGACATCTGATTTTTACTGTAAAAAATAAGTATACTTCACACCATAAATAATAATAGATAATATTTTCTAGAGTCTTGCTTGAAATTTTTCAACAAAATCCACTCGTCCCTTAACACTCTGGCAGGTCCTAATAAGCAAGGTCTGTTCCTTTTCCCCTTTTCTCCAGCTGGCATCTGTTTTAGATCTCTGTTATATTCCTCTTCAATGGCACTCAGGGGCATCAAAATGAAACCCGCTCATGCACTGAGGGCACTCATAGTCCTGACTGCCCCTGCCAGAGCTCCCCAGGGCTCCCACCACCCTGCCCACGGTCCAAGACCCTGTGTCAGCCCACAAACAGAAGAGAGATGACAGAAGTGAGTTTGTGTGGTTGAGGGAGCCCAGGACTGAAAAAGAATCTCTTCTTAAAGAGGCAGAGTGAACAAAAAACATACAGAGGACTAAGAGTCATAAAGAGGCAGCCAACCCCTACTGCTGTTAGGAGAAAGGGGTGGCTAGATGGGAGATCTCTTTACAGGCTCAGTCTCTTTTGATTTTTTTCTTTTTAAATTTGTTCTACAGATTTATGTTCAAGTAAATCTAGCTTTAAGGTTCAAGGGTTTGGTTGTTTTATTTTTGTGTTTTAAAACCACCTTTTTTTGGTGCCTTGGGATGTTCAATTAAAGGAAAAATTTCAGCAGAAAAAGCTGTCAAAAATTCTGTTATACCTCTCAGACCAAGACGCGTGCTATGAAACAAAGTGCTGCTGAATCATTATTCATTGTCCCACTCCACCCTGGCCCAGCGCAAAATAAGTTTCACTTCATATCTCCATCAGCTCCACTTCTGCTGAGTTCTTCCCTCTTTCATCACATGTGCTGCACCAGAGAGCCTCACAGGTGACTTTGTGCAGTTGTTTGCATTTCATCTTCTAAACGCAGAAAACTGACTTTTATGATGAGATAAACTGTGATCCAATGGAATATCCTTTAAGAACCATTTAAAATGTGTTTTAGTCTGGAAAAGAAATCCAACACTCTTCACTCTGGCAAGACCCTACAGTCATGTCAAGGGAGAGTTTGGCCTGCTTAAGATCTGCATCTCTATACAGACTTAATAAACTATAATTTGTGAGAACATTTTCAAATTACAAACAAAGCCTCAATACACAAACATCTTCATGTCTTTATTCTTAAGGTCATATGAAAATATGTTGTGCTTTCCTGCAAACACAGTTAACATTAGAAGTCTCTGACAATTTATCTGAGATGAAGAGGTTTCTGGGTAAGCTTTCTAATGCCCTCCATTGTTATGGAAATAGTTAAAATATTGAAATGAATTTAAGGAGTTATACTCATACGCATCAGTCCTGTAATAATTTGGAGACAATGAATAATATATTCCAGACAAAGTGAAGGCAGCTATAGAAGTAAACTAAAATAGGAAAATTACGCCCACAAGGCATTTAAATTTAGGAGCTGAATAAATTATCCATACATTAAAAGGTTCATATATTTCAAAGAAAGCATAAAAAAAGTTTAAAAAATAACTGAGAAAATGTAACAAAAAGCAGAATAATTCCAAATGTGATCAAAGCTGGTGTGGAAACCTATTAAATGGATATCCTTGTTGCACAAAAATTGTACAACACTACTTTCACAGATCTATTCATTTAGCAGATATTCCCTTAGAGTGTCTGCTGTTTTATGAGACATTTTAATCTGGTACACTGAAAACAAAATCATTAAAACTAAGATCTTTATCCATTCAAATTTCTATTTTTTTCTTTTTCTTTTTTTTTTTTTTTTCATCTTTTGGCACAATGGACATTTATTGCTTTTAATCAAATGTACTCTTTTATCTGGTATTCTTCCAGAAGGACTTCCATATATTTTTGTATGATTCAGTTCACTGCATATGCTATTCTTAAAAATCTATTCATTAAAAAGTTCACTCAGAGTATTTGGTGAAACCAAAAAATACCTCAACTGTTTTCGCATGTTGAAAAGCTGATTCTCCCAACATTCATTGAGGTCTTAGTTAAAACTTTGTATACATAGAACTTTCAGAAGTCCGCCACTGCCACAAAGTATCTGAACTGCTACTGTCCTGGTTTTATAATACATTTGGTTAAAAATATCTGAGCAGAGCTTCATGTTTTTTTATTAAGGTGGCTTCAGAATTGGGAATAGTGGAGATGCTATTATTCATGCTATGACTTAAGTAGAATTGTGCAAACAAATTCTTTCAGATCTCCAGTGAACTGAATTAATGACATATACAGTGAGGAACAGACTCATCACTATTTAATATTCCTGTTTAACAGAGATTGCATTACACTTCCCAGCTTCAAATGGGATGCACTCCTTTGTAGCTCATTCTGAGAGAATGAACACCTTTAAGTGAATCCAGAAAAGACAACTGACACTGGTATGACAGGGACAGTAACACAGTTCAGTAGTTTTCTTCTGTGGGCAATAGTGCTTGCAGAATAGTGCCCAATGGGCTGACAGCCTGAATGGCCACAATAAAGGTGGATTTCAGAGACAGGCATGAAAGCATTTTATCATCTTACAGAGCAGGGAAAATATCTGACTTCACTAGATGGCTTCTGAGAACTGTTTGTATTGGGACACCATGTCAGAGAAACAAGAGTGAGACTGTTTTCTTCTTGCAAATGGCTTGTAGTCCTGTGATTTACCTATGCAATCACAGAGAAATGATGACTAGATTTATACAATTGTGGATAAAATTAGAAGATATTTCATATTAAGAAAATGTCAGGTATTTCAAGATACATGAGTATTATCTTGAAACAACTGATTTCACAACAACAGGAAGGGTGCTTATTTTTACTTGCCATACTATGTAAATTTATACGTCTAAGTGTTTATCCAGTTGTGCACTTCTTGGGCATCTGCCTGTGAAGGAAAGATATGCCACCAAACCATAGTTACTTGGCAACTAGTCTGTGCATTCCTCTGTGTGTACAGTAAGTGTGCCTCTGTGTGAGGTAGGTTATTTCATTTGGAAAGCTGGTTGCATTTTATTCAGTGTGTTTTAAAGATATCTCCAAAGGAACTTAAAGCATAGCAGTTTGCATGCTGTAAATCAAAGGCTCCCTTTCTCCACACTTATTCCATGTGTAAAAGACATGGTAGAGCCACAACTGATATAAGAAGGTCAAATCACTAGAGATTCATCAGTATGATGTGGGCCATTATTTATAACTTAATTAATATTACTCAAAAATAATTTGAATAGCGCTTTACTTATTAACGTATTTCAAGATACCTGTACTCATTACTACCATAATTTTCGTGGTATAGCTCTGAAACACGCAAGCCTTGCTTGCTTATGAGAAATAAATGGGCAGAATAAGAATGTTCCTAAGGACTGTGTTCTTTCTGAGGAAGAATAAACACATACAAGATTCACTATCAAGAAAATTTTGTGGTATGGAATCCAGATGAGACTGATATATAATGCAGCAATTTATGCTTCTAAATTTAGCTGGTCAAGATTCATGGAAATTTACAGGTTTGCTTTGAAATGATATAGCTAAGGAGTTACATAGTAGTGGGCCACCAAAGAAAGCATCCTTTCTGCCTTTGAGTGTGTCCTGACCTTAGGTCTTTCGGGATATGTGGTTCAGTCACTGACTGGTATTTGTAATGTATTGTGACTAGTAAAATTCAATTATTTCATTTTTTGAGAGGTGGTTCTTTACTTGCAAGTTGAAGCAGTTCAGTTTCACTAGCTCTGGGTGTAGGGATTTCTGACTGATGAGTCATTCATATGGGTCGAAGTTCTAAGGAAGACATAATTATATCACTGTGCCTATTCCTACAACTTTAAAAGCTTTCCCATTCCCGCCAGGAGAATATCTTCTTAACTTGTTGGGTCCCTAACATTTTCTTTAGCAATTTGCAGAAGTAGAGAGCAAGCTATTACTTTTAGGACAAAAGTATATAAACTTTAGGCCTCCAAAACTAAGCTTCACAAATGCAAAGAGCAAAAGGGGTAGTGGCCTCTGGCTGCACATGGCTACTGG
>JAWWTY010000156.1:33131073-33191741 GCA_035222235.1 Margarornis squamiger
TTTAGGCCTCCAAAACTAAGCTTCACAAATGCAAAGAGCAAAAGGGGTAGTGGCCTCTGGCTGCACATGGCTACTGGCCCTGTCCATAAGCTGGCAACCTCAAGTTGCAAAGGACCATTGACTTCTAGCTATGTTAGGAGAGATTTGGGACAGATCATGGGTGCTTTTCTAAAAAGGAACAGTAAGAATAGACTACACCAACAGAACTGTCCAGGTTTTTACTGGAGGATTCAGGAAAGATGCAAAACAGGGATAATCTATAATTTCCTATCTAAAGTATCAGGGTGGATAACTGAATTGCTCAGATAGAAGGTGTTAGAGATCAGATTCTTATCTCACGGAGTTATTTGACTGATGGGTCGAATCAACCGTCTTGCCTGCGTGTGTGAGGGGGGAAGGCCCGTGGGCACATGGCCCACAGAGAGCACATGGCGGAGCTGGAAACCTGCGCCGTCTCCAGCCAACATGGCCAGGTCCAAGGAGCGCAGACAGGCCAGGAGCTGCAGGGCTGGGCTGTCCATCAATAGGGCCTGCCTGGCAGCCTGCCTAGACCACAGGCCCCAGAGCCTCTGACTGGCTGTGGCACCCTTCAGATTGGCTAGTGAGTGGCCAAGGAACCAGATGTCCCACCTGGAGAAATGGCCACACACAAGGTGTCCATCTTGTCCCACCTTCCCTCCTGGAACCTGGGAAGAGGTGAATTCTTGGCAGTAACTATTTCTCTCCTCTCTTTTCTTCCCTCTTTCCTTCCTTTACTCTTCTCTTCCTTTTGTGGGTAACTTGAAACTAATTGAGAGGTATTTTACTTAAGCTGTGAGCTGGTGGTTGCTGGAGGCAAAGAAGGGTCTCTACTCCACAGCAATGCCTGCTGGCTTGTAAAACCCTCGTGGGGTAGAGAGGCAGAGCTCAGAATGCTGTCTGGAGGAAAGCAGGGAAGCCGTCTTGTTCTGAGTAGCCTGTTATTAAGTGTAATGCTTTTCCTTGGTTGCATGTTGCGCCTGTAAACCTTTTGCCAACACATCTGTTTTCTCAGTAAATTAAAAGAAATTTTTTGGGCAAAAGTGTGTAGGTTTTTCTCTGGATGCAAATTCAAAATATCAATGAACAAAAGGCTTTGCAAGAGTTCATGTGAGCCAAATCTCTTGGAGTCCAAAATATAAGTAAATGCCTGTGGTGGTTTAGTTCTCTTGGTTTTGGTTTGGGCCTTCCTTGGTAACCAGGTTATAACTAAGGAAGTATTCCTCACCATTTCCTTCACGTAATCTGGGGTATATAAGATGGGGAGTTTCCTCCCTGTCTCTCTCTTTCCCTTTTGTGTGCTTGGAGGACATCAGGTCTCTCTGTGTCGGCCCAGCTCTTATCTCTTGAGCCGAGGTCTATCAGAGAAACTGCTGTCCCAGCCGTACGGAGGGGAAGGACCTGCTTTCTCTTAAGGGGTGTGTTGGTGAGAATTGATTGTATCAGTTACTTTTTGAGCTTTTCCCTGAGTTTACCAGTGTGTGTATCTGTTTTGTTTGGGTTTACCCATTTTTGTCCCACTTCCCTTTCCCTTTCCCCTTTTTCCCTTTTGGGGTTGTTTTGGGATTTGTTCTGAACATTCATAGTGTTTGATTGTATATAGTTGTAATACATGTGAATATATATATATATATGTTTAATACAATTGTCTTTTTTGGTACTTTTTTCCCTTCTCTCTTGGCGGGGGGGAATCTGTGTGGCCAGCAGTTGGGTTTGGCAGGGAGCCAACTCAGCCCTCCGCAATGCCTGAACAAGCATGCAGCTTCAAGACTGGGGCGTAAGACAAGGATCCTACATTCTGGAAAAAAAAAAAAAAAAAATCTATTTCTTTCTAATATGTATGGTCCTTTCAAGGAACCTGATGAGTCCTAGAAAGAATTTAAGAATTTCTAGGTCAATTAGACATGGGGAGTCATCTTTGCATTTTGTAAGGCCAGACAATTTCAGAATTGTGAGTTGTACTGAAGAAATTATTGATGGATAATTCAGAAAACTTAATGAAATTGTAACACAATCAAACTATAACCCTTTGTATCCTGTATTTTTCTGCATATTCAACATACCTTATTCTCCACTTTCTGAAGTATATGAATCTAAATAATATGAATATGAAGCTAAATAATATGAATCATCATTTTACTGATCTAAATGAATCCTCATCAGGTAGTTTTAACAGTTTTAACTACAGCAGTAGAACACTACTCCAGCATAGTAGAATACAATTCCAGTGCACAATTAAATGAAAACAAGTTTTAAAAGGATAAAGAAGGGTGGATTATAATTTTTACTAATAAAAAAGGATGTGTGGATTCTGCAAATCAAGGAGCTGAACATTCAGGATGCTGAAACTTCCTTGATATCTTATTTTCAATAATTTCTAGCTGAAGAGTCTAGAAAGAAAAATAATGCATCTTTCTTCTTTTTCTTTGGGGAGAAAAAGAAAAGAAAAAAAGCTCTGTTTTCATCCCGAGTTATGTCATTTCTTTCATACATGTCTTTTCTTTGTTCAAAAAAAAGCTTTTGCCTTTTGCCTACATGCCTTGTTTTCAGTGCCATATGTCAAAATCTTACAGTCAACTTTTGATTTTATCGCTTATTCAGTACACTTGAGAAAAACAGCAATTATTTCAAGTACAGCGTATGTGGATTTTTCTTTTTTTTAAATTTCCATTTTAAAACCTTTTAGCCCAAATCCAAGCCTTAAAAATTTGGCAACACATTGTATTTTTGATGTCTTGCAATTAAATCATTTTGATTTCATGTTGTTGTGAAATCAGCCACTTGGAGGAAATATGTAAGTCCTGGTTTGCCTTTCTGAATCTATTTTTCACAGTTGCAAAGTCCTGGTCAAATAAATTAAATTACTACAACAGTATGTAACTAATTTTATGTAAATTAAGGTGTTAATGTTCTGAAACGCATTCCTGAAAATCGTGTGTTTGCTCTTGCAACTTTTCTTCATTAATGTCACAATGGAAATCTAAAAATTAATTTCTACAAGACTAAGTGTTGCTCCCTGACCTCTAAAAGAACTAATTTTATAAATAGTCTTAATGGTCATCTGACACTTCTCGGTAACCCACCAAAATAAATCAACACCCCTGCTTGCAAGCCAACAGAATGGGTAAATGTGAAGTCAGCTTTTTAAACATCAGATGATCTAAGCAAGTTTTAGTCATGTTACTGGGTACATAATTACTGTCAAGTTTTAACCTCTGTTTTGTGGCAGTCTCCTAACACAAGCAAAATTGACCCTTTAGGTTATCAAGAAAATACAAGATTAACAGAATGAAAATAAGCATAATTGGAAGCCAGAGGAATGCAAACTCAGAAACAGCCTTATTATTTGACTAGAAAGGTTCACGTAACAAATATATTCAGAGAGACTCAAAAGAGGCAAATCTGAAAAAAGGTAGCTAAAGCCTCAATTTCCAGCTACCATTTCTTCACTTTATCTGTCATCATGTCAGATTAGACTGAGAGAAGCCATGATTACCTTTTTAATTATTTTTTGCATGCAGGTCCACATTGGTCCTATGTTAATTTTTTTGTGACATATTCTAAATGATCATCCGCAGTGGTAAAATAGAGGGGGTCTTGTCCTTCAAACACTGGATAAGCAATTGTATTGGCTTGAAGAAACACAACTTCTGCAGCTACAACTTTTCTGCATATACGACAATAGTGTATACAGGAAGGTAATTATTTCAACGTACTCTGTCAGTTTAATGCACACCCCTTTCATCATCACTGTGAAGAATGAAAAGATGAGAAGATATGCTTGTTCTGTATTTCTGAAAGTCCATTTTCAAAAGAAATTTTCTTACCCTGGTTATTTTGCCTACACTGAACTCATTTCTCCACTTGCAAAAATATGAAAATTTAGTCATTGGCTTCAGTGAAAAATCTCATGGTTTTGCATAGCCATATACTGCTGAGAATCTCACAGTATTATAAAGTAAATGTTACCAGTTCTTAGAAAAAAAATGTATTTTTCCTAAGTGGTCTCAATCTGAGATCGATATAAGAGAATCTATTTTTTAAAAAAATAAAAAACATGAATATTAAAAATTTAAAATCCAGACTGCCAACACAAAGAATCATGAAGGATTTAAAAAAAGTTGGAAACCAATTTTGGCAGTCCAGATTTTTTTTATTATGTAAGTGTGATTGACAATTTTATTTGTAGTTTTCAGCTATGCAAATAAAAAAAATAAAAGAAATTAAAAAAAAAAAAAAGAAGATATAATTAATTTATTTTCCACAGTGTGCAGATATTTAAGGTGATTGATTTAAGCTTGCCTGAATTCCTGAAGATCTGTTCCCCCACTTTTATCCAGCATGACTTCAAAAAAGAGTCCTTAAATTCTCCTAAACCAGTCACTTCATGAAACTGGCTGAAACTTGAGTAACTGAAGTCAATGTATGCTAACAGCTAGTTATGCTTCTGAGCCATACAGGTTAATGAGTTACTACTATGCATCAAATGAGTGTGGTGGCTGCTTATTCACTCTTTGTTTGTGTCAAACACAAGGTAAAACACATTAGGTTAAACTTTAATGAAAAAAGGTTATGCTAATGCACTTTACTTTGAATTTGCCAAAGGCTAAGGGTTCATTTAGTAACTCTTAAAGCAATGGCAACTTGATGAAACGGCTGAGCCCTAAATAAAAGATTAGAATATAATTCAGTCACCCTGATTTCTGGTTCCCTGTTCTAATTACTAAGCAAAATTCAGATTCATAGTTTTCAAGGCAATATTTATTTGTGCAAGGAAGTATGTTGTCTAAAACGGAGTAGCAGTCAGCTTCATTCAATCTGTAAGTACACTGAATAAACATCATCTCTCCTCTTACATTATTTCCTTAGAAATTCAGATTTGGGCCTTCATCCACCTTCACATGTGTGTCTAGACTTTAAGTAAAAATAAACTTATTTTTGAAAGCTAGAGCTGTTGACTCTTGTATATACAGTCCACTAGAGTGAAGGCAATACCTGTTGCGAGGTGATATGTGAAAAGGAGTGGCTGGAAAGGCAAAAATAAAATAAAGAGGAGAGCAGTCATGAATAAAAGATTCCCTTTGAAAGGTATCAGTAGTCATTCTGTAGAACAGATGACAAGTGGATCAAATCCATTCCACAACTGACAAGAATTCTGGAGGAAAATACCCTTCTTGCCATCATGGAAGCTTGTATATCCTTCAACAGGGAGGAATGGGAAAACCTCAAGAATTCATGTATTTTTTTCCTGAAAAACTAAGGAATTTTCTGAGAAAATTTCTTGATCTGAGGAATTACAGAAGTGCTTGAGCTTGGCTTTAGTTAACATATAATCTACTGCCTGATTTCATTTGAGATATTATTTCTTTCATCTATTGTTTCTATATATATTAAAGTTTGACTACTTTTCAGATCCACCTCATTTATGCATACTCTTCTAAAAGTCAAAGAGCCAGCATAACCACTATTAAATTAGTATTTCAAAACTTTGTTTTAGGCACAGATTATCAAAAGTCACAACCAAGCACCATCAAATGTCAAACTTTGTCTTCTGGTTTCTGATTCAGTAGGTTTCTTGTACAGCTGAAGACCCTGTAAGGTCACTGAAAGCCCAGGCTTTCATTGATTCATAGAATGACTGAGATTCTCTGGTCATTAGAATAGAATTCACAGAATGAAGTGATCTCTGGTGGTTATCTTGTTCAACCCCTTCCTTTTCAAGCAAGGCTACTTAGCACTGGTTGCCCAGGCCCATGTCCAGACAACTGCTGAAGCTCTCCAACAATGGAGACTTCACAACCTCCCTGGGCAGCCTGTGTCAGTGCTCACAGTGAAAGAGTGGTTGCTGATGCCCAGATCAGGTGTGCCTCTGGCCATGTCTCTGGTCACCAGTAATTAAAGCCTGCCTTCAATCTCTTTCCATCCTCCCTTCAGGTATTTACACACACTGATAAAATCCCCCAAGTCAAATAGTCCCAAGTCTACCAGCCTATCCTTATAGGAAAGATCACAGAATGACAGAATCACAGAATATGCTGACTTGGAAGGGATCCACAAAGATCATTAAG
The DNA here is from genome assembly GCA_035222235.1 of Margarornis squamiger. Lineage (NCBI taxonomy): Eukaryota > Metazoa > Chordata > Aves > Passeriformes > Furnariidae > Margarornis > Margarornis squamiger. The sequence goes on from JAWWTY010000156.1 coordinate 33,137,160, forward strand.
TCCAATTCCTGGCCCTGCACAGGACCATCCCCAAGAGTCACACCACATGCCTGAGAATATCATCCAAATGCTTCTTGAACTCTGTCAGGCTTGGTGCTGTGACCACTTCCCTGAGGAGCCTGTTCCAGTGCCCAACCACCCTTTAGGTGAAGAACCTTTTTGTAATATCCAACCTAAACCTCCCCTGACACAATTTCAGGCCATTTCCTCAGATTCTGCCACTGGTCACCAAAGAGAAGAGATCAGTGCCTGCTGCTCCTCTTCCCCTTACGAGGAAGTTGTAACTGCAATGAGTTCTCCCCTCAGTCTCCTCTTCTCCAGGCTGAACTGACTGAGTGACCTCAGTCGCTCCTCATACGGCTTCCCCTCAAGGCCCTTCACCATCTTTGTTGTCCTCATTTCGATGCTCTCTAATAGCTTAATAACTTTCTTACATTGCAGTGGTGATCTAGTACCTCATTTATCTTGGTGACCCTTTGCTGGACTCCCTCCAGTAGCTCCCTATTCTTCATGTACTGGGGAGCCCAGCACTGGGCATGGCACCAGGGCTGAGTAAAGGGGAAGGATCACCTCCCTCAACTAGCTGTCAAGGCTTTTAATGCAGCCTAGAACACTGTTGACCTTCTTTGCTTGAAGGGGCTCATTGCTGGAAAGAGCTCATTTCTGGCTCCACCAGGGTCCACCAGGTCATGTCCTGCAAAACTGCATTTAGTGGTCAGGTCCAAGCAAGTACTGGTGTCTGGAATTATTCCTCTGCAGATGCACGATTTTTCATTTTCCTTTGTTGAAATGCACGAGGTACCCATTAGTCTATTTCTCCAGCCTGTCAAGGTCCCTCTGGATAGCAGTAAAACCCCCTTTCTCTTACTAGAATGGCAAATCTTCCTCCAGATCATTTTCCTAACCTGGGATTTCTTACAAGTACTTTCCCCTGCAGCATGCTCTCTCAGTTTCTGCCTGAAGGGAAGCTGAGTGTAGCAAAGGGTGTTCTTGAAATCAAGATTCTCCAGGGGCCAATTCGTCCTTCGACACCAACTAATATACACATAGTCAGACAATATATTAAATGTAGTATAAAAGTAATGTTTGAAATTGGTTTTGCATCTAGTGTGAACAAGACTTTTGAAACAAGAACAGAACATTTTGAGACAAGTAGGAATTTAGTTAGATTGGTGCAGCAAACTTTTTTTTTCAGGTGGCAGAAATGCTGTTTCCTTTAGAAGGTAAAATCTCAACAATTGTGGTCCTGTCTACTCTACAACTCTATTTGAGTTCGCATGGTGAGTTTCAAGTGAATATAGATATGCTTCAGCATTCTTGTTCAGTATGCCCCTTCTCCATGGTGCCCTATTATTATTACAATTTAATGTGGTGGCACCTAACTGGCAGAGTCAGGTTATACTCCAGTGTGCTAAACAAACATAATAAATGACATGACAGTCCCTGCCACAATACATGGACTTCACTCTGACAGGGCTAGATCCAGCGAAAGAAAAAGCAATGATCTATTCTGACAAGATTCTGAAGGTATTTAAAACAGATGGAAAACTCTAGACTCAGTATGAATGTCCTCCTTAACTGTCTTATCAACATGAGGTAGCTTATTTCATACAGACTGTCATACAGAGCCAGACTAACCTTTCCATACCAAAGTCCGATGGACGAGTATGTAGTTTCACATATTATGAGGCACTGTAAATACTTATTTTCAGAGTATTTGACTTGCCCAGCTTTATACTTTTTGTGGCACTTCCTGAAGTTCACAGCTAAGCTGTCTGTGTTGTCCATTTTCAAAGCGTGTCTAATGACAAACAGATGTGAGCTGATCATGCCAAACTTTTGGTTGCCTTCAGAAAACAGATACAGAACTTATGGCTGCAAAGACCACACTTTAGTTTGGAAGCAAACAGTCCTTTCCTGATCTGCTTACAAAATAATGACATTTTATACTGCTGTAGACTTTAAGTTGTGATTGATATTTTCTACTATATAGAAATAAAATTTTAAAAATTAACCACTATAAAAATGTCTTTAATTAATATTCAACCACACTGTACATAAGGATGTACCCTCCTTCCATCAATATGTATAGTCTGAGAAGCCAGCCTTATACAAGTACACCAGACTTGCTCTGATTTTTTTCATATTTTCTTGTTCACTTTCTATATAACATATCCAGCTGGTCATGGACAAACTTCATCAAGTGTGGGACATTATTTGTAAGTGACTATAAGACTAAAGAACTGCTATTAGTATTTGTTATCATTAGGGAAAATATGTGTTTATGTCTTCATACTGATACATTTGGCAAGTAAATATTACATAACATAATATTATAGGCATTACCATTATATAAGATCAAGAATCTTTAATAAATTTCCCTGCCTTGATACTGAAACAAAGAATTGCTATTATGAACAAGAGAATAGCACCTGCATTTTTCACACAAAAAAACCCATTTTGCATAATGAATTCTCTAGATTCTGCTATTGTTCAGTGAAGTACACACTCATGCAGAGAACTGGAGGTTGGAGATTTCAATAGGAAAATAAGCTAATTTATGACAGCAGCTAAGTAATAAAAGAAAGGTATATGAGAAACATGGTAAAACTGTGTCTGAGCATCCTGCCTCTCAAAGAAATAAGACTAATAGGGCAGTATAGTCTTTGGTGTTTACTGGAATTCTGGATATAGAGAGAGGCATCAGTGTAAGAAGCCTACATTCGTCTTGTTAGTTTTGTTAGTCTTATATAGGATAGAATGCGCACACTCATATTCTTTCAGATCTAGATACAGGTCTGAAAACAAAGCCAGATTCTGCCCCATATTTCTTGTGCCAAACGTCCTTCCCCATTGAAACCAACACCATACACTTTTGTTTGTAACAGATTATAAACTTTAAACTCTGTACAGATCTTAAACTTCACCATTAGTGAATGCAAAGTTAAAACACTTTCACAGGTGAGAAACGCCTTTAGAATAGCAGTAGTGAAATTCACCCTACCAGATGAATTTCTGTTATATGATTGCAAAATGAATCTATTTTCTTAAATGGGTAAAGGGAAGGAACAGTCAGTCTGAGATTTACACCTGATTTGTGCTATAGTAATCTTTGAAATTAAGAAGTGTATCCTTGCATTTCATTAAATTCTGGCTAATGAGATAACTGTCTTCCCAAGGAGGGAGTGATGAAGTACTCATGCCATAAAGCATAAATTAATGCTGCAAGGTTAAACACTGGAACTAACTCATGTTTCAACAAAAGCCCCTACCAGCAGTTAAATTAACTGACATAAATACCATAAAATCTGTCTTTATTTTAGTCTCAGATGATGCTTCTTTTTACACCCCTGCTTTCAGTTTGTATAACTCATTTTTGCACATTATTGCATGCATCATTTGCCATTTAAAGAATCAGCTACAACTGATTTAAGGAATCAAATACTCAGGGAAAAGAACCTGTAGGTACGAGAAATACCCCTATCATACTGTATTTTGCCAGTACTCTTTAAAGAAAATACTACAATAGACAATCACAGTTCAAAGAAACAGTTAATTATGTTGAGAATAGACGAAAGAAATCTACTTTTTCAGCTTTTTGATAGACATTTTGAAAAAAAAAGCTAAAGAAAACCTGTGGTGATAATAGGTTTGATATATATTCTGGCAAAAAATTATATCACATTAATGAGGTGGCTTAAAGGGCTCATGCATTTTGTAGGAGGCATTTCAATGTATTAGTATAATTAGCAGTGATGAGAAAACTGTTTGGAACTGAATTACCTCTCACGAGTTCATTTGAGCTATATGAAATTACACCATGCAAGAAGGAAAATTATGGAGCCATCCAGAGAGAGTTCATGCCTGATTTGATCATAGTCACTAATTGGATGATCATTTTCGTAAAGCTTTTCAAATGGTTGACAGTTTCTGCCTCTCATTTTTTTTAATGGACTTGCTCTTTATTTCTTGCACTAAGCAACCAAACATACATTTGTTCAAGATTTTAGTGTTTCTACAGAGACCTACAGGTGTAATTGTCACAATCTGAGCAACCTTTGTCCCCTAATTAGCTGCTTTTTGGGAACCCCTGATGAGAGTTGCTGTTCTTGTTAACAATCTTAGAGAATACCTGATGAGTAAGACTATCCAAAGTCTGATACGTGTCAGCAGACACCATATGACAGCAATTTAATGAAGTTAAAAACTGACTTGATTCTGATGGCTGGAATAGCATCTGTGTTGTACAGCTTTTGATTTCTGTTGGTCTATTTTTTTTTTTTTTTAACATGAATTGGGTGTTCTGGGGAAGGGTAACAGAATGGTGAAGGATGCAGGAAGGAAAGCTTATTTATGGAAAGACTTTATGAGCCCTTTTTCTGTCCTTCCTAATATCCAGCAACACTGAGCAAATTGAAACAGTGCTAACCTTCTTCATATATTTTAAATCAGATGCATAATACATAAAATACTTGATTTGAGAGTTATTAAGCTTTTAACTCATCTGGTTTACCAGTTTTTACTAACGGTCTTAGTGGTTTTGCTGTTTTTTTGTTTTCTATGGAAGGGTGGTTTTTTTGTTTGTTTTAATTATCCTTTCCTTTATTTAGTGCAAACAATTTTCAGTAAAATTTAGATGGTGTCACCACAAGTGTAAATTATTACTTAAAAAAGATAATATATCTGGGTTGAAAAGTCAGGAAGGAAAAAAAAAAAGTAGAGGAGCTTCATAGTATCTTAAAAGAACAAAATTGAATGATAAGTTTAAGAATACTTTAAGAATGCGTTACCTCAATTAGAAGGTATAATTCAGTGTTGATAACCCTTCTGAAATAGCCAAGCTCCTGTATAGTATTTGCATGGACTGTCCTTACAGTCATGTTTTTACAGCATTTTGTAAAGAATGGAGGATCTTTCTGACTTTCTCTATTTGCTAAAAATTTTCATAAGCTTTCTAGCAATCACAGAGAACACTATCACTTATTTAGGTGCTATTTGTAGGTAAACATGGATCCAAGCAAAAATGTTGTCATTACATACAGTATTCTATGTTCATATAACTGTCATATTCCAGCAGACTTTACAGAAACATTTATGAAATGTTATTTAGTACTTTTAAACTTTATTACATTCACTGAATTTTCCTGCAGTGACTTTTTTCCTGCAGTGTATTTCGAAAAAATGTGAAGTCCTGAAGAAATCTATAGAAAAACACTGTTTGATAAGTGTCTCTTAACTGAGTCACAGTTTGAAACACATCATTTACAAGAATTTTTAGTAAGAGTCTGGCTAGCAGGTTATGGATGGCAATCATGCAAAGGCCTAGAAGAAATGTACCACTGGTTCAATACAGGAAGAACACACGTGTTCAGAAGTATGTTTGAAGAACATATACACTGTCTGCTGTTGTCACAGTAAATAGAACACCAACTTGCAGTACAAATGCCTCATTTGATGCTGTTCCTCCCTCTAGTCCACCAAAAAATTGTTCTGGTAGCGCACACCATAGCCCTTCAGCCACTTTCATGTTCAATGTCACATGGAAGACAAATGCTGCACACCTTTTTACATCTCATAAGAATTAATACAGCAAATTCACTACAGTTAGAAATACAGAAAAGTACTATTAAAGTACTACACTAAAGTACTACACTAAGGTACTAAAAGTACTACATTGAGGTCAAATACTGTTTAGGGCTCCCATTTCCAAATCAAGGAAGGACGTATGTCAATGGTAATAGTATTATAAGAATGGCCATTTAAGTAACTTTCTAGAGCATGTTATCAATATAAAATCGTTTTATTTTTTGTTTGACTGCAACCTCCTAGTAGGACTGGCAAGTTTTATTCATTATGCAGCAATTATTCAACCAATATTAATATAATGGATTTTATAGAAACTTGGTAATATGATACAATTGCTCCAAAAAGTCACGTACAGACTATTTCCACTTCACAGGCTACTCCCCGTAGACAGTCATACGACCACTTCACTGCAATTATGTTGCGTTAATTTTTCACATGCAACAGTCATGTGTCTTTTTGCGCAGGAAAATGATTGTTTTAGCTGAGGAAACTTTCAACTACCTGAGGGTATGGAACAGTGTTGGTTTGCAGATACTCTGCATGAAAAAAATCATCTGAATCAAACAGAATACTAAACCTTGAAGTTAAGGTTTTCCTAATGGGAGAGGTTTATATGTTAAGCAAAGCAAATGAAAGCTCTATGACAGATATTTATTTCATTAAGACATTAAAGCTGGCAGGTCTTCAGTTTGATCATAGCTCTATTGCTGTTAACTCAGTTTCTGGAAGTTTTATTACTTCAGCTTTTATGGTTGTAATATGAGAATTCCGAAAAGATACTTTTGCTCATCAGTTTTGTTCTGAATATCTGAAGTCCTGTGTACACATAAACAGACTGGGAAAGAGCTATGATTGTTTTATATTTGTAGCACTGGCTGTTTATTTATATAGAGAAAACATTCCATAATAATTATGAAGGTAATAATTAGAATAACAATGAGACAGAGTGAAGATTACAAAAGCAGCAGGCTCAGAAACTGAAACCTCAGAACCTTGTTATTAGCCTGCTTTCTAAGAAGGGACTTGATATATCTAAGTGTGAAATGCACACAGAAATCAAAGTTAGGGAAGGTTTTTTGTTTCTGAAAAACAGTTTAAATTCTTCCCAACATTCATACTGTGAAGATGGTGTCATTTTATCAGGAATGGGCTTAAAACAACCTTTAAAGTCTTTTGAGGGGATAAAATGAAATTGGTAGGCAGAAGTGGGGCACAGGACTCAGACATAAATGATACAACTATACTTCTAAAACACAGATTCAAAGGTGGTAGAAACAAGGCCATGAAAGGGGTACATACTTTGGAAGATTTAGCATATTATCTATTTGAAGTAGAAATTGTCCATGCCATTTTCAACAATGAAAATGAAAGTACTGTATTTCCCTTTAAAGGTTAAAAATCAACACGTCCACTTGTTGGAAAATACATCAACAAATCAGACACTGGCGACACAGTCTCTGCAATCTATTAATACAACGCATTGAAGACTAAAATTTGCACAGAACAGTAGAAGTCCCCAAGGACAAAATATAGTCACTGCAAATGTATAAAATACATCATCCTTTGTCCAGGATTTGTCCTTTGTGGGCCTTCTGACTAGCATTAATATCTGCACAGTAAGAGTTGAGTAAAATTTTTTAATGTATTGCTCAAAATTTGCCATTGTAATATTAAGAATACAAATTTTTATATTTAACTTTTAGCATTATTTATTCCTCATATTCTTCAGGATAACAAGCTTTTCTGACTCACTATTTTCACCAGAAATGTTACTTGTATCACTGTTGACACAACTGTAAGGAATACAGAAATTAATAGGAATGACATGGTAAATGGCCCTCAGAACCAATTTGTCAGACTTCATGTAATTTTATTTATGGGAGACTGTAAAGAAACCAGAGAAAATAGTATTTTACTCCCTGGGAATATCTTTCTTTTACTGAGAAAATTTTTTTTTTTTTTTTAAATCATTGTATTTAATAGGGATTGGAGGGTAGAAACAGAATCCTTGAAGTCAGCAGTAACTCAAAGAAGTATTCCTGAGAAACATGTCAAGCAATTCCCTAAGCAGACTGACCCAGGATATTAGCCCTGAAGGCTTTTGCACAGCCACCGGTTTCACCACTAGTGGATACAGCTATACATCCAGATGTTGATGTTGAAAAAAAATCCATTCCCAGACTCAGCATCTGCTTCCTGAAATCAGCTAAGTCTTCTGTGAATTGATAGAATATTCAGCAAAAGAAAGCAAAGATGAATATTTCTTTTTATAGAATAAACCCCACAACACTGTGTTTATACAGCTTCCTTTCAATGATAACATTCAATTCAGTAAAAGAAATGCAAAAGACCTCTCAAATGTCAGCTTACAGGTATTAAAACATGGTTATACGAATTAGGTGGAGAAAATATCAAATATATAGTTTTATACTCTTCAGGTGCTTTTTATGAGTTAAAAAGCTGCATTTGAAAACTCTGAATTACTGAATATATGAGATATTTTGCTGTAAGAATACATTTTCCCTTTTTAATATTAGGTATCTTAAAAACTCACTGCAGTGAAAAGATGGGCAAAATGTGAATGTTCATTTTCTAGTCAGAAAATGTATTGGATAGACAGTACATGTTCCCAGCCACTGGCCAATTTTATAAACCAAGTAACTGACTGTTTTTCTAAATAATCAGCAATTGTATTCATTTTGCCCAATTTTAAATATATAAAATGTGGCCTATTACTACTTTTTCTAAAGATTCTGCTACTGAAAACATATTATAAAGTCTAATATCTTCCTCACTGAAAGGTGCATTACATTTAGCATACTAATCAGAAGGGGGAAAAATTGTGCATTGCAATATTTTTAGCCCAGCCAGCGAAATCTCAAAAATTTGAGAAATATAATTCTTACAGCATACAAAGTCAGAAGTGATAAAAGGCAACATTCATCCCCATTAATAGCTCTGGTGACTTCAATGGAATTACAGGAAGAAAGAATTTGGCCCTGTCTCCTCAGCACGACAGACTGTTCACATGTGCTGTAGAACTCCTTCTGGGTCTGTGCCACAGCTATTTTCATTCTCTCTCTCTTTTTTTTTTTTTTTTTTTTTTTTTTATGTAGACAGAAACTTAAAAGCTTAAAATGAGATAATAAGGAGGGAAGGATCTACTTATATGATAAGGTGTCTTTTTAACAATTAATTAGAATTTTCTTCTGGGACAACAGAAGCAAAAGGTGACTTTGTTTAAGTGCTTGCAAAATACCACATTCTAGCAGTTTAAGTGTTAGAATTCACAGCATCTATGAACACATTTGCAAAAGATTAATCCACAGAAAGAAACAACAACTGTGATCTTCTTAATACCCATGTTATATTATGCTGCTCAGAATATTCCAGAACTAGTTGTTAAAAAAATCTCAAAAATCATTCTATAAAACAGTAAACAAGAGGATTTTTGCCTTTTCACCTCACACAAGTTGTTTGTCTCCTGTATAAAGCTGTTTCTCAGAGTCACATTAGATATTCTATTACTGTTATTGATCTGTAGGTTAACTTTCTTTATATATCCCACCTCAACACTTCTATGCTAACAAAAAAGCCAAACTGTTGGTCAATGACCATAAAAAAATTGAACATAATTCCAAGTAGCTGGCTTTTCAAACCTTTTTTATGTCTCAGTGTTGACCTAATAATGAGGAATACCTGGATGCAGTCAAGAGGGAAAAAAAAGAAGTTGCATACTTCTAAACCTGCACTATACTTTCTTTAGACATTATTATCTCATTATAGAGTAGCAGCCATTCTTGAATAACTCCAGATTCAGATTACTGAAATAAATTGTATTTCTATTGATTTTTATGAGGTTTAGAAAAAGCCCTTATTATGTTTTTTAAAAGAAGTTAGTTTCATATGCTAATGGCTAAAATGTTTATTCAAGCAAAAAGAGAGTCCTTTTGTAAACATGTATTAGCTATAGTCAAGAATCAACTTTTCCCTACTCCAACGGTATATTAAAACCCTACTCAATTTAAAGCCACAGGGAAAGTGATTAACTGTAACCTACATTGCAGCTTCTCTACGAAGATACAAACTATGCTCTGTGAATTAGTATCATTGCAGATACGTAATGCAGCTGTGCATCACTTGATACTTAAATTGATGTTTACATCTGTTTTTCACTTTTTTCCATTGCTCATCATGCATAACCACTTCTGCATTGTGGGACGTTTGTTTTAAAATGTGAATACATGGTGGAATACCGTACAGTCCCTATTTTAAGCAAATTTATTTATTACCTTGAACATATTAATTGCATAGTGATATATTAAAATATTTTAATGTTCTTGGCTCCTGGCTAATAAAATGTGTTTTCAAAGTACTTCCTGGGGAGATGCATCCCTGAAAGCTCCAACATAAAATGGTCTGGTGCCAATGTATTAGGAAATAACTGCATTCTAATGCCAAGCTTATTTTAGATCTCTTCTTCATTTTGATAGAACATTGTTGGGCACAATCTCAACAAAATGATCTGATTGTGCATGAAAATCAGATTGCATTTAATCTTTAGACAATCATTGCTCTGTCAATTCAAAGGCTCATCATGGTATCAAAGAAGAAAACATGTAGTGGCATTTCCATTGCCATTGTGGATGCTGGGTCTGACAACGCATTGTTACATGCAGTTTGTGATATAGTTGCCCTGTTTATCGGCAGAACTACCTGATATATCCTCCAACATAAGCAGCCCAGTATTAGCTTTCCCTTGACTCATTACCAAGGCCATTTCTGTCTCCTTTCACTCTAAAAGAAAGCAGAATATCATCTTCATGTTCTAGTAATGCATCCTGAGGAAACTATTTCTTCACAAGCCCAGTTGCAAACTCATCTTCTGCCCTTTTCTTCTGCTGTCTTCTCTGTGTGGTTTCTCTCAAAATCTGCACTTCAGAGAACTATCTTTTAAGCTGAAGGATTTTTCATTCATTCTCTAACCAGATTCCCAGAAATTGCTTCCATGAAATAACCTTACACATGCCTATGTATATACAGAAACCCAAATCTATATCTTTAAAGACTACTACTTTATTTACTAATGTTATTCTATATTTTTTACTCTTTCAGGATATTTAATCAATCAAAAAAAATGTGCTTATGAATAAAGTTTCAGTGTCATGGCAAAGACTCACCTTTTTCTTTTCCACAGCAATAGTAGCAGGACTTTTTTTCAGTTTCTTCACTTGGAAAAGACACCATTACCTAATGAGAGGGCACCAACAAGAATTCCACATTCCTACTGCTAACTGAAATCTGCCAAGACTGGCTTGATTCTTCGCTATGTTTTCTCTGCCAGAATTTTCCTGATTCTTTTTCCAATTCTTCATGAATCCATGGTGAGAACAAATGCAGAAAAAGCAGCATAAGGAAGACACTTCAGCCTTGCTAAAATTTGGCTTAATTATCATGATTTTTCTTTTTTTTTTTTTTTTTTTTTTTTAATTCACCCTCCTGCTCCTTCTCCCCAAAAGTGCAAGTTTTGAGTTTTGAATATCTCTCCGTCTTTGAAAATATTTCAGATCAGTTTCAAACTCTTAACAGTTATAAGAATTAGATACTTTCTTTTTGTATCATGAGCTGAAAATTATTTTCTTCAGACCACCCTTCAAACTTAAATGATGCTCTCTCCACTGGAGCTCAGTTGAAGTAATTGGAGAGACTATGGTTTTAGCAGAACTTTGATATTTTACCATGCTAATATTTAACATCTGCCTAATAGCAGTGCTGAAAATACAGGGCCTACCCTTAGATTGGAATTCAGTGAAGTGTTGCTGTAAAAGACACACCACATTTTTAGACTCAGACAGATTCGTGAAAGTCTAACCCTGCGTAATTCTACCTACATAGAAAGGTACAATAACAAAATAAGACACAGCCACTTTTAAAAAGATAACATGTTCCAAATATTCAAGGTCTGTTAATTTTTCATTTCAGAAAAAAGTATTTTTAGTCATTAGAACTACAAGCAAAAGTCATGGTAGTAGAACAGAAACAGAGTCCCCAGAGACATCTAAATGACAGGGAGATAAAGTATGACTTGTACTGAATATTCTCAGTTCCCTTGAAAGACAAAGGCCATATACTCAAACTATGCAAATAAGCATCGTTCAAATTAAGTCAGTGGTGCTACCATCATTTATACTAGCTTCAGCTGTAGCTCAACATACATTCCCCAATTTGTTTATCATATACGGATAAAACCTCCTAATGTGTATTTGAAACAGGAAGTAAAAATCAATAGACACTGTGACACTAACTACGCACACAAACAGTGATAATGCAATACACTTCCTTTTTTTTCTGGCTGGAAGCACTTAAGAGAAAAAGGCAAGCACTTAAGAATATTAATCATTTGTGGACCATTTCATTAGACTGCAAGTGTTACGGTGAAGTGACGTGTGAGTAGCTTGAAAATATTGCATATTATACAATGATTTACACTAACTATGCTCATATTCTATTTCATTACTCTCTGCTTTCATAAGCATACATTTTTAAAAGATTTACAATATTTGATTTGTATTTAAAAGAAAAATCAAAACAAAGCATATGTCTCATTGTATTTGCATGTCAGCAGCGTTATCAGAGCAGAAAGATTTGTGCCCAGTATTTACTGGGTGGTGTCACATGCTACTTTAACTCATGACATCATATGCGTTTAGCTGCCAGAATCAGTCCTTTTTACCTAGGTGCCATTGCCACAGAAGTATAACTGCAGGAGCTTCAGCTATTTCTTAGATTTACATATTTCAATAAACAGCAGTACTTCAGTAGCATGGGTGACATTCTAATTTGAAATTTAGGCTGCATCTTCTTAAGAAATATTTAATATCATTGATATTCTGGTTTTAGTTTTACTATTGATACCAGCAGTGAGAAAACCCAATCTTTCAAATACAGAACCACATTTCATGCACAGCTGTTACTAGTAAGGCTCATTTTTATTCCACAAGAGGCAAAGCAGAAATTTAGGCATGCACATCAAGCAATGTTTGTGTAAAGTATCTGATACTTTCATGAGCACCTTTACACTTGCTCTGTGTCTGGCTTGTTACTTGTTTGTCCTGTCCAAGTAGTTTGGTCAGAATCACTTCTTTATCTTCACTGCTGGGCCTCAACGAATCCCACACAAATTACACTCAGAGAAGATTTCTAATTGGGATAAGAAAGGTAAAATTGTAAGATTTGCAATTGAAGTAATATTTTAGCCTGGGCTTGACATACTAGGCAATAAAGACAATAACATTTTCCCTACAGAAAAGGCTATCTTAACAGAATGGTTACTCATGTACTTATTTACATTTCTATAAATCCAGTTCATCAAGTATCTTTATCGTTCGACTGCTTTCCAACTTAATCCTGCTGAATACCAGTTCTGTGTCAACACAGTTGAACAGGCATGTGTTGTTGATGAAATGACTCCACATACTGCCTAGTATTTAACACAAATTTAGAAATATTTCCCCTTTTACCCCTGTGACTTTGGATTTCAGTCCAATAATTATGCAAAAGTAGTTAGGAAGATGTATAGGAGTAGCCCATTCAAAGGCTGCACACATTAATTCAATGTCATTACTGAATATCCCTGTTTGGTCTTTTGCACATATAGAGCATTTGTATAAATAGAGCTGCATCACCTGCTGGTTCAAACCCAGCTCGATGTGTCAGGCATGATATCAAATGCAAGAAGGCAGTACTGGTTGGGGGTTTTTGTTTGTTTTCTTTTTTAAGAGTCATGTTGAAAAGAATACAGTGCATACAGGAAAGTGAGAGTCGTGTGGCTGAGAAATGTCACACACAAGAGAGCTGGGCAAGAAGAAAAGCAATGCTGTAACACTATGATAAAGAAGTGGGAAATGGTGATTAGTGTTCTTTCTTTTGTTTGTTCCGTCAATTTTGCACCTGGAAATCTTTAAAGGCGGCTGATGAAGTACTGCTACTGAGATTTGGGTATCAAAGCTGAGTGAAAATGTAGGGTTTCTGAATTGCTTCCCCACCTAAGCTGATAATTAGAAGGTAGCTGATTTGGAATAGAGTGGCTGTATTTAATTTTTAAGAACTCAAGCCTCTTGTTCTATTTCACTTTTGATGCTTAAAATAAACATGCTTCATCTATGTGTGGCATTCCACTGCTGCTACTAACAGAGGGATAAAAATCAGTAGCAGAAAGTTAATGGCCTGAAATTAAAAAGTCTACTGTAGAAAGAATAGGATTTTGCCCAATGTCATATATTTAAATATAAAATTATTGGCATCTCAGTTCAATTACACAGCTTTTCAGACTAAGAGAGAGCAACATCCACAGGAACCAACCAAAACACTTATTATCTCCATCTGAAGGTCAAGTGAAAAACTCCGACTGCTATTATTTTGATTTTAAACACCTCCTTGCCCCCCCAAAAATCTCTCAAGCAAACAATTACTGTAGATTTGTGAAGTCTTTATTGCTCAGAACCTTATTTGCATTTCATTGTGGTGAACACAAGTAGTACCTTGAATGAGTGCTCTCTGAGATTCCATTAGACTGTAATTCACTTCATAGATATTTTTAAAACAGTAGTGAGATAGTTTCAGCATCTGTTATTTTGCCCAATCCATTGAAGACTCTGCTGAATGAATGGGGTGCATGACAACAGAAAGCCAAGGTGACAGGCTTAGATTAAACTAATACACCAACAATAGTATCATTAGTCAAGTACTAACAGCAAATCACACTTGTATTGAAATCTAGAAATAGCTGAAAGTAAAAGGAAATCCTGTAACAAAGCATTGGTTTGATAATAGAAGAGAATGATTTAATGAAAGAATAAACATTCAACATGCATTCACATTTCATGTGAAGTGCTCTTGGCTGTTAAGAGTCAAGAGCTCTTCACGTGTAAGTAACATGTTTCCAACTCTTTCAGAGATGATCAACTGAAGGAGCCTTATTAATAGCTATACAGGGTTGTTTCATTGTCCTTCTGAGTCATCTATCCTCTTGAATTATTCTCAATTGACATATAAGGCTGCATTTCCCTGCTGCTGCATTAACCAGCCTGAACACAATAGATCAGATGCTCAGCTGGTAAGAAGCAGAAGCCTGTTTACACCAGCTGAAAAACTGGCCCTTAATATTTAAGTGCTTTTATTTGGTTAACTATAAGTATAACACTATTTAAATACAATTCACTCTTCTGGTATAAATTTTAATGTTATGTACTGTGTCCCCTCAATGCTGAGAACACTTTCACATGAGCGCAGAAAAAATACCACAGAAGAACTGCATGAAGTAATAAACATGACACATTTTACCTCCAACAGAAGGTGCCCATCGAGAATTTTTGTGCAGAACAGAACTACATCAACAGTGAGATGACAAGAAACAGCTTTCTAGAAACTAATCATAAAAGGGGCAACCAGTTAGCAGCCCTTTGTAACCTCCACTGTTTATATTCCCCAAGACAACTTCTCACAGCTTAGTGTGCCATCCTAACAGAATAGCAGAAGTTTGGAGCCACTATATTATATAATAAATGACAGTTAGGTATGTTCATGTCAATTAATTCTGATTTTGGTGCTTTCTTATCATGACTGGTTTTCAATTCTTTTTTCTCTTGTGGTTAGTCTTAAGTTTGTGCATAAAGGGCTAGATTTTCATTTAGTAGACTTCAGCTTGTAACACTAACTTCAACCGAGCAACACCAGATTACATTCCTCATAAAGAAGAGATACCAGACATGCAGAATATGTGAATCTTATAAGTTATCTAGATATGAAGTGGTTATCACTTTCAGTTGCAAAAAACTTTTTTGCTGCTGGCTTATGATATTTGGTGGGGAGAAACTCCTCAGGCTGTAGAAATGCCACCCCATGTTCTGCTTAATTTCCTTCAGTTTGATTTGTCATATTAAGTGGTTAAAAATGTGGAGAGGGAGGGTGAGGGAGGGGGGAGAGAATCACAATTTTCCTTTTCTTATTAGCATTTAAAAGTTTCCCTAGGCAGCAGGGGGGCATTGAGGATTCCTAGTAGGCATTGCTGGGGATTTCAGGAGGAGCAGGTAGAAAAAGTGAACATGAGGCAAAAGGAAGGTCTTTTCCTGGTAATATTTGCCCATCCAGCACCTGGCTTCAGCACCCTAAGCCAAAAGGTAATATGAAGAGCACAAGCATCCACAACTCTTGTGTACAAGGGGCCACATCGCAGTTGTAAACTCCAGGAGCAATAGCTGTCCAGGTCTTCATTTCTTGCCTGAACGTTTTCTAAAGGGTTTGAGCTTTCATTAAAAATCCAAACAAATACAGATTTCTGAGACAAAATTTTGTTTACATGTTTATGCTTTTCATCTTCTGGGCATTATTGTGTTTGTGTTTTAAGAGGAAATCAGGTATATTTAGAACAAATAGACAAAAATTCATACAGTTAGCAGAACAATTGAACAGCACTTATTACCATGGTTAAAACTCCAATCACATACTGCTTTTTCCACTAGATCCTTGTCTTACTTGTGTCACAAAAGGGCTAAATCAGTAAATCTATGATTTCTTTACAATTAAACACATTATTGTCTTACCTAAATAATATTCCCTCTGTGTGTAATACTCAAATGAGATTCATTCTTGAATGTCGACAAATACTGATGGCTAAAACACATTCCTTTCCATTCTTTTTTCAAGGTTCTGTGGGTCCTGTGTACACCACACATATGTGGGAATACTTTTCCATCACGGCAAAGAATGCTCTAATGTTATTAATTGCATCTTTACCATAGCTTACTTTAACCATGGTATAGCTCAGAGAAAGGTTGCCATTAAAAATGAAATACTGGATCTGTAACTACAGTAGCAGTTTTACTCTTATTTCTGCTGCTGGTGGAACAGTGGTGAGATTGCTTTTGAGAGAAAGCTGTAACAGTCATACACCTAACAAGATGCCTTTATCAGGTTTTACCCTTGCTGTGTGGCAGTCGTTTCTAAAACAAAGCTATCCATGGGAACCTTTAAGTATTTTCTAGAAATATCAAGTGTCCAGACCAGGTTTAGTCTATTGTTCTGGTTGTGACCATGAAGACTTCCAAGTGCTTCAAGGGAGGCATAAGAAACCTTGTATTTTCTTACATGATAAAATAATTTGCCATCATGGAAAATTCTCACTAGTTTCATCCAGAGTGGCATATGCCCTGAGAATCATGGATCAAGTTCTCTCTCCAAGATTTTTCAATTCTCTTTTCTCATCTAAACTCTTTTTCAATAATACCAAACCACAGCATTTCAAAGAATTATTTCTTGATAGTAAATTAATCTAAATACAATTTTAACCAGTATAAATACCTTACATTTTGGAAGTAACCAATTCTTTTACCACAACATCACATTTTTGTAAGAAGAGCAAAGAAGACATTCCATTCTTTTCAATTTATATATATATGTTATTGTATTTTTAGTGTTTATATTTAAATTTTGTTATATTTAAATGTTGCTATTTTATAAGTCCATAAACATATTCAGGTATTGACTAAAAAAATGTACAAGAAGAGAAGGACTGAATATCCCAACAATTCCAGTAGCAAGCACAAAGCAATAATCAAGAATCACAGAGAGGAAATGAAATGAAATAAACACAAGATAAGCTATAGAAGTTATTTTGCAAGGATTGTGGCAGTTTTACCTTAAAATGTGAAAAGCTATTTTACTGTATTTTTCTGGTTGTAACTGAGATGTATATATTTTGTAGGTTTACTTTACTTTCAGGATGAAATTGCTTTTACAATTGCAGGTACATGAAGATGAAAATATGGCCCAAATCACATGTGAATTCTTGATATTGGCACATCGTTTCATGGACAGTTGAACTTGTCTTTAATATATATGCATGTTTTATACAAAAGACACAGAGAACCTTCATGTTATATTCTAACTATTCAAAGTGTACAGCTAGTGATCTTTCCATCTTCTATTAAAAACAATCACAGAATCACAGATCTGAAAGTGTAAAATGGGTCTGAGCTTTCAGTACTGATTTCTGTCACAAGTTCTTGGTGTCAGACACTGCAGTATCACACTTGCTTCCATAGAAGTATTTTTCCATATGAGGAAATGTATGTCCCATACAAACACCTCCTGGGAATTTTCTTATTTCACAGACAAGAATTAGGTTCCAAACTCCTATTTTCCTATTCCTCCTATATTTCCTATTTCCTATTCCTCCACAGAGGAATTTATTTTCATTCCTTTAAAAAAAAAAATAGATGAATCTTAGAGAAAAATCTTCACACCCTAATCTGATAATCTGTTGTTGTGCATGATTGAATTGAGTAGTAGGAGGAAAAGAAAGGTACTTTTTTACCTAGCATTAATAAACACAGCAAAATGCTGTTGAAGAGAAAACAGTCTGCAGTTTTTGCATGTTTCTACTGGTCCCAGAAAAGACTTATGTATACCAGTGGATTCATGTTAGGATAACAACAGGAGGTGGGAAATATTGTGGGGTTTCATTGCTTAGAAAAAAAAAGACAATTTATTTCTCTTAAATATATATTTCACTGTGTACAAGCTAGAGGACCAGTTTTGAAGGCTGTGGAAAAGAGGTGCAGAACATCACTGGAACCTGCTCTCCCTCTCTCTGTCTTTCTTTTTTTTTTCTTTCTTTTTAATTATTATTATTTTTTATTTTTTTTTCTTTTTCCTTAATTTGCATTGTGAGCTGTGAAATTACAGTATGGTGGAAGGCTTCCTTCTGGGAAAATGAGTAAGAGTCTGGAAGTTTGTATATCTAAAGGCTGTTTTAAGAAGGCTTTAGTGAATGGGTGCATTCTGAAACCATCTGAGAATAACCCCAACATGAATTAAACATGAGGAGTAGTTGTTTTAAGTTTTGCTGGTATTGCAACAGAATGTGAATGATTGCTGAGTAAAGTATAAAGGGACAACAGATTATTAAACACAAATGGGCTGGCTAGACCCCAGGAAAAAATACTAACCCTTATGAACAACAATACAGGCAGATGGTAGTGGCTGCAAAGCACTTTCTAATCAGCAATACAACTTTTATAATACTGCTATGTATATTTAACACAGCTCAGAACTTATTTTTTGTCTGTCATGTTTCTCTCTCTTTATCATTTGACCCCCTTTCTTTTATAATGCTATATGCATAAGTAGCTGGTCATAATTTTTCCTGTCTTTAATAGAAAAACAAAGACTAGATTTAAAACAAGAGCACAAGTTACATTAGAAACCAAATTATGTCTCAAGTCTTGAAAGAAGAAAAATTGGTTACACAGGTAAGAGTATGACTATCACACTATTTCAAAATGATCTTGCATTTCTCTGCAGTTAGATCTTTCAAAATATTAAGAAACTCACTGTCCATTTTTGCTACATCTAAAAACAGGGAGACATTCAGAGATGGAGGTACTCTTATGCATGGTTGAATAGACTTCAGTGATATGAGGAGTTGTAACAACTCACTACAAAAAACCCGTGGGAAATACAATGAACAAAAACATGTTTGCATCAGTTGCTATTCAAGGAAAATAAATTTAGATGTATTAAAGAAAGTTGGAAGCTGAAAAATATTTGCATGCTAATTCCACACCTAGAAAACAAGTTGTTATACTTGTTCTATCTTTCTCAACTATTATAAATATCATTAATACCAAACTACACTCTAACCAGTGTATTATTTGTTCCTAATTTCTTGAGGCACCCAGAGAGAACTTATTGCAATTTTTTTTAAAGAATTGTAACATTAAAATTTACAGATGTAAATTCTCCCCAAAGAAGGTCAAAACATGTTGACTCTTAGAGGTCTTCTGCATCATAAGAACACCATGGCATCCTGCCTTTTTCCATACCCAAAGTATGGAGGCTGAATAGGGCAAGAAACAAGGGTATAACAGGGAGTTATGTGGAGACTTGGTTCTGGTCACTTCCCCATGCTGTGGTGTAATAAGAGAGTGGGTACTAGACAGAGTGTGTGATACAAAAAGCAGTAAGGAGGACAAGGTCCCTTGAATTTATTCACATTAATGTGGATTTTTGTCAAGTTGCAGATGGACAGGTAAGCAGAGAGCAAGCTCAAAGGAAACTGGTAAAAAGCAGCACGAAATAGTCAGGAAAAAAAATAATCAGGAAATCATTCTCCCTTCCCTACCATTTCAGTCTTTTTGGATTTTAATACCTAGTCTCTGTTCTTCTGTAATGATTTTTTCCAGGCCAGCAAAACTATTTGTCTTGCTATAACTTCGCAGTAAACCTGAACTGAATAAAGTTAACTGTTACTGCCATTTGCCATGTCAAAATGGCAAATCAGCCACTCAATGACAGCATTGAGTTTATAATTCATTCTTATAGAGCATCTGATATTTGTAAGTAAGGCCTAGATAAATTCAAGTTCTCTATATTTAACAATCAAAAAGATTTTGTTATGTGTAATGTGCCATATAGTATGAATCACAGATTAAATTACAGATGCACATGGCATACAGTTTAGACTAGTCACCACAACAATAAGTCTATGCTCACTTTTTATGATCAATCAAAATGAATCACCAAGCCGCTAAATTTCAACTTCTAGAATGTAGTAAGATGGTAATTAGACTAAACTAATTAAATTTTTATCCTCATAGTCACAATATATTTAGCCTGTTTATGTGAGGTTAGAGCCTGAGATTAGCCTGGCTGGTTAGAGGATGGTGCTAATAACAAAGAGGTCATGGGTTTGATCCCCGTACAGGCCATTCACTTAAGAGTGAGACTCAGTGATCCTTGTGGGTCCTTTCCAACTCAGAATATTCTGTGACTGAATATATCTTCCATAGAACACTTGCAGGACTTCTTCTAAAATTCCATTTTTGTTTAAGAAAGTTTTCAGTAATAAATATAAAAATGCTTTGTAAGACAATATCTACTACTCAGAGAAAAAAAAATCCTTTGAGGAACAAAGGAAAATTTTACTCTCATTTAACTCTAGCCTTCTGGTCCAAGACTGATAATTGTTTGCAAACCCTATATTTGATATCTAAATCATGTTCAGTGGCTTTCATTCATGATTGTAGATTGATACAGTCCTCTCTGAAAAATATATTTATCTTTTGCAACACTCATCAAACCCTAAATACCTAACTAGGTTGCCAGAAGAATCTTTAATTCCATCATTTTGCTCTGGTAATTGCTTTTGCTTCCTTATGTTTAACTAGAGTAAATGAACTATAATTTTAAATTTCTCTTGACACTTGCTATCTGACATTGTATGAAACACGAACAAGGTTGTGAATGCTGAAAAAGGTAACTGTCACAAGAACGGATTAAACTACAAGACTGTATTTTAAACAGCTGATGCAAATTCAGAAAACAGTTGGAATTTCATCCCTAAAACAGTTTCCCAGTACTGAGGTGCCATATATTGTAGCTGGCTATTTCAGTAATAACAAAAATATTTTCAAATAAAGTGAAAACTTTAACACGGCTAGAAAAAAATGTGTTTCTCCCATCTCTTGCTGTTAGCAGAGTCCCACACCAGGAAGAAACAAAAATTCATCTTCAAAACAGGCGCAAGCGACTTCTATTTCTGTAGGAGCCCGTTCTTTTTTAAAATGGCCATTGTTGATGTAACATATATACTAGGAAATTCAGAATTCTCTTTGACTGACTATTTTTAGCCTTTAATTTAACAGAATTTACATATGGGCTTCAGAAATGCATGAAGTGATGGGGATTGGAGATGGGGAAAGCCTTTGTTTGCATTCTTAAAAGTACCTGTACACATTTTTTGAACATTATCACCTGCATATACAGTTGCTAGAATTTACACTTGTGAACCTCATTAGGCCAGGTGTTCTCACACACAAAATGAACATCTGAAAGCATTATTCTAAAATCAAGAAGGTTGAGGTTTACCTGTAAGAGTTATAAATGTTGGCAATAGTCACAACACTGCATTTGGTAGCAAAGAAAAATCTTCACAGATCTCAACAGTAGGAAAAAAAAAATAATTTTTGTCAATATTACTTTTGTCCTAAGGAACCTATGCTTTTAAACAGCTCTTTTATTTTTCTATTTGCACTTTGGAAATGAATGAAAGAAAAAATAATTAAAATAAATGCTACTACTTTTTTCAACAGCTTCAGTAAACAATCCTTTTAACAAGTTTAAATACATTCTCCTCCAACTGGGATGAATATTAACTGCTTGGTTTTAAAACACAGTGTCTAGGGATTATGCTCTCTTCTAAGATACAAATGCACAGCTCCCACCCTCTACAGCAAAGCAAATCTCTACAGAGATTGGAATACACGTTAGAGAATGACAAGGGTCATTCTCTGTCTTTACTAGAGGCTTTCAACAAGGAATAAAATACCTAAAATTAGTCTTAGCTGCATAGGTGAAAAAGATAACATCTGGATATTTACAAATCCACAAAGAAAGTGACCTAATTTGATCAACAGTAGCATAATTGTGCTCCATATGTACTTAGACAAAAGAGCAGGTATTTTCTGAAACTAAGTTATGGACTACTATTACTAATTAATATTGTCCTTTAGGCAATAGATTCCTTACATTTGTTTTTTTCATTTTTAATGTTTGGAACAGCTTAGTCCATAATGAAAAGACATTTTTAAATAAACAAATAGTATCTACATTATCCTTCCACTGAAACCTTGAAAGTCAATGTTTCTTTTTGAGTTGCATGCACAGAAAAACTGTGGGGCATGATTTTTATGTGATAAATGCATGTTATTCATAAACTGAAGTATTCATATGATAATTAAAGTTCTTTGCATGCTGCACAAGATGAAGAGCAGAATCTTACAAGTGTGAGAAGCGTATGTGTTTATAGGAATGAATGAGAGGGGAGATAGAAAAAATACTAAGTAATCTGCTGGAAATGTCAAGGAAGCCAAGGGTTTTTTTTTAAAAAAAATAAATTAATATTCAGCTTGCAGGCTCAGGATAAATATAAGAAGAAATATGTTTCTGAGAAGGAGACCTAAAGGGATAAAAGTGCTTGTAAACTAAACATTGCAGCATCTAGAGAACAGTTCATTGGGTAATTTGAGGACATAGATTAGAACAATTCTTGGTAGAGCAATGGAAAGGCTCACTTAGTTTATCAATGTAAACTAATCTCTGTAAAATGTAGACATTGAGCTGCTCAGACCACATGACAAATGGACTTTCTAGCACACAGGTTGGCACAGAAATCTTGAAGGATTCTTCTTTGGCTTAGGTACCCAAGCACAATTCAAGTTTAGCTCTCAAGATCCTCAGTTACTGGACAGATCACCTTCCTTAAGAAAAACTCAAACCACTACCTATTGCTTAAGCCCTCCTCTTTCTCTGGTACCAAAACTAATGTTCTCAAACCCAGAAAAACATTAGTCTAGATCAAAGCTTCATCCTATGGTAGCTGCTTGCTAGCTCCCAGTCTTTAGATATTGCTTACTCTTTTACACATTAGGGCATGCAGGAAGCACAGTGCCACTCTTTTCTTCAGGGCACAGCCCAGACACTGTACTGGTAATAGCAGAGTTTCACCTTTCCTATTTTACCCTAATTGTCAATGTGTTTTCCCACATCAGTCTCAACCCAGCATCCCAGAAGCACATTCCATGACCTGGAGTGCACCTAACAGACACAGGCAATAGACACAGGCAGATTGTGAAGCAAAGTCCTGTCTCTGCTTCTAGATCTTTTACATCTTCTGGGAACATTGTTAGGGATCAGTAAATGACTTCTGTGAATCCTTTGAAGAAACAAAGGATGCCTCCTGATGCCAGGAAAGGGTAGCTTTATTGAGGTGGCCACTTCAAGGAAGGTTTAGCAGCACCTGTCAGCTGCCCTGCAGGCACGAGATCATCAACCCCCAAAATGCACTGAGGGAGGGACAGGCAAGAACTGTCCTTATTGGACTGGGAAATTGAGAGTACTGTGATGGCAAACTCTGGAGGTTTGTGACTTCTGGCACCAGGAGAAAGACTCCTGCTCCATCTGCAACTACAGAATAGGTTTCATGTCCATTTAGTAGACAAGGGACTTGAAGCAATATCCAGCAAAGCATATGAGCCTGCAGACCCTGCACCACACAGGACCACTAGTAAAAGTGGCTGAGTAATGAAATTGGAAGAGTGTCTGATGCAGGGAATGAAGGCTATGTTTGAATGAAGGCCTATATGGCCTGTTGCCTAGGGAGCCTTGCTGCCTGCTAAGGGCACAGATCTGGGATGCTCCAGAGACTGCTGAAGCTTGTTCAACCCTTGGAATACTATCTCTATTGCTTTTCCTCGGGGGGATCAATGGTATTTCAGGGTGACCCTGAACACATGAGGTGTGAATCCATGGCTCTGTGACCATGTGCCATAAGCATTGGAGCCCAGATAATTTGTCCTTGATCCTGCTGGGTGAAGATTTTCAGGAGAAGACAGCACACTGTGGGGAGTCAACTACAGGTTGTTCAGGTGGTGGTGACAGCAAGGATTTGGCTTTTGTAACTTTCAAGACCTTCTTAGAGGATTGAGAACTGGTAGAAAGAGATGGGACCACCTGCACAAGTTGGGGAAATGCATCTTTGTCAGCAGACTGGTCAATCACCAACCAGATGTAGGAGGCTTGCATGAATGAACAAGGAACTCCTGAACAAAATGGAATGCAGAAAGATACTATACAAGAGGAGGAACCTCTTAAATGATAGGAGGACAGGAGAAATATATAAACACTGAGAATGCAGGGATAGTGTTGGAAAACTGAAAGCCCATTGGGAGTTGAATCTGGGGGAGTGGATGTGAAGGGCAGCAAGAAAGGTTTTTTTCAGGTTCCACACCACCAAAATTAAGTCTAGGGAAGAATATGAGCTTGCTGTTGAATAGAATATAGCAAAGGTATCTAAGGTTTTCTCTGCTCCTCTTAGTGGGAATTCCAGGTCACAAAATTCTGACTAAATGAGGACTTCTTTGTAAAGGAGAATCAGGTTGAAGAACACTTTAACAAGCTGAATGTACTCAAGTCTATGGATCCTGATGGGTTGCACCCAAGAGTGCTAAGGGAGCTGACTGATGTAAATGCAATGACACTTTTATTATCTTTGAAAGGCTGTGGCGAATTGGTGGAAGTTTCTGAAGGTGGGAATGGAGAAAATGACATTCCTATCTTCAAGAAAGGTAAGAAGCAGGGTGTGCAGAACGTCAGACTCATTAGGCTTTTCTCAGCCCATGAGAAGGTCATGAAGCAGATCACACGAAAGTTGTTGCCAAACCTATTAAGGACAAGGAGATGACTGGGAGTAGTCAGCATGGATTTATGAGGGGGGAAGTAATGCTTGACCAGTCTAATAGCCTTATACAATGAGATGGCTTGCTCAATGAATGAGCAGAGTGGTGAATGTTGTTTATCTCAGCTCTAGTGCAGCTTTTGACACTGTTTCCCATAACATCCTCATTGACTGACTGAAGGGGTCAGTGAGGTGGATCAAACTCCGGCTTTATTGCTGGGCTTGAAGGAATGTGATCAGCATGCCAAAGGTCGGGAGGAGGACAGTCATTAGGGGCATATCCAAGAGGCAGTACCTGTACCAATAAAGCTTAAAATCTTCACTAATTACCTGGATGATAGGGCAGAGATTCTCAAACCCTGAGCAGGTTAGCAGGTGGGAAGCAGTGTGCTATTCTTCAGTGGAACAACAAGGGACTAGAGAAATGGTCTGACAGGAACCTTGTGACGTTCAACAGTGAGCAGTGAAAAGTTCTGCTCCTGGGCAAGAATAACCCCATGCTAGAAAGCAGCTTTGGAGAAAGTGCCCTGGAAGGCCCTAGTGAGCACCAAGCTGACCATGAGCCAGCAATGAGTTCTTGTGACAAGGAAGGCTACCAGGATGCTGGGCTGCATTAGGAAGAGCTTTGTCAGCATATTGATGGAGAGGATCCACGCCCTTTATTTGGCATTGGTGAAAAATCTGGAGTGCTGTGTCCAGTTGTGAGCTCTCCAGTAGAAGCAAGACATGGACATACTGGCACAAAATAGTGAGACATTTGGGGATTAGAGCACCTAACATACAGCAAGAGAGCTGGAACTGTTCAGCCTGGAGAAGAAAAGCCAGGGCCTGGGGGAACAGGCAGATCTTACGAATGTGTATAAAAGTTTGCTGAGCGAGAATAAAGAAGATTAAGCCATGCTCTTTTCAGTGGTATTTAGTGAAAAGACAAAAGGCAATGGACACAGGATAATCTATTTAAACAGTTTTACTGTGAGGATGGTCAAACGCAGCAGATTGCCTGGAGAACTCGTGAGTCTCCATCTTTGAAGACATTCAAGCTCAATTTCACGAGGCCCTGGGCAACCTGCTTTAGTTGAGCCAGCTTTCACCAGTGGGTTTGGACTAGATGATTTCCAAACCTCAGCTGTTCTGACATCCTGGTTTGAAGCACTATGAAGTCAGCTGACATCTTTTACAGTGGCAGTTTTTGCTCTGCAGGGGGGTCACACCTGGAAAGGCCATCATGTCTTTCACCAATCGTTTCCAACTTGCTATTGGTTGGGATCAGTCTTGCATGCTACTGTAGCTTCAGATGGTTATCTGCATCTTACTAACTCAATGAAAGAAACCCTCAGAACTGAAACATCCATCTTAAGATATCTTTTTTTGTCCTTGATTTAAATTCTCATAATTTTTAGAAATGGAGGAAATCTACCTTAACATGCTTTTTATAAGTTTCCAGCAGATGGTGAGAGTGGGTGTGTGTTTGATAAAAAGCACATAATCTATTTGAGAACAGCGCTAAAAGAATAGTGCTGCAAACACCTAAAAAGCCTTAGGTTAAGTAATCTAACTCTTAAAATGATCATATGGGTGTTTTATTGGTTGAGGAGTTGAATGTTTAAGCTAGAAAAGTGGCATTATCATCATTAAAATTATTTTGAATTAGTGTAACAAGAAGTACCATATTGAATGGGATTTGAATATTCCATGAAGACTTGTGTTATTGAGGCAGATGTGCTAGTTATCATTCAAACACTAATAATTTGAATAAGAGAAGATTATCCATTGTCTTATTACCAATACTTTGGGCAAATGGTGTGGCACTAAAGATGCAGCTGTAATATCAGCTTAGAGCTGGGAGTGATTTGACCTTTGCTATATTAGTTATACATCTGTAATAGAAAATAGATCCATTTACACAAAGGCTAGAAAACATCTTTTTCTTCCTGATGTTACCTTAATTATCATGTTGGTCAATTTCCTTTTGATTTTTGTAGACATGAGTATCTTTCTTCACTTGCTTCAATCCACCAAGCAGCATAAAATTAGTAATGTATGTTTGCATTTACCACCCGAAATATTAGAGTTCAGAATTTGAGGCAATTAGTGGTAACTGAAGTCAGCCACATACTGCATGTTGTGGTCCATAAAACTGTTTTGTCATCTTTGTATCTGAGCTGAGATTTGCCTCCCATCATGAGCACATGGAACATATTATCCAAAAGGCCAGCAAAATCTGCCAGTGTTTCTGAGATGCAGAAGTAATATGAATTCTGTACCTCCATTCACTTCCTTGCATGCATGTGGCAGCTACCAGGTTGTACGGAAGGAGGTAGAAGTAAATTGAATTGCTGAAGAGGTAAGTTCAGTACCAGGCATAAGAGGTGGCAAATATGTGTAGTAATATATTTTGTAGTGCCCAGCACAAAAGAGAACATTTTGTTGAGTTATCCAATTTTGCCACTTATAGTTCTATCAAACTCATAATATAAAATTTGCCATTAGGATTTATAGAAGATTTCTTTCAACAGGCATTTCTTATGCTTTATAAACAGTTCATTCAGAAAAGAACATCAAGGGAGCAAGTTGTGCATGATATTTATATATCGCTTGCTGGTGGCTTAGAGTTTTGAGCTCTGTGTCTGACAAGGGATGTGATACAAGTACTATCCTCAGTGAATTACTTGAGAGAAAAAACAGAGAACACTGTGGGAGGACAGAGGGATAGAGGCTTTTCTTTTTTTTTTTTTTTTTTGCTTTAATTGGAGGGATCAGATCTTCAGCTAACCCATTAAGTCAATAAAGCTATTCTTATAAACAACAGCTGAAAATGTTGGCTTTTGCCTTAGTGATGTATCTTCCTATTCTGTAGTGAGACATGTACTAAGAAAAGGCTTGGAAAAGGTTGGCTGAGTGAGTCGACTCAAGAAATTGGAAAGCGACATGGGGAAAAAAATCCTCAAAAATAAGAATAGCAAGCCTACTCAGAAGGGCTTACACTGAACAAATTGAGCAGATGATACGAGATTGAAGAGTAGGCCTTGGCTAGAGACAAGGAAAGACTTAAAGATGATGAACTGAGCTATACCCAAAATACAAGCTAAAGTGAGTGGAAGGCTTTCTAAAGGGAACTGACATGATCAGAGTAAAGAAATTTTTTTATAGAGTAAAATCACTTTCCAATATCAGCTGCTGAGGTGTTTTTTTTTTTCCCCTCTTAAAATGTTTCGCTATGCTATGCTTATTTGCTGACTGTTACAAATTTAAGGTTGTGTTGCTTTCTACTGTGTCCCTCCATCCATCAGTCAAGCAGTAGCAGTTGTGAAACAGAAGAGAGAAAAAAAAAAAAAAGGCAGTTTCCTCTTAGACAGCAGAAGGGGCAGCAAGAGGGGCACAGAACAGATGAGAAAACAGCCAACTCATTTACAGATTTTCTCATTTGAGGTTCTTGATACAAAAACATTCCTGGTTCTGATGTGCAGACTGAGGCTTGTCTATATATTTATAAAATTAAGTGAAGTGCAAATCACACTAGAAGATTTATGCTAACGGTGTTTCTAAAACACACCAAAATGAGTAGAATGTATCACCAACTGCTTCTTGCAACTATACTTCTTCCACAGAAACATTTTTAATAGTTAAGCAAGTAAAATAAAACAATAGTCCAGTAGCTGAGCCTAAGATTTCTGGATCTAGTACTGTGCATTTCCACAGAACCCCTTCATGACCTTAATTCTTCCCCAGTTCTCACAGAGATGAAGCATCTAATTCAAAACCAGTGTTGCTGAAAACTCTTGCTTAGCTGCTTCTTAACCCTCAAGATGCCTGCATTCTAGCTTTAGAGGTTCTGTGGGTGCTTCCATTTGTGATTTTATGGTGTTCCCAAATTAATAGGACTGAGCAGCTTGTCACAGATCTTGTATTTAGATCTGGCTAGAGTATAGAAACTAGAGGGTCATCCACCTAAGATGACTGGAAGGCTCCATCTGGTTCTGCGAGTGCATCTGGTATGCAAACAGAAGAGCAAACCTCACCAAATGCAGCTGCAGCTGCTATTTTGAAATACAGAGAGAGGACATGTCCCCTTTATAGTGTAGTGCAGTGGTGGGGGCTCTTGTCAGGATGTGTGAAACACAGATTTAGTTCCCTTCTCTTCCTGTGGGAATTCAGTCTTTCATTTTCCACCTCTCAAGAGTCATTTAATCTCCTGGCTGGAGCTTATTTTGGGTGGGAACATTCTTCACCTCTTCTGCTGAAGCAGTGCTGCTGTACAGAAAAAATTCCAGAGCCACTGCCTGTGGAAACCTAACTCCCACATAGGGAATCCCATTCGTGATTCTGGAGCATACTGTGGGAAGCCAATCTCTCAGCATTAGTCACTGGGGAGGGTTGAGGGCAGTGGTGGGGGTGTGGACACATAAAAATTTTAGCTTTTTAAGTCCCATACTGGACCTGCTTTAGTTGTACTTTACCTAAAAGTCCTGTTCTGAAGATAAATAAACTGGGAGTTCAGATACTGATGTAGTGAATGCAAAACAAGTATTTTGAACAGAATATGCATGTATGGGTTTGAATTTTATGATTCATGCCACAAAATTATGAATATGCATGAAAAAGTTACTGTTCATAAGACTTGCAATACCAATGAAAAGATACATTCATTAATAAAACATTGGGAGAGGAAATCAAGTAGATTTGACATTTTTAATAGAAAATGGAAAGTTATTTTATTTTCATTTAATCAGAACATTTTAAAACAGAAGAAATTTGGATTAGGTATTGACAGAGTGTCACCTGATAAAATGTGTGGTGAAGTTTGAGCAGCAGATGTCTCACCCAGGGACGCTTCCCTGAGGAAGCAGCAGAAACCTCCTGTACACTCACTTTGCCTGGCATTCATCTCCCGACCAGCTGCCAATTTTAAACTATAGCAAGTCTCTCAGTTTATAGTCCTTTCAAGCTAAAATCTGTTACATTTGGGGAAAAATAGCAATACTTATGTAAATCAATAATTGCATTGTATGTAATACAGTAAATCCATAACATGCCTAGAGTGACACTGACAACATCATGCACGGGTATGTTATGAAGCAACATGTACAAAATGATTCATATGCATTAGACTCTGAATATGTCTTGTTCAAGCACTCATTTTGCTTGGCACAAACAGCCCTCTTTTTGCAACCCAGGAATAAATATTGCTTTGTTCCATCACTTTTTTTTTTTTTTCCTTCAATGAAAGTATTTGCTAAGGCTAAATCCTAGCTTCCATTCACATCACAGGTCTACCTTCAGTTTGAATATTCTACACAGTGATAATTACTGATGTCTGCTGTCTTTCATTCTGAACTGCAGGGCACTGGTCAAGCAGCCATGGAGAAGTTGGTGAAAATCTGGTTTCTTCGTATTAATGAGAGTCTCAAAATTAGAGGCAGATTTGAGATAATGATAGGAAAGAAAATTCTATGAAAGTACCATGTCTGTCTGTAGAACTTACTGTGTAAAGAGCCTTAAATTACCTATTCTTTTATTCAACATGTTAGTCTCCTGTTTTGTTGCCTCATTATGCTGGGTTTTGGACTTACGTGTCACAAAATGTTCCAGGGATGAGTGCAGACACAATTTTTACAGCTTGCTTTGATGTTTCTCGAGATAAATCAAATCTGAAAATATTATTGTATTATTTTAAGTGAAATCACATGAAAGATGGCAGCTTGATCATCTGAGGAACCTGAGAAAGCTGAGGGCCAAGATAGGTGCAGGTAGAGTCAATTGTTACAGATGTTCTGTGGTGTATATTCAAGCACTTCCCACTGTCAAACCAAAATAGGATTTCCAAATATTTTTTCACAGGCATGTGTGGGATTTTAGCTCTCAGTAATAAGCCTGACCTGGAGCAGATTGGAACTGGCAGTGCCAGTATGCAAGTTCTACCTTTACATATGGAAATCACCATTCCTATGGGCTCCCCAAAATAGACCTTCTAAATAAATCAAAATTAGTAATGTATCCATTTTACAAAAATTTAAGGAAACAGTGAGAGTAAGAGAGGTGTTTGGCCATACCATTTCTAAAGAAACCTCGACCCAAATACCACTTTCCTATTGGAGACTGACAAAGACAATGGGATGCCCATTTGGCTCCATTTGTAATTTGGCTCCACTTGGTAGTCTCATGCTTAATCAAATTTAGAGCCTGGGCTCTGGTTTCTACTTCCAAATTTCTGGATAACTCGCATTTTCCCTTTCATTTTATTTGAAGTATAAGAAAGATGTCTGCCAATTGCGGAATCGTGAGGGAGCTTGACTCTCAACCACTCCTAAAACTTTTGGTTGTCCAGCTTTGAAGCCTGGAAATACCGCTGTCTTTTGTTGGTTAAATGTTGAGTTAGATCCCCTCTAAATTTAGCCTCATGGCTTTCCAGAGGAAGCAAAACACTTCTACTGAAGAGCAAAATTCACATCTTATTTTCTTTCCACATTCACTTAGCAGAACATATAGCCTTACTGGACCCTTTCTATTTATAGTCATGTTCTCTGCATTTAGAACCTGTTTTCCAAATACCACTTTTACACCTTTTATTGTCATTATAATAGTTTTTATTTTCAATTAAGATTATTAATTTCAATGTGCTAAAGAAAAAATGGCATATTCATGGCAAAACTCTAACTTTTATGATGAAACATGTTAGTAAGCAAATGCAAGAATGGCATCAGCAACCTTTTTAAATATTGATTATAGTTAACATTTTAAAGTCACTTTGTGCTCTTAATTCCCATTGTTACAAAATCTCAGATTACTGCCTAGGAAATTTTTATCCTCCATCCAATAACTGCAAAAATGAGAAGACTGTTTTGCTACAGCTGTGGCAATTTCTTGTCCAGCAGAGCCATGTGGCTGTGATGAATGTGGCTTGCTTGACTTAATTGCAGTGTTAATATTTTTTTGTGCAAGGCATTTCGCATCTATTTTCGTTTTTTTAAACTTCAATCTGCACTGATGAAGTGGAGCAGAATCAAGATAGGTTTGAACTGTGCTTCTTTCTTCAATGAGTTTCATCCTTTTTCTTGATGAAGTCTTAGAAATGCTAAGGAAATTATATCTAGGAATTTTCTAGCTGGACCCCTGCCCTTAACTACTTGTAACAAAGCAGTACTGACACATCTCCTGTTTTACTGGACATATTTGAGAGGTAATGCTGAAGTAAGTTTGGTCGCATTTTGATAATATAGGTGTCTCTGATTCCTGCCATGTTGTTTTAAGTGTGGAATTTGTTACAGTTACGGCGTAGTTATGATTGATGATGTCTTAGTGATAGGTACAGACAGTGTTCATGTTGTCTTTGTTAAATCTAACTTTTCCTATCTGTAACCATAGGGTTTTGCTCATTAACATGACTTAACTTGTCTTACTGGACAATTTTTTTCCTCTCAGAGGTAAGAAAGGAATATTTGTCTTCTCAAGGACTATGACATGTAGCCTTCCATTAGGCTTCACCTTGTTTCATCCTCAGCATATGAAATTATTTAGAATAGAAATATTAAGTGTATGGTATTCACCTTCTACTTCTATATTTCACCCAAAGAAAGTTTTTAGCTAGAAAATGACAAACTTGTCCCTTTGACTAGTATTTCTTGAATCATTGTCTGGGCAAGAGATAATTCCAGTGGGTGTGCCCAGTGACCCAGAGTCCTCGACAAATGGCCATAGTTCACATATGATGATTTTAGTACACTGTACTCACTGTGCAAACATTATAGGAAAATTTCTGCATTGACAAGGAGATTGCTTTGCCATTACCATTCACATACAACCCATTTGTGCAGCACTTCGGTGGTAGATCTTCCACATCCAATATGCAGTAAGATGCAGCCTCATTGCACAGCAACTGTCTAACATATAAACATATATTTCTGGCCAGAAAAGCTTAGAAGAAACTACAGGAGCTTGGGTATATTTTGCAAGATATTTAGATGTACACATTTCCTTTTTATTTCATTATTATGGTCTCTCTACTTTCTGATTTTCTGACCACTAAGGACACCTCTAATGGGGTTTGCCACTTAAGTATGTGAGTTATAACTGGGCTTCTTTTTTAACTAATTAAGTCAAACTTATGTCTTTCCATAGCTCCTTGGAGTCTTAATGTAAATATAACTTGCTTTATTTAATTTGTCAACATAATTTTTATATGTATGGGAACATTATGAGGGAATTTGGAATCTGTGAACCCAATGTTACTGCTGAGACTGAGGACTATAAATGTTCTACAAAGGTTTTTTTCTCCTACCTGAATCACTTAAAGTGGATTAAAGGCTGAATTATGTCCTTCCCACTCCTGCTCTGCTTTGAAATAACAGTGGGAAAATGTTCTGGTTTGTAGTTTTCTATCACTTTTTCTCTAATTACTTGTTTCACACATGAAAATATGTTTGCTGCTTTTATTTGCCCTGGAGTCTGCCTTTTAATGCGTTTATCTATTGAGATTATTTATTTTTACACATCACTACAGAAGAGTCACTCTGAGTGTCATATTTTGTAATATCAAAAATTTGTATGCTTTGAGAATCCAATATCTTCACATCAACAAGTAATTTATTTCAGTAGGGACAGAGCAACCAAACGTATCTCATTTTCTATGTTTGCATTTTGATATACTGATACGTATTAAAAGTACATGGTAGCTCTGAGCATGAGTGAATGACTTACATATGTCTATTTATATTCCATTTCTGACCAAAGAATAGAAGGCTAACTTCTTCAAATTAGATGTAACCTATTAAATACGATTATCATGAACATTTTTTCTAGTGAGAGTTAAAAATCATTTGACTTAAAGCTTTTTTCCATTGTCTGTACTTTATTCCTCAGGATATAAATCTATTTTGTAATTACTCCCTTCTTATCTCAGAAACTTTGCCTGACACACCATTCCATATGTTTATGATTCTCTGAATGAAAAAGTGTTCCCTGACAACCATTCAGACTTTTTTCCTTTAATTTCCATTTATGCCTTATTGTCTTATAATGTTCAGCTGAAAATATATGTTGCAATATTGTGTGACATTATCTGTATTACTTAAGATTTTATATAACCATACATCAATGAAACATCAGATAAATCTCATGCTTCTCCTTTTTTTCCTACATCTTTCCTTCCAGAGCCGTATAGGTAGTAGATTCAATTTAGTCTCTATGACAAGTTGACTTTAAGCATTTCTTAAAAATCTAGAATAGAACACATCTGCAATTTTGAGTCACTTTGAAAAGTGAACTGTATATATATAGCTTGTGAAGTCTCTTCTGTAATCAGAAAAAATAGGAAAAGTTGTTAAATATTTGCACTAAACACTATGCAGTATTGTTTACAGAACTTCACAGACTTACTAGCGTTTGCAAATTGAGGGAATAATCCAGCAGCACACTGAATAAGAGCTTCAGGACTGGAACAGTATATAATGCTACCTGACCAATTTGCTGGACTTCCTAATAAATAACTAAGTTACACAAGAAAGGTATTCAGATGATTTGTAATCCTGCAGTAATGGCTTCTAAATAGTTAAGATTACACTGAGAGATGAGAACCTTTTTCCCCTATATGCCACATACCAGCAGGGGACAAAATCAATCTTGTGAAGGCTCTGATTACTTGTGCTGCAAGTTTCTTGTCAGCAGATTCAAAATGTGCAGTGGAATGAATCTTCTGCAAGGTAGACATGCTGTCTATCAGCTGGGCATCTTTCCTCCCCTCTCTCCCTCCACCTTAACTTCCCGTGGAATATGTGGTTATGATAAATTAGAAGAAGAAGAGAAAATACAAGATGCTAGTGCAACCATTTTAATCCTCTACTGTCAATGCAGAGGAAAGGTGACACCAATTTTTGTATCTACCACCTGAAAAATGTGCCCTTGAAGTGAGAATTTGAGAAAGTTCAGAAAGAAATGAAGGAATTGCTTTTGTTTAAAATATAATGCTCCCTGTGTGTACAGAAAAACATTGTGTTTAAAGGACAGGGTTTAAATCCATTAAGGACTGTGATTTAATCTGAAAAAGGTACAATGAATAAAATTCAAGATAAAGCACAGCTTTTATTAGAAAGGTTCTGGTAAAAATCTAGTAGGATAGATACAAGCATTGTGGGAGGTTGAAAATCCAAATCATGATCTGCACAGAATGTCAGACTTTTCCTTTATAGTAGTCCAAACCAAATCCATTTCTGGTCTTCGACAAGCTTTTGGGATTCTGTAGTAAAGACTTTGGGCAAGTTACACTTGAATTCTGATGACAAGAACTTTAAGAATATAATTTATGTTTTCCAATGAAATTAAAGTTACTTACAGCAAGCTAAGAATGAAATTCAGTGTTTTGGAAAACAAAATGTATCATGTATTTTAACCATATTTTCTCTCAGCACTCTAGAAAAGGAACTTGTAATGTCTTCCTGCTTTGGTGAGGAGAAGTATCAGTTTTACTGCTTAGAGCTCTAAAAGCAAAATCCCATTTACAACACACGGAATTATTGCTTCTTTCCCCCTGTATGCTTTGGTGGCCTAGGAAAGGAATTATAGGTTCCAAATAAGTATTCCCAGAGAAATGCATCCTGAAGAAATTGAAAAGAAAGATTGCAAATTTGGGAACTAAAAATTCTTAAAATTCTACTACAAATGCAGCATCTAACATCTTGCAGTCTATGAAAGCATGATTTAATTCAGTCTTCCAATAATCACCACTAGACAGACATGTGGGTTGGTGAAGAACTCTCATCTTGCAGATGGAGAACTATCCTGCAGAGAACTGCACAGAGGAGATGGTCTGGCAAAGGTTACAGTATATGATCTTAATCTTGTTTTCTGCTTCCAAATTCTAACCATTCAGCCATTTTGTCTCCTAAGACTCTTGCCTCCAATGTTATTCAAGTTTATGAGCTAAAATTGCCAATTTTATAACCAGAGGCCTGAAATTCTCTTTGAAGGCAAAAAGCCAGGAAATGTTTCATTTTAACAGGAATTTGGCTGAGAATTTTATCAGTTGTCAGATTAGTTGATATTTAGTTTTGCTTGGTAATCAAATTTCCGAAGACCTAAATTGCTCCCAACACTCAATGCTCACACTGTTCCTCACAATGGCAGCGATATAGCACTGCCTGCAGAAGTAGACACTCACTCTGCAGAAAAATTAATGATCTTCAGAGATCTGCATTTGCAACTTCAACTCCTTTTCTGCAGGAAACCTCACAGAAGGTGGAAACAGACTGATGTAATCTTCAGAGGGCTTTGAATTGGCTATTTCATCAATCCTCCAGATAATGGTTGTGTGCTTGGAAGAGGAAGTGAGAATTACTATACTTTTTCATCTATTCTCCTGATGCTTGGGACAGAGCAATATAGATGCCATTGATTTCAGGTGGAAAAGGTGATCTCAATGTGGTTGAGTCACCAGCAGCAATATAAATCAGCTGTTTCCCATGCTGTCAAGGGCTGTCCCCATACTCGTCTGAATCAATCTTAAGTAAAAAATGGTATTCTGGGAATTACAGTTTATTTAAACAGGCAGTAATTTGCAATGAAATTGCCATCATAGCAGATATGATATGCCTATGAGACAGTTTTCTTTCTCAGATCTTCCTCTAGCCTTTTCCTCAACTTTGGACACATTGGAGTTGAGATCAGACATTGCTGTTTCAAGCACTGCCCCTTATATGAAAGGGTGAAAAGTAGCCAGTCACTAAATAGGGTATCATTTTGTGCAGGAAAGTGCAGTCTTGATAAGATGCTCTGTGGGCTTTAAGTTCAAGACCATGGCTGAAGACCTGGGAGATATTAAGGGAGTGTAATTACAATCACCTTCAGCTATATCTACTCTCACCAAGGTCCTGTAGCAGAGCCTAGGTGGGCAAACAATGGAGAAGTAAAGGCACCAGGCTTTCCCCAGGAATGAAGAGTTGGCATTCAGGAGCCTGAGCACAAATGAATTTTGTAGCAGTGCTGCTTAGAAAGAAATTGACCCTACACATTTTAGGGAACAACTCAGAATAATCCTCTTTACACTGCCAAATTTAGATAAATAAATAAATAAAAATGAAGACACAGTATAGATTACAGTAAAGGGAAATTCAAAGTTGGCTACTGCATTTGAATTGCAAAGTAGCAATCAATTAGTTTATCATTAATCAGATAATTTTGGGGTTCGTGAATAATATGAAATGAAAAGAAGAAATAACTGCCAGGATAATTTTCAGGAATCATCTCTCAGCTTTATAAACTAATCCTCCTCTAATGGCCCTTTTTAATGTAATTTATAGGTTCATCATTACCCTTTTTGTATTAGTAATTATTTCTAAAATACCAAAGAACCATCTTTTTTTCAAGGTCCTTCTATGTGCCTGATTTACAGCTAGGCTCGTGTTGGACTCTGTCTTTCTGAGGTTTGACATTTCAAAATATTTATAGCTCTTTTACATTAATGCCTTTCTCATGAATCTGAAGGTGACCGTTATTTCTTTCATCTCGTTGTAATTAAATGGATCAACTATAGCTTTACTATTTTCACTATTTATCTGTGCAGCATGTTAAAACATTCAGATTAGCAAGTGATATCGAACATTATGTGAATTATAACAAACAAATATTTCCTAAAACATAGGTTACACTTGATGCATTGGCTAAGAAATTGTTCCAAGTGAAAGCACAAAATCTTTAATATTTTATTGATCAGATCTAAACCTTCTGCCCAAAGTGGCAATTAAATTTCAATTAAACTGACTGAAAGCATCATATTAAATTTCAGCACTTTACGAGCTATCAGATAATGCTGCAGGACAAATCTTTAGTATGATCACACTCTTTTCAAATTATATTATCCTGTTCATTCACAATAAAAGTGACAGGTTTAGGTATACTTTCAATATTTCTTGAATATAAACCCTCTAATGAACACATTTTATTGCCTTTAAATCAATTATTATTGGATATTTTAATAAAGTGAATTGAGCACTTTGTTTTACACACTGCTTAGAAGTTATTATATTTTGCAGTCAGCATAGCAAAGAACAGTAACAGTATGACAGAAATATCCAAATACCTAACCTTATGCTATGAAGTAAATCAGCTATTTACAGTTATGAATATACTACATTCCATTTCACAACAGCTACTAATACAACATGTCAATTAATAACTGATTAAATCTTCAGGCTTTGAGTCTCACTTCTTCCAGCACTGATTCAATAAAAGAGATAAGCTCAAGATAAAATCAAAATTGCAAGAAGACCCTGAAAGTGCTTTTAAAGACTCATATGAGGACCTCAATATTTTACTGCTACCTTTGTTCCAGTGGCTCTGTGTGTGTGTTGATGCTTAGGTTGTCCAAAACACAGCTGGTTGTGGATAAATTTATTTAACTCAGAGGACATTATCACTCAGTCTCCTTGTAAGTTACACACATGCACATATTTGAGAATAAATAACAACATCCACTGGATTTTTATAATGAAATATGCTTTAGGCATAAGGCAAATCTAACAAACTGAGAGTAGTCAAATTCATTTCACTTCACAGGTGTTTGGGCATGTTGAACTGCACAGAAATCTATATTCTATACTGATGTTAAAAAGTTATTGTGTTGTTATGGATGCTTACCTGAAAATAATTGTCCACAGAATTACTAGATAAACTCCCAAGTGGACTTTTACAATCATGTTTAGTCATTATGTGAGGGAGTACCTATAACCTCTGCAAATTCTCTCCTAATGCAGATGCTGATGTCAAAGGTAAGAAAGATGGGTAACATTGTTTTGGAACAAGGCTTCCTGTGGATTCATCATCTACCAGTAAGCAATGTCTTATATAGCCTTTTAATACCTTAAATATAATTGTCCTCTAGTTCAGGCTTCAGGAAGAGCAGCATAAAAGGCTAGAAGAAATGTTCCCAGTAGAGTCCAGTTGCCCCTTGTTACAAACAAGTCTGCCTCCTCTAATAGTCAGATGCCTTGACATTCTCTTTCCCTTTTCATATCATGCCATTTTTTCAAGGAGATTGAAATATAGTGTTCTGTAGCATTTGGAGAGAAAGAAAAAATCAATAGAGGTAAATACAGAGGGGCAGGAGGAGCACTTTCCTTTAGAGGAACATATTTTTTGTACTTGAAGTATAGAGTTAAAAATCTGAGGCATGTAATTTACTGACACATAGCAACACAATATTCCACAGATTGCATTATTTCATATGAATGTTTTGTTTATTTTTATAAGTAAACACTTCTTTTTTGTTCAGCTATCCTCCTCCCCTGGGAGCAGAGTGAAGAATTAAGTTTATAAGGAAAGAGGATAAAGAGGCTTTTTCAGTATGACAAAACCACAGAAAGCATTCTTTCGAATCCACTGCTCTTTCTTTATTTTTCAATACAAGAGAAGTCCTGCAGAGGGTCAAACAGTGCTTAAGTAGCTAAGTAAAGGAATTGCCCTCCAGAGCAGGTGTTCGTGCTGTCTCAGCAGGCAGGGAGAGTATATGTTGCATCAAACGCAGTTTGCTCAGCATGTGTTCACACCTCCCCTGACCCCAACACTTCCTGGCTTTGCTACCATGAAAGTCTCATGAGAGAGGAGGTGTGTTTGAAAGAAGTGTGGGTGGATCATTTCGGCAATGAGAGGCTTTTGGCTGCACAAACAAGTGAACAGCAGCTATTTTTTAAAAACCTGGATCTTCTCCTGCCCTCATTTAAGAGAGGTCCCAATCCAGCTCCCAGCAATGCAGCTAGCAGAGCTGACTGCATGCAGTAAGCATGCTGCTGGAGTCACATCACGCCCTGACAGTTCCCAAGCTGCTTCCCCGTGTTGGCCTGATCAGGAGACTTGGCAGTATTTCTGAAGTCTTAATCCTCCTAAACAGCATCTCTCCTTCTAGGAACAGGTCAGGAGCCACACATGTTCATTGAAAGGCATTCAGACTGTATCAGAGAAAGTCAATAGATCCACACAGGACACTATTCAAAGTGATTTGGTTAATCACCTATGGGGTAATAAGCTGGAAATCAGCCTAAGTTTGGATCACTTGTGCCTGATCAATCTATCTGTTGTGGCTGAAGGGATGTTTTCCCCTGATTCAGCAGCCTTCTTTCATGGACCAACCTACTCCATGTGGATCAGGTGTTTGGTACAGCAAGGATAGGGAATAGTGGAGGTTATATTGAAAGGGAAAAGTCTTTTTCTCTCATGCTACCTGAGTCTTGACTATTTTTCAAAGAGCAGGATCAGACTTAACACGAGGAAAAGTTATGTAAATATTGGATAGCTTCTAAATATATTAATCTCTAGACATGGTCCTAAGAATATTTTTAGTTCTTTTATTGTAGCTATTAGATCATTTTTATAATTGAATTTTATGTGACTGCAGTGCTGCTAATTTTATGTGGTAATGGGGAGACGGAGTTGGCCAGGAGGATAAATGGCAAAAGCTTGCCTTGATTTGAAGGTAGTTTGCATTTTTTTCAGTCCATGTGATTAGTGTGGCTTTGTTGTCCAAGAAAATTGTTTTGATTCTATCATAATAATAAACTTTTACAGATTCTTCAAATACATTTGAAACTGCCACTGAATCAAAAAAGCTGAACCAAAGCCATCTCTACTGGTATTATTCTTACTCATATCTGGTGTTATGCTGGATTTATTCGTACTGCCAACAGAATAAACTCTATTAATTTTGGTCAGCTGTATACATGTGAATTTACATTTCTTCTCCAACATTCATGAAAACGACTGTCCTGCCACCATGGAATGTAGAAAACAATCTATCAGGCATTCAATAAACTGCAGAATATATATGTGGTTCAACCTATCTAAAATGAAATGCAGCACTAGCAATATGGAGAGCCCCAGCAAGGCTAGCAATAAAAGTAGATATACAGTAGCTGACATCAAATTGTTTCAAGCTTAATTCCAGAAAAGTAATAAGGTCAGGAAAAGAAACACTCAGTGATGCACAGATTGATGCCATTAGATAGAAACTATGCATTGGCATGAAGCAGACACTTTTCTTTCTTGGTCTCATGGACAGAGCACAAAGATATTCAGCATAATCCCCACAGATTTATAACCACAAGAGTGGACTAAGTTTAGCAGACTGCGGTCAAGAACAGTACTAAAACTAAGCTGTACACACATTTATTAACATCACCACAGGGTATTATATCACTCTCATTTTCCAAAGTGAACATAATGTATATTCTCACCAACACACAAAAGGGGCTGTTGACAGACTATGGAGAGCTGTTAATTTCTGAGAGGAGGATGTTTAAAAGTATCTCTTATTGTAGCTTTGGGGTTTTTTTCTATATATCTACCTATAGGATGAAAGCAATGCATAAAATAACTGAAGGTTAGTTCTTTTGGAGATCAAATGTATTTTCATTTTTAAATACTTGAAGAGTTTTTTGCTCATGAGCATTATGTGTCAAATTTTGGATATCACTCAAAAGAAAACACCATCTTGTATCACCATTAGCAGAAATTGTAACACTTTTTGGTTTGGCCCAATCAAAAATGAGCATCAAAAATTGATGGAAAAGCGCTTCCCATAGTTTGGCAGCTCTGGATCCTTTTGACCTCTGCTTTGCCACCAGGAGAGGTAGAGCATGGTTCTGGGGTGAGCCAGGTGCAATCTTGAGGTTCATGTCACTATAAGCAGGAAAAACAAATCCATACAGCTTGTAATGGAATATCACATCTCAAGGCTCCCTAAAAGTACATTCTTTTCAATTTAAGAAATATCTTTGCTTTGAAAGGTTCTGTACTGACTGCTCTTCTGACTACCAGAGTTAAAGGCTGGTATAACAATAGCGATTTTACTTGAACTATTTACAATTTTCAGATGAGAAAATACAGTCATTTAAGACATACAGGATATTTTAAGATAAGAGATGAAACACTTTTGCAATAAAAAAATACATCCTTGTTTACAAAAATACAATATTTGATGAAATCTGTATTTTTCTCACATAGTTAAATGATTAGTTATAAATTAACATCCTTGTTATTAATAGCTACATCTTATAGCCATTTTTGGAGGGGGGAACATTATATTTTCCTCTATTTATATCCCATGTGTCTGTCCTCTGTCATTCTGTTTCTCTTTAATCTTGTTTGAGTATACGGCTCACTCGTCCTTATTTTATTGACTCAATCACAGGCGCACTGTCACTTTTTATAAAACGGTCACTGCAGAATCACATCAAGCAAATTCTTGATTCTGCAGTCAGTAATTTAGTGCCTTTATGGAATTGCAATTTCAGGGCTCACTGCTTGTTTTTCTAAAATGTACTTTAGGAATTAGTTACTCCAGCCACAAATCAGTTGAATTTATGCACAGTTGTAATACAGTTTATGGCCTCATGGTACATTGCTTCAAAAACAGCAGATGTGAAATTATGATAAATATAATGAGTGTTTTTTTGCCTGATCTACTGAAGTAGAGAAGGATCTGGAGCGTGTTTACCTATCCCATACAGTACATTTAATGTCTTAGTCAGGACTCCTGACAAAGGCTGATTAATGTCCTCATCTCTTTTATTAAAGATAAGAGTAGCACTGCAGTCAGGAGATAGAAAGCACACCATAAATCTTCGTAAAATGAGCAGTCAAATAATCACTCATCAGAAATAAAATCTACATACATTAACACTAACACTCAGCCTACCATGCAGGTGGCCATAAAAAAAAAAAAAAAAAAAAAAAAAAAAACAAAACAAAAAAAAAAAAACAAAAAAAAAAAAGAAAGAAAAAGAAAAAGATAGAATAGACAGATTTCCAGAAGTTTTAATTTCAACTAGTTCTTTCAGTTTAATGTTACAGTTCCCGTAACCTGGATGCAAAAGCTGGCATTTAAAAGCACATGTGAAAGGACCAGATGCCTCGTCATTACATTAAGAGCATGAAGCAGGCAACAATTAAGCGATTCACTGGAAAGACATAATGCTGATCTATGCTAGCAATTAATCACAGAATACATTAGACAATGATGGGTGACCTACAAATTTTTGACAAAATAATTTTTCATCATGTTGGCGATTTCTTAGCCTAATATGCCTGCAAGGCACAGAGTCCAAACCTGTCATTTATTCCATCTCTCCTTGACAGGCGGCAACCTGTCTTCCAGACAAAATGAACATTATCTGTGCTCACTAGACATTTAGTGCAGGGCTTAGCTTATGACTAATGATAATAGGCAGACAGAAATGTTAGAGTCTGGAATAATGTTCTCTTTGTTAAAGAAATTTCTTGAGGTAGAATTTTTTTTCCCCAAGACACATAAAGATAAAAACTGTTTTTATCTGATTTTTAAAGCAACTTTAAAAAACAACATTTCATTTTCTCCAAAATAAACAGAAAAAGAGCATGTCTTTTTATTATTATTTTTAACTTTCATCCCATAAGCATTCAGGCAATAAATTGTTCACACAATGGGGATGTGAAGCAGGAATTTCAACAGATAGAGGATTAGTAAACAGCCTATTAGACACTGGCTTTCATTAACTAATTTTTGTCAGTTTTATATAAATTAAATAGAAGAAAATAATTCATTGTTACTTGATAAAAATGTAACTAAAGACACTACACATTATTTTTCAATATCTTTAGATGAGAACGGAGCCTAAATCTAATGTAAGATATTCTAGAAATGTACAACACTGAAAATTAATGGTTTATCCACATTGAATTTTAGTCCTCATTAATATACCATCATTGTACACTTTGAGATAGCTATCCATTGGGAGAATAAAATGTAAAACAATTCACTATTTTTAGTCTTACAGTCCATAAATAGGACCCAAGTGCCAGTAGCAAAGGAGACAGCAAACATACCATAGACTGTTTTTTGTCTGTAGGGTGAAGTTTCAGAAGCAAAGTCTTGATTGAGCACTTATTCAGTTTTCATCACACAAAGACTCCAGTCATGACATTTTGTGCTGGGTTCTGTGCAAACACATGCTACAACACAATCAACATCCCAGAGGATTTGGTTGAATGAACTAATCTTTTGCACCTTAAATTCAAGTTGGGCACACATCTGAGATTTTATTAGATTCCCACTGAAGTCTCTGGCAATCTTTACACTGTGACTGGATAAAACCATCTGAAAGGACAGTTTTTTACAGCCAGTGGAGTTGAAAAATATAGTTGGTTATAGTGTCATGAGACTGATGGTCAGTTTAAAGAATATGCCATTGTAAACAATTCCTTCTATAAAAACTAAATTTGTATAAAGTGTGATTTCAACTTTAACCAGAAATGCATCCTCTTAAAAAACTCTTTAGGTTGTTTTATCTGATAAATGAATTTGCAAAGGTACATTTATGAATTCTGCAAAATAGAAGTTGTCTCCACATTGAACTTCACTATTGAGCAGTAAACAACCCTGCACAAATATGTTTTGCACTGACTTTTTTTTTTTTTTTTTAATTTCAGAAGGAAAGGATCTACAACAGGACAAAACTTGTTCTGTTCCATATATTGTGTTCATTATTCTGACACTCTGAAGAGTGACATAGAAGTAGTTAAGGACTACTTATATTTTGGTTACTAATTTGGCTTTGACTGGAATTGCTGTCAATTTTGTAGATTGTTACTCAAATGGCAATAAGTTATACTAATTACATGATGTCTGAAAATTCAGTGAATGAAGTGAGTTTCTTTTCATACTTTTAAATCAAATTAGAGGAAATGTGCAAGGTACCTCACAATCTTCAAAACCCCCATGTTTTCTCAGCATCCATTTCCTGCCTTCTAATATTCTTATGAAATCACAGTCTTTTTCCCATTATACGATCTAGCAAAATTTATTTATATTGTTTCATCAGTTGCTCTACAAAGAAGAGAAAGGAATAACCAAAAAGTATCTCAAAATCATTGCAGTATTTATAATTTATTTTTTTTTATCACTTTGAGGCCAGTGAGATATTTTCTTTTTGTTAATGCAAAGCTGATCCAAATTGTTGTCTGTCTCATGATGGAAAACAAGGGAAACCGTGTTGAGTAT
Source organism: Margarornis squamiger (assembly GCA_035222235.1). NCBI lineage: Eukaryota > Metazoa > Chordata > Aves > Passeriformes > Furnariidae > Margarornis > Margarornis squamiger. Next base: position 33,182,054 of record JAWWTY010000156.1, read on the forward strand.
TACTATCTAACAAGCTGAAACCAAAATCTTCATTGGAGTCTGTCATTAAGGGGCTATCAACACAAAACTATATTTCATAAAGCTGATCTTGTTGCCTTCATCAGTGCTGGTGAATCTGTGTTGTGAGCTGGCTAGTCAGTTTTGTGCTTCCCCTAAAATACATTGATATTTTATGTCATTATGGCCCTTTAAATTTACTCTAGGGAGAAGGAAGAGGGGACCCTTGTTCAAATACAAATTTTATTGACATAATTATGTAAGAATCAGAAAACTGACAAATCTTATCCACAGCTGCCACAACTTAAACAGTTTAGGTGTTTATGCTGTTGTAAGTACTAAACCTGTTCACTAAAGCAATAAAGAGGTATAGGGTTTAAAGAAATGGAGTGATCAACTTTTAAGTCACTTTTAGTCAAATAAAAAATACCTTTGAAAGTTCATCTCTTTGAGTGGGAACCCATGACGCAAGGCTTTAGAGACAGTTATTTCCAAGCAAAGGGCTAAATTTTGACCTTGTAGGAGTCGGTATAGAAGCATCTTCCTTTTTTTTTTTTTTTTTTTTTTTTGTGTGGGAGTAACTTTTTCTTTATGATAATTTTAAACATCCTGTTTTCTTTTGCAGCAATTATAAAAATTTCCAGCAACATTTTTGTCTCCTTTCACTACAACCATTTTGAAAGGTGGAATCATTACTTGACTCTGAATTTCCTAACTACCTCTGCTTCAAAGTCAAAGTTCTCATTACTTTTGTGGAGCTAGAATCTCAACCTTTTAAAGCTGAGTAAAGCTATAGCTCCCTCTAAAAAGTTCACATTCAGGAAAATAAAGTTTAGCCCTGAGGACTGAGATGGTGATTCTAGATTCTGATCTCTTCTTTGGTACCTCTTGATCCAACCATCTATGTGTCTATCTGTCTGTCTCTCTCTCATCTGTAATGCTCAAGTCTTATAGATCATAGTTAGATGTATCTTGTTCAGACACTTCTTCATCCCCATTCAGTTTTCACTTGGACACCAAAGAGCAATCCCACTCCTTGCTTACTGAAATGACCTGCTCTCTGGATGACAGCCCAAAGGCAGCATGCTTGCCAGTTGACAGTGCCCATTATGGTTGTTGATATGATTGTCTCAATATCTTTATGTGATTCTGTGATACCTACCTCACTGGCTTCCATGCAGTATGAATGCTTAAAGTAATCCACTACCTGAACTGACTCAAAAGCTCAGCATATTCTGGATATGTGCTTTCAGGCCAATCATAATGCTACCATGTGAATGCTCAAGTTTCTGCTAGCTTTCAGAGGTTAATATGGATTCATTTCTCATATAATTACAAAAACTTCTTTGAGAGAAGAAGTGGTGATACAATCTTACCAGCTTTGTGTATTCTGATTATCTGAAAATGAAGTAAAAAACTAAATATTAATGTTGAATGCAGATAGAAAGAAACAAAAACTTAATTTGGTATTACTTTTCCTGCTTTTACATCAACACAAAGTAAATGCAATTTATAACCAAGAGAGAAAAATGACTTTTACCCTTCTTAACTACTGCACTGAGGTAGAATTTTAAGTACTTGGGAATTTTCAGAAAATTCAAGTAAGTTGTTAGTAACTGAAGATAATGCTACAAGCCTCATTCTCAGCTTGCCAAGATTGCTATAGGAAAAAAATAGTTACTATCTATCCAGGATATTAAACCAAATAGCCTGGTCCCTGTCTAAGTTCTTCTGGTTGAGATTTTTCAGAGGAACTGAAAATTGTTTAGCAAAAAAAGTTAAAGCATACTGAATTTCAGTGGGATTTTGATACTTCGTTCCATCTCTGACTGTATCACCCATAGATCAAAATTGCTGTTGAAGTTCTAGCTAGAAACCAGGAAGCCACTGTAGCTCAGAGAAAATTAGGCAAAGGGTTTTTCTCGAAGGTATTCCAGGTGGAAGCCACAATCTTTTGTGGGATGCTATTTCAAGTTAAGGTAAAGAGCAACTTGATACACACTAGAGAAACCAGCCAAAACACGGAGTGAGTAACCATCTACCATACCAGGAAGAAACGGGTGTCAATGCTCAGATAAGGTAAAGGGAAAGAAATAAAGATTACCTGGACAAGGATATTTGACTATAGATCAGCTACCAAGAATCCAACAATTCTGTCCCCATGTGAACTGACAAATAGGTGGTTATTCTCACTATAAAATTTTCATTACTTCCGCATTTGGTTGGTCTTGTCTCAGTCTCTTTCTCCTGAATACTCCAACCAGCTCTTATTCATGCCTTCACCCTTTAGAAAAGCTGCTTGCCCATTCAGTAGCCCTAGCAAGGTCAGGTGCAGTAGAGCATGGGGCCATCACCAGGCTGAAATTTCAGCTGTTTGTGTTTCCTAGCAAGATAGTAAACAAAATGAGAGCACTTGGAAGTCTATATGATGAGCCTTGAGGGGGAAAAAATTAGATCCCTTCATCAGGCTCCACTACATGCTCCAACATATGCTCAGTGAGAAAGAAATGGAGTCATGTCACAGACACTAAGACTATTTCTGTGAGATCTCTAAAAAAGAGAGAAAAAAATCTCATTACCGATGTGTCAAAAGCAGATGAGAGATAGAACAGAGCTGGCATGGATGCACCCAAAGTCCCACTGTTGAGACCACCACTATATGGCTTTTTGGTGTAGTTATTCTCAAAAGGAAGAAGAAGGTATTTTTTACAAATTGGAAAATATGTAGGGTAACACTGTTTGGGTTATCATTATTTGTATATTGTTGGAAGAAAAATTGCATCCTTTTCATGAAGGAAGGTTTTGTTAATTCTGTGTTTTCATAAGTGTCTTGACTTACCATATTTTCTTGCTTTTGCCTTTATATTCATCTAACTTAGGTTAAAAAATGAAAACAATACAGATGAAAATGTAAAGATTATTTAAGGGACCAGAGAGAGTTCTGTGAAGAACAATGAATGTATAAATTCAGGCAGAAGCTACAAGCCTGTTCAGAGCATATGCAAAAATTATATGTGCTTGTTATCACACTGGTGGAAGAGCAAATCAAGGACATCTTGTAGACTACAAAATAGCTGCAATGGCTGTAGGCCAATCATGTCATAAACATGAACTTATAGAACCTGAACTGTCATTTATTTTATGTCAGTTCAAGTTCTTAACTTATTTATTTTCCAGGCACAACTACAATGGAAACAATAAAAGGAAGACTCAACTAGCAGAGGTCTCACCTCTATTTTGTATAATTTGCTGCTTAAAAGCTTACAGAGTAAAACATGTAAATATATGCAGACCTGAGAGTAAGACCTCAGTAAGGAAATTACAGAGTATGGCTGAGGAAACTATGGGCCATAAACAAGAAAAGCACTATGGCTACTAAGCACCTAGAAACCTGCTATAAATTTGTGCAAGGTTCTGCTTCAGTGGATTTAATATTCTGGAAGAGGCTGGCTTTTGGCTACATGCAGCGGGGAATTTACTGGGGCAGGAGATCACAAGGATTCCTCTTGTACCCAGCCCAGCTGCAGCTCTTGGTGCTATGAATGGGGGAATGTGTCAGGGGTATTACCCAGCCTAGCACGCACGTTTTCCTTTAGAACAGCACGGTTTGAGGAAAGAGCTACTGCAAATCTCTACAATGTTGCTGCTTGTGAGATTCCTACTTCAGTGTTTCCAGTGTTGAAAAATTTCAGATAAGAGATGCAATCTTTTCAAGTCAGATCCTCTGTTGATGGAAATTAGCCAGGTCCACCAGAATCAATTAAGGTACCTCAATTCTAAACTGTTCCCTAGCTTGGAGGTGTTTACCACACCTTTCTTTTGAGGTTCTGAATATTTTAATTTAATTTCTTAGTTAACTCTTCTCATTAAAGGAGTCTAGACCAGGAAAGAGTGTTGTATGCTGTGTGTTTCTTGGAGATTTGTAGCTGTTTTCTGAAGCATAGAGAATGAAAGGCAAAGAACATTAAATGTCAAACTAAACATATAGGATGAAAGTAGAGAAGTAGAGGGTCAGATGTTTGAATGAGGTTGGAACCTATTCAAACAGCCACATAAAGTGGCCAGATTTTCAAATTCACAGAGAAGGCAGTGGGAAGGAAATACTTTTAAAATGCATGACTTGTTTCAATCAAATTTGGAGTCAGAGAAATTAGGAAAGCTCTCTCTAGTCTACATCTGGATATAAACAGGAATAAATTCCTTTCCACCTTCAATATTAGTGCTTTTCTGGAATAATGCTGTTACTGAACTTCGTCACAATTCCCCTTAGCACAATTTCATTTTTCCTGAGCCAAGATGATGAAAGCCTGATTAATTCTTTGCAGCTGACTTAGCATTCCCCTGATGCACACCCCTATTCACAACAGAATTAGCTGTGGTCTCTTCTTTGGTCAGAAAGAGATAATTCTTTTCTTTCCAGTCTTTGGCCAATTATGCTCCCTTTCACTTATTTCATCAGAGGAAATTATGACTATTTTTAATTCAGAAGGGAAGTTTCCAATCAGCATGTCTCATCCACCAGAGGTGTACTATGCTGAACCTTCAGAAGAAATACCCTCCAACATACATAGCACCCTTCCCAGTGAAATGCAGGAGAACCTGGACTCTGCCAGCTCAGAGCAGTCAGGGGCAGGATGATACATTATGATAAATGTTCATTTGTATTTAATTTTGAAAGTTGCCAACCTTTGCAAAATAAAACAAAAGTAATCTTTCAAGTATGACTTGTAATCAGGTTTAATGATATCTACTGACAATCTGGGACAGTAGCTCTGGGAAAGATGTGAAACACCATACTAATAAAAACACAATGCTAAATCTACAATCTAATGATACTTTAGAAGTCAACCCACATTATTTGGTTACTCCTTAAAGGAAAAAACAATAGTTTATCTTATGAAGATATGCACAATTAATAATTAATAGCTTGCTATTATAAGCAAGCAAAATTTGAGAGCTTACAATGCACTTCATTTTTCCATCAAGATTTCTGACATTTATCTGACTCATTTCTTCTCAATTTTGATTTTAGAATATTGGGCTAAACCTTTGTCAGTTCCAACTGACAACAAAAGTGACCAGCTATGGGACTCTCCTGTCACAACCCAAACCTCCTGAAAAATCTGTTGAAGAAAAAGCAAAAGCAGCCACTACCTGGCCAGTCCAGTGGGTACTAATGTAACTTGTGACATGGTGTCTAAATTAGCTTGAAGAAACAGGTGCCTTGCACATGTGCATGCTTTTATCACCTATTTGAATCTTCAAAAAAGACTCTAAACCTTTCCTCTACTAAACGTGAAGGGTGAGTATTGCAATACACAACCAAATAAAGGTCCCACTGTCTAGGCCATCAGGCCCAACATACTGAGATTTCTCTCTATGAAAGACATAGTCAATCTAAAGGAAAGGTTGCTTTGGAAGATTTGTTTTACAAGGGAACAGATTTGCCTATCTTTTTTGCTTGTGGGTTTGGGGTTTTGTTGGGTTTTTTTGCTTGTTTGGTTTTTGGAGTGTTTTTTGGTTTTGTTTTGTTTTGGTTTTTTGTTTGTTTGGTTTGGTTTTGTTTTTTGGGTTTTTTTTTTGGTGTTTGGTTTTTTTTTGTTTGTTTGGTTTTGGTTTTTGGTTTTTGGTTTTTTTTGCAGACAGCATACAGCCAACTACAGAAAATGCTGATATGAGAGTTCTGTACCAGAATTATGGAAATCCAGCCTAGACTGCCCCTCATGCCTTAGGGTAGCAAGAACAGAAGTGCCACTGCTCCCTCAAAATAAATCCATATGGGGAATTTTTCATGGAAATAGCAGTATGGGTCACCAGTTGGTAGCACTGGGAATGGTTCTATGGAGGCTTCAGCTTTCTGCCGAGTCATTTGCAAGCACTCCTTGGCGGGGTATCTTACCACTTATAAAACAGTGCCTATGCTTTTCATTGTAAGTGATGCAGCATTTTTAAAATATATACTACATAAAGGTTAGGTATAATGAGTATACCATACAACTGAACTCAAAAATTCTTGAAAGCAGCAAGGTATGACCAAGTGAGGGGAAGACCAGTTGGTTGGATGACACTGTTAACAGTTCTGAGGAATTTTATCAATAGTATTCAGTCAAAATTCTATTAATAGGATACTGCCTGTATAGGACACTGACAATCCTATGGTTTTTACTGAAGGTAGTTGTGAGGTTATAAACTGCCCCCTTAGGAGTGACTTTTGTTCTATAGGTGTTCTACAATATTAAGGGCAATAAAAATGTGACTGTGTAAATTGCTTTTTTTTCCCTTACAGAAATGTTAGCGTGCCCAAAGTAATCAACTTTGATTGCTTTATTTCTCTTTAAATGGATAATCAAAAAAAGAAAAAAATATTTGCAGGAAAGACATTTTTTTCTGAAGGAGTCTGGGTTCTCAGTCTGGGTTCTCAGTGGCACAAAAGGCAAGCCAATCAGACATTATAGCAGGCCTACAATTACAGGATGTGTCCTAACAAAATTCCGCAAATAATACCACATATTACACTGGACTCCTGCATATCTGAAATCCACTCTTACCCAAACCACCTACCCACTGTAATCACAGCATTGTACATTGCATGGGTGCACAGCATTCAGCCTGCTGAGATCTATTTCATGACTCCCAATGCATACCAGACTGGTAGATTATTATATCTGTGTTATCCTTCCTGTCACAGTGAATAAGTGATTTAGTATACAGTAGTAGGATTAAGGCTTGATTTTTTTTCTTAGGAAAGGAAAAAGCAGCATGGGTCTTACTAAAGTTTTATTCATTTCCCAGTTCTGATATCAGAACTATTTGCCTTTTCCAAAAATTTTAAATGTATCCCTAGTCATCCATTCACAAGGATCAAAAATAATTTTCATTAATTTAAATTAAGTCACCAATAGTGTACAATCACCTTCTGCAGTGTATCTCAGACTAGATTGTATTGGCGGTTTTTTGTTTTTTGACATATATATACAATGATAGTAACAGAAAGCTCTTGTTAAATAGGCAAACTCTTCAATATGAGAAAAACTAGAATTATTAAGGCAATGCACACCATGCTAATTCAGCTTTCTTAGGTAGATTTTGATAAGGGATTTAATTACAGAATGCCATCATATATTTTCCATGGATCCTCTGCCTCATTCCATGCACAGGATGGACAGATGTTCAATGAGCAGTGATCCAATATAGTTTTTGTTCTTATTGTTCCATGGGTGGTCTCAGGCCTTATTTACTGCACACTACTCAAATCTATATATGAAGACAGAATTATTAATTTTCTCATGAGTTTTTCTATAATTGTATCTGCATCATCTCGAATATTTACTATTTTACTTCTACAAAACCTATGCAAAATGAGAATCTGTTTCCTTAAGTTTTGTTTTATAACATATAGAGAAATGAAGCACAAAGATTAAAGCTGGAAAAATTTTTGCACTGAATGCCCATTTTGAGATGTCATGACTTGATATTTTGGAATGTATGGCATGGAGCACCCCTTCATGCTGTCAGAATTACTACTCTCTTTCACTTATCTTGTAGCTCTTTTGCCAGTTCAGCACCAGAGTACCAGCCTAAATGTCGTAAAATGAGAAAAACACAAGAAGTAGACAGTATTTAAAATCTGAGTGAATTGATTCAGTCAATGTCCTGGATCTGAGGAATTATATTATTTGGATCAGTTGTCTTATTTTTAATTTTTTTTTTTTTTCTCTTTAACATTTCCTTGTGTAATTCAGCTCACAACCTGTGTAGTCAAAGAACCATTCTGAAGAAGATAGGCTTCTTTATACCATAAATCTCAACCTCCCTAGACTAGGGCTATCTGACACACTAAATTTCTCTGATACTTTAGAGTCCATCAAGGAGCCCCGGGAACAGCCAATATTTTCTATTTTATGATTTTTTTTATATTATGTGAAGAACTGTCTTCAGGACATCTTTAGGGTATCCTTACCTTTTGGACATTTAAACCCACCCCTTCTTTGGGAGTCAAGCATGCTAATACACTGCATGAGACACAATCCCATGGAAATATAGCGGGGAAACATACCCTTAATTACTGTATCATGAACAAAGCTTATTTGATCAACTAAGATTGCACAGCTAATCTTGGACACTTCCTAACTTTTGAGTGCCTGGCTTTACAAGGCTAATTTTTAGATGGGTTCTATATAATGTTTTTGTAAGGCAATATAAAACCAAATTTTTTTGGGTTTGTTTTTGCCATATGGCATCACGCTGACCACCAACACTGGTTTTCAGCAAGAAAGTCAGCTTTCAACCTATTCATCCATCTCATCTACCAATGCAGTGGTGGGGCCATGACCCATTACCAATGAGAGTTTCTTTATGATTCTGTGAACTATTTCTGTGTTAGTAAGTCCTCTGGCAGATGCTTTGATTATTGTTCAACAAATATTTGCTGAGAACAGTAGTCTGGTAAGGCTCAAGAATTCTGGATTTGTTTTTACATTTTGGAGGACAAAGAGCTTTAAGGCTCAGACTTTTCTGCCTATCTACCAAGCCAAATATCCAATTTAGGCTGTGCTTTCTCCTGTTTGTCACTGTGCCAGACTTCTGTGTTCCCCTTCTTCATCACAGCAGTATCACCACACTCGTGTCACCACCCTCAGGTGCCTGGCTTTCAGCTCTACACATTTTATGTTAGTTCGTCTTATTTATACACAAACATCTTTCCCCTCATACTCTCCAGTTATCTTTCAAGTTATGGTTCCCTTTATTTTCAACTAAATGCAGGTTACTTTTTTTAAAATGTGGTGGAACAAATTTTTCTCAAACTGAGAAACAACCAAGCTGGGCTTGCAAATCTTCAGGGTGGAGGGAGTGAACCTGAAAGAGACAATGCTTCAAGAAAAAGTTTATGCCCATGCAATAATGTTTTGACACAGTTCTAAGCAACTGAAAACATGGTAGTCTAAAGGGAAGCATCAAACTTAACTTGGCTGCAGGCAGCACTGCTGGCTCCACTTAGCATAAATCCTTGTACCTTTCACATAAAAAAACCAGGCCTGGAAATGTTGTTTTACCATTTACAAAGAGATTGATTTGTCTCCTCTGATCCAGCTTTTTTGTGTCATCTGGCACCAAAGGACCAGAAACTGGGCAAGCCTCCCCAGATGTGAATTTCTTCAGTGTGGGCTGATGTAGTGTCAGAATATTGCAAATGAAGGAGGTGCCATGGTTGCAGTTCTGCTGCTCTTAGACTATTGACAGATATTCCCTCCAGAGCCACTATCAACCAGTGTAGTAAAAAAAAAAAAAAAAAAAAAAGCAAGCCCTGCAGCTGATTTCAGATATTTCAAGATAACATGGAGGTATCCACAAAGTACAGGTGCCATTATCAATGCATATGTTGCCCATCACCGTGTATGGGAATTTTCTTTTTCTGTAGAAAGTGTTAATCTAGAGATTTTCTGAAGAAATATAAACACACCAATGCCAAAGGTGGACCTCCTGGTCAAAAGGAGTGTAATTATTCTACAGTTTATGCAGAGTTTTGAATCCAGATTTACTGTGAATTGATTATATTTGGCTGTATAAAACATGAGACAAAACTGGAACATGTTAGAAGAAATAATTTGAGTTTGTTCTAATCCTTAATACATGCACAAGCATGATCAGACTAGACATAGCCCTGACTGTGACCCTTCACCCTAGTCTTGCA